>CM035174.1:58557248-58743593 GCA_020205615.1 Panax quinquefolius | reverse complement strand
AAAACTTACTCTTTTTCAACTTATATAACGAAATATCAAAAAAGTGCAAGAAACCACATGGAAAATAAGATGACACTCTTTAAACTCACTTTACATATAGCAAATAGTACATGACATCTTACTTTTGAAATCTCATGGCTTGACTATACCTTGGAATCATTTCTAGCAAGAAAATCTTGGCCCAACATAAGGTTGTTACTGCCTAGGATGGTCAATCTTCTTAAATCACGATGACATACCCCGTTTACATAACATAGCATATGAACTTCATTTTCTTTGATAACCATTACTCTTGCTACACTTTATATACATTCTACCATTTTTAACATAAATTATAATCAAGGCATGAGCTTATTGAGGTATAGAATTATCAGGTCATGAGCACATTATCAAGTTTACTATTCAATATAAGGCATGACATCTTACTTTAGATTATCAAGTCTGAAGTCTACTTTTCAATACAAGGCAAGACATCTTACCATAATAATCAAGGCATGAACACATTATCAAGTTGCCATCCACACTTTCTATGTGCCCCCAAATCCGGGTATCTTCCAATCCGACAGATGGTGTTACACAGTGCTACAGTTCACATAAACATTCAATTGAAATTCCTCAAAAAAACGGATATGTCTTATATATATAAAAAGAATATTTACATTAACCAGGTTATTTACAACCAATACATTTGTCTTTGTCATAATATCAAATATTATTCTTACAAAACCTATACTATTACATATGTAATCTATGGGTTCACCTTCGCCTTCCCTTTATCCTTGCCGGATCCATCGGTCCGTTCGGTCTTAGCTGCATTCATATGGTTCAAGCAAGAATGAGCCTAACTAGCTCAGCAAGTACAACAATTCTAGGAAAATAACATGCTTGAAAAATAGGAATAGTATATCTTCAATAACTGAACAATAGCTATGAAGTACTATCGATAATTTAAAATAGCACTTCTTTTCATTCAAAACGTTTTACAAAAACAATATTCGGTAAAACATCAATTCCAGTTCAAGACCGTAAGTATATTATAAGTACTTTAAAAAGGACGTCCCGGCACTAAGTCCATAAGTCTGCCATAGCTTACGAGCACATCTAGGTGATCATCCAATAGTACTCTATATTGATCAACACTACATTCATTAAACGTGTATACGTTTAAGTTGTGGCCACCTCACGTGCCTGTCGTTTGACGACAAAACATTTTATCATACTCAGTCTACTTTTGAAAACCACAACAATATTAGTTTGCTAAATCCTTATCAACACTTGATAGAATAACATAGCATACGTCTAGCCGAAAGAATTGGCTTTGACTTCCTCAACATTAACTCATGTGAAAAATACATGAATCACAAAGACTTGTCCAGATCGAACTTGAACAAGGGTTATAGTACTTGCCTTCAGCATCTGCAACAGTTTATAACACGTGCACTTTAGGTCCTTAAGTCACTACAGTAGACGATACATCAAATAGCACATTAGGTCATGAATAATCATACATGGTTCTTAAACAATCTTACCCTTCTTCTCAATCTAAATACATATTAGATTTGTTATTATAGGTCCCGACTTTCCATTACGTCATTCTTACGTTCATAAGTAATTGTCTTAACTTAACCTTAAGTGTTCATTAAGGCTTAATTATGTCTTAACCATGTTTCATTAAGATCCTTGATTAAGTGTTCATTCATTACCATCCATGCTCAACATGTAAACATTCTTTATTGTCTAAGTCTTGAGGTCGGCGTTATACACGCCAAAGCAATTACACTGGTTACTCGTTTGCCGCGGCCACCCATTATTGCTAGAAATCGGACTAGCGCTTCTGGCGTGAGTCTCTTTGTTAATGGTCGTGACTGCAAGCGGGAGTTTCTGGGGAGGTTCCTTTTGGTGTCTGCATTACTGGCTAAATGGCTTGGAGTCGCGCCGCGGCGCGGACTCTGTGTCACAGAAATGTTTGACAATTTTTTTTCAAAAGATGAGATTCCTGGACTCGTAACTCCTTCGTTAGAAGTCCGATTTGGCTCGTTCAAGAGCCTACGGTTCATAATTTACGTACTTTATGCGTTCACGCAAGAATTTTATCTATTTTACTTTGTTTGTTAAAATTTCACCTATTAGTCCATTTTAACGAAAACAATAAATGTTCGTGAACGTTCAACGCTCGTTTCTTTATTCTAAGTCGGAATCCAGCCATTTTCGAGTCCGTAACTCTATAATGCCAAATATGACTTGTCTCCATCGAAAACCAACGTTTACGACTTCAAACACAAAATACGACTTCCATTCCGAGAATTTCAAGAATTCGACGATTATCATCCAATCGTGTGAATTCCAGCAAAACCTCATTACTAATCATTCTAGGTGGATTTTAATCAATATATAGACATTTTCAAGTTACTTACTACACCAACTTATTATCAAAGTAGGTTTTGACTTATTATCACAAGTCAATGTCTTATTTAACTTATGAACTCCAATGCTCATGCTTATGACTTATTATGAACTTAAGTCCAATAATCAATGTTCTCATACCATAGTGAACATACTAACATCATATGACAAATATGTAACATGTTTTGTACAAGTTTATCAACTTATTTAGGTACAAGTTATGTATTCATCTTATTCGGCTTAAGTCCATTGCTTATCCACTTCCCTTATGTTCTTAGCATCTAAGTTCATTAGAATACACTTCTCTTATCAACCTACCATGATAGAGATAGAAGAGACAAGATCAATTACCTTTGAAGATTACTTCTTCTTGCTTTGGAAATCTACAAAGGAAGCTTTGACTTAAAAGTGCTTATTTGCTTTAACAATTAAGTTGTTTGGTGAGAGAGTTTGTTGGATGAAAACTAATCAACCAAAATAATGAATGGTGAGCTTTCTATTTATAGACTTCCTAAAGTGAGGGTAGAAGGGTCTTTAATACATCCCACCTCCTTAAGTCACCTCCTTACTATTCATAACTTCAAGCCTAAGTATTCTTGCTCCCTACATCTTATACTTGACCACCACACTTAATGTTTGCCCATCAAGTCTACCCACATCTCACTTGGGTTGCCAATTCATGACATATCAAACACTTGGGCTTGAGTATCACTTACTAATTGGACTTCTACCATTAAGCTAATAATCTTACAAGTCCATTACCTTTAATTAAACAACTTAACATAAATACCTCACGTATAATTCTCGTATGCTAGCTCGTATACTAATTCGTAATATACGTTATTTCATTATCCATACACAATAGTATAATACGTCATATTATACGCATGTTCATTACCTCGTATAATGCATACGCATCATACGATTACAACTTTCTTTCCTTAACGCTTAATAAACCTAACGTTCTCAAATTAAGTCCGCATTTGAAATATTGCATTTTACATACATAGATTATTATTACATAATCCATCTTGTCTTAATATTATAACGTTACGTATTTCTCGGAAGTTCAAAAATAACTCCCGAGCGTTAAACGGCGAATAGTGTTTTTGTAAACTTCCTCGGAAAACTTTTATTTTCGTCTTGGAAATTCAAACACTTTAATTCATTCACGTGGTTCAAATACTACGATGTTCCGACGTTTCTAGGTTATAGAACGACATACATCTTATTAACACATATAATGACAAATAAGATTATTTTATTCATTATTTAATTCTTTCAAATATTTTACAAAGGATCCAAATTTCTCGGTCTTTACAGTCTTCCCCCCTTATAAAGATTTTGTCCCCAGAATCTCGCCCTACATAACTCAAACAAAAGAGAGTAATCCTTCTTTATCTTCTCTTCCAATTCCCACGTTGCTTCCTCGACATCGTAGTTCTTCCATAATACCTTTACCAACGATATTACCTTTTCTCGCAGAACTTGCTCTTTTCTATCGATGATTTGAATCGACATCTCTTCATATGTTAAATCCTTCTCGATTTGAATAGGCTCAAATTCTATCATGTGCTTGTAATCCGATTTATAAGGATGTAGCACTAAAATGTGAAATACGTTATGTATTCGCTCTAGGTCTGGAGGTAACGCTACCCTATAAGCTACCTCACCTACCCGTTCTAATACATCAAAAGGTCCTATAAACCTTGGGCTTAGTTTTCCCTTCTTTCAAAAGTGTATCTTTCCTTTCCAGGGAGATACCTTTAGAAATACGTACGAGCCTACCACAAACTCCCTATTCTCTCGATGTAAGTCTACGTATTTCTTTTGTCTGTCTTGAGCTGCTACCAGACGCATTCGAATCAACTTCACCACTTCCGCTGTTTGCTGCACCAATTCTGGTCCTAGCATTCGACGTTCTCCCACTTCATCCCAATATAATGGTGTTCTGCATTTTCTTCCATACAACGCTTCATACGACGGCATACCTATGCTTGCATGATAACTGTTGTTATACGCAAATTCTACTAATGGTAGATGATCATCCCAACTACCCTTGAAATCCATGAAGAAAGATCTCAACATATCTTCTAACATCTGAATTGTCCTCTCGTTTTGTCCATCGGTTTGTGGATGATATGCCGTACTCAACTACAACTGTGTCCCCAACTGATCTTGATGACTTCTCCAAAAGTTTGATGTGAATCGTGGGTCACGATCTGACACAATCGAATATGGTGCTCCATGTCTGGAAATAATTTCCTTAACATAAATTTTTGCTAATTGATATAAGTTATACTTGACCCGAATCGGCAAAACGTTAGCCGACTTTGTCAATTGGTCCACTATTACCCAAATTGCATCATGCCCTTTCTAAGTAGTCGGAAGTCCCACCACAAAGTCCATAACACCCATGAACAACATCGAAAGATAGGGGAAAAATTTGTCTGCATATAATGAAATAAGTTACTACCAATAGTACCTTCAAGTCATGACCTTTTGGGAGCCTGTGGTGGCCTAAGATGACCCAAGAAGATACTATTGGGCCAGTAGTTTGAGGGCTTATTTTGATGGATTTGATTCGATTTGGACTTGGGATTTGACCCGGGTTGTTCCATATAGTATCAAAGCCGACTCTAGAAATCTCGGGTCGGGTCATCCGATCGGGTTGCTGAAGGTGGGGACACGAAGGCTGGTGGTATTATCCCATAATGGAGAGATGGAGGTCCGAAGGTTTGGACACGAAGTCAGCCTGTATTATCCCACAATGGCTAGAGAGGCAAAGATCTTTGGGCCGTGTGTGTGATCGGATTCTGACGAAGACGTCAGAAATTTAAGTGGGGGAGTTTGTAACACCCCAATCCAACATCGAAAGATAGGGGAAAAATTTATCTGCATATAAGGAAATAAGTTAATACCAATAGTACCTTCAAATCATGACCTTTTGGGAGCCTGTGGTGGGCTAAGATGACCCAAGAAGATACTATTGTTCCAGTAGTTTGAGGCCTTATTTTGATGTATTTGATTCGATTTGGACTCGGGATTTGACCAGGGAGTTACCAACATTTGTTTGAGTTGTGATTCTGAGGACAGAATCCTTGTAAGGAGGGAATGAAGTAACATTCCAGAATTTTAAATTGTAGTATTAAATATTTATTCAATTATATAAGTATTTAACGAATATGTTTATTGTTGAATAAATAATTATTCAATTTAGGTTGATGTGGTTTAGTTAATTATTTGTTAAATAAATAATTTAGGAGTTAAGAAAATTAATTGTTACGAGATTATATACTAATTTAATTTAATAATTAAGTTATGATGATTAAATGAATTATAATATTTTAATTGGAATTTGTAATTAAAATAAGGTGTTAAATAAAATTATAATTATAAAGGAAATTATAATTATGTGATAGTGATTTATGTGTTAAAGTAATTTAATAGATTAGTATTTGAATTAATTAAATTAATTATTTAATTTAATAGAAGTGTGACAAAGAACCTTGTTATAAAGGAGTTATTAATATAAATTAAAGGAGTTTAATTTAGTTCTGGCCAAACAAGCCGTAATGCATATTAAGTCTTTAATATAATAGTATTTTTATCAATCAAGGTATAAAGATTAATCCATTTATTTTAACTAGGATTACCAAACAAGGTATAAGGATTAATCCATTTATTTTAATTAGGTCTACCAAACAAGGTGTAATTAGCCTAGCCAAACAAGCCTTATGGCTTTTGATTTTCAAAATTTAGATAACTGATATCAGTTATATCTAGAGTTATATTATATAATTAATATATACTATTACTATATATGTTATATTTTACTACGTAAGATAGAGTTAGGAGAAGAAAAACTCAGAAGAAGAAAAAGGAAGAGAAGAAGAAAAATTGAGAGAGAATTGAGAGAATCCTAGCAGGTTTTGATAAAGGAATTGGAGGAAAGAGGTATTTTTGATCAAAGGAAGGAGGTCAAAATCAATTCTAGAGTTTAAGCGCCAAGAACACTTACCAAATAGCTTAAATCTCATGTAACAATGAAATGAGTCTCATGGCAGTAGCCTAGCGAGTTAACAGAATGGTCTTACAGTTTTATTTAATTATATAAAGTCTGAAAATAAATGTTATGTGGACTGTTAAATTATAATTTCAGTAGTACTAAACTAAGAATGAGCATGTTATCAAGGGTTAACTAGTATTAGTGTTAACGTAATTCGATTATGTGATTTGATAATTAAACCTACATGATGTGTATACTTGTTTATATATACAAAATGTTGGTAGTGACTAATTATGTCATGATGACATATATATAGGGTATTGAAAGTTAAGTTGTAAGGTTTAGCTTGTTCTCAAGGCAAGTTCTTTAACCCTAAAACTTCGTTGTGCAAGTTTAACTTCGTAGAGTACGTTATTGTTTTCAAATTAAATTACAATTTTGCAAGTTGCTACCTCTACACTTTTGTAGATCTATTTTGTCTATTATTGAGTAAGTTCTTGTATCTAGTTGCTCATAATGATGCAAGTATCCCAAATCTTATATTTTAATATTGAGCAAGTTTCTTTAATATGTAACTTGTTATTTAGCATGCGAGTCGCTGTATTTTTATATTCTAGTATTGAACAACTTTATAGTTCAAATTACTATTAACTATGCATGCTTAGTATCCAATTTTCAATAACCTTGACTTATGCTTTAGATTATTCCTAAAGCATGATGATAATTTACAAATATCGATTCAGTTATGATTATTCTATAGCATACAGTTAGTTCTTTTGTATTCAACTAATCCTTAGTTGATGACTATTGAAATCTAAATTTTCCTTGTAATGTATCCAAACAAACCTACTTTGGTGCGGACTTGTATTATAAATACTGAAATGAACAACTCTTTCATTAGAGGTTTACGCTTAGCGTTGAAATAGTTGTGCACAATACATTATACGAAGGGTTGATCCCCCTAAGTACGTGGAGTCCTTATAGTCTTATGACTATTAAAGTTAAAGTTGAAAGATTACTTATAACTGTAGACATGATTCGTGGTCATTAGACCCTCAGTACTATGTTTCATAATATTAATAGGAAATATCATTCAGTTCTGTTGAGCCTATTTCTGGAAATTGTTGTAATTTTGTTAAGTTATTCACTCTTCTCCAAGTGAGCATCGTTTGCCCACTCTTGCATATTTATACACTTATTGCAGCTAAGGTTGAGAAGGTCAATGAACCTTCCACTAGCAAATGAAAGGGAAAAATGTACAAGTGATGAAGACTTGTAATTTTATTTTTATCGTTATGATAATAAACTTTTAAATATGATGTGATGTAATGAACTTTAAATTACGCATTTGAATGATTGTAATTAAAGGTTAGATAACCTGGGAGAGTTTTATTAAATGTAATCCTGTATGGGCATGTTCTTATTATTCAATTTTATTATGATTGGGTAGTTAGTAAAGAATGTTTTGGTTAAGTGAACACCAAATCTTGAGAAAATGAAGTACCAGGATTTGGGGGTGTCAGAAGTTGGTATCAAAGATTTAGGTTATGAACCTTTTGGTGGGGAAAAGCTTTAGGAAGTAACCTTTGAAAAGATAGTGGTGATTAACTCTTATCAAGTTTTAAAAAAAGAAGTAATAAAACACATAAGTGCTTATGTGTTTATAACTTATGTGCTCGTGAGTGTCGAGTAGTAATGATTGATAATTAAGCTTAAAATTTTATTGTCAGGATGACTAATGTCGGAGAATTCAGTCAGGCTAGGGAGGAGGGACCTCAGATGCCTATAGAGGAGGAGCCTCGCGACATTCAGGTATTTTGGGAACAACTACTGCCACGGGAGAGCCCCGTTGGTCACAATGGTTGAAGATGAGGATGATGATGTGGAGACGGATGAGGAGGATCCCGTTGAGTTGCCACAGGAGGATGAGGATGATGAGGAGGAGGACAAGGAGACTCCATTAACCTCGATGGCTGCTCGTATTTACGATGAAGTCTACGACCGTAACGTGGAACTTCAGGATACAGTTGAGGAGTTGCAGGAGATAGTAGCTGAACAACAGACCGCAATGACACAAAAAGAAACTCGTAATGTCCATACCGAGTTGAGAAAATAAATTGTGATGAGATTATATACTAATTTAATTTAATAATTAAATTAGAGAGCTTATAATGATTAAATGAATTATAATATTTTAATTAGAATTTGTAATTAAAATAAGGTGTTAGTTGGTTAAATAAAATTATAATTATAAAGAAAATTATAATTATGTGGTTTGGATTTATGTGTTAATGTAAATTAATAGATTAGTATTAGAATTTATTAAATTGATTATTAAAATTAATTAAATAGAAGTGTGACAAAGAACCTTGCTATAAAGGAGTTATTAGAATAAATTAAAGGAGTTTAATTTAGTTTTGGCCAAACAAGCCTTAATGCATATTAAGTCTTTAATCTAATGGTGTTTTTTTTACCAACCAAGGTATATGGATTAATTGATTTATTTTAATTAGATTTACCAAACAAGGTGCAAGAGATTTTACCCTTTTTTATTAGCCTAGCCAAACAAACCTTATGGCTTTTGAATTTCAAAACTTAGATAACTGATATCAGTTATATCTATATTTATATTATATAATTAATATATATTATTACTATTATACGTTATATTTTACTACGTAAGATAGAATAGAGAAGAAAGACTCAGAAGAAGAAAAGAGGAGAAGAAGAAGAATACAGAGAAAAAGTACGAGTTTTAGAGAGAAATTGGGAAAAGAAGCTTGAGAATCAAAGATAGCCATCGTCTTCTTCTAAATTAAGGTATCATCTTGCTTCTATTCTCTAAAATTTTTAGTTGTCTTCTTCTTCCAAAAGTTCTCTGTAAGTTTTTGGTGGAAGATGAATTTCTTGTGTATATAGCTTTATATGATAATTGTTTGTTAAAAGGTTGTTTTCATAAGTTATATATGAGTATAGGTAAAATAATTCATGTATGTATGTATTTTGTGTAAGAAGCCACATCACAGTGAGTTTATATGAACATATATGAATATGGCTTAGTTTAAAGTAAAATTGGGGTTTGGGTAGTTGTTAAAATTATAAATTGACTATTGAAATAGGAAGAGGATGAATAAATATAAACATGATATTTTTAATTAACTGTTTTGATTGAAAAACAAAGTTACAGTGATGATTTTCATTAAAAATGTCAAAAAGAGAAGTTTTATCAAAAATAGTGAAATTAGGTGTTGTAAATTTGATGTTTATGTTATTTTATGGGTAGAATCATGTTAAGAGTCTTTACAATATGTTTACATGAAGTCTCTGTATGTATTACATGTTAATTAGTTTGTTAGATTGGAGCTTGTAGGCCAACTTGGCTTTTTGTTCATGTCATGTTCTTGCAGAAATTTGGTCGGTCGAAATGCGGAGTTCGGTGGCCATGATGCTGACCAACAAGTTATTCTCACGCCAACTGCTAGCTTTGAGTCTCGCGTGCATGATGCCCAAAGACCGCCATGTCGACCCCCTCGATGTAAATCGTAGGCGCCAAGAACGCGAGTTTGCGAGAATAATGGTCTCAGGTTTATTTATTTACACAAAGTCGAAAACAAATGTTATGTGTTAATAATAGGACTGTTAAATTATGATTTCAGTAGTACTAAACTAAGAATGAGCATGTTATCAAGGGTTAACTAGTATTAGGATTAACGTAATTCGATTATGTGAATTGAAAATCAAACCTACATGATGAATATACTTGTTTATATATATAAAATGTTGGTAATGACTAATTATTTCATGATGACATATATATAGGGTATTGAGATTCAAGTTGTAAGGTTTAGCTTGTGCTCAAGGCAAGTTCTCTAACCCAAAAACTTTGTTGTGTAAGTTTAATTTCGTTGAGTACGTTATTGCTTCTAATTCAATTACAATTACGTAAGTTGCTAACTCTACACTTTCGTAGAGCTAGATTGTTTATTATTGAGTAAGTTCTTGTGACAACCCGAGAATTTAGACAATTTATTAAAATCTTAAATGATTGATTTAAGGTCAAATATTAGACCTAGACAGAAAATAAGTGTATGTGTTTGATGTTATTGGAAAGGAATTCTAAGGATTTCAAAATTCTGTGAAGGATTTAGGTGAATTATTCAGAATTAAGTTTATATGTGTTTATGTTCTGTGTATATGGTTTTATATGTGTTCAGAATGTGGTTAAGGGTCAAGGGTTGACTAGATAAATTATATCTGTGTCAAACCCTAAGTATATATTAAGAACGACAACGTTCAGTTAGAAAACCCTAACGTCTGATAAGAAAACCTAGAAATCGGTTCTGGAAACCCTAGTTTCAGTTTTGGGAATCCGAAACCCTAATTCGGATATTAAAAACCCTAGATTGGGAATGCAATGCTATATATAAGGTTTAACGTTATTAATTATAAATTTATTAGGGAAAACCCTAATGAGTTATTGGAAACCCTATTTAAGTATTAGAAAATCCTAATACCATATATGAAAATCCTAATTTCAGATTTCAAATATTTGAAACCCTAATCTGGGAATATAACGGAGAATTATAATGCTCAAGTGATTTAAATTATAAGCTTAATAGGGTAAAGCTTAATTATTTAGCAAACCCTAATTTCTAAAATTTGAACCCTAATTATTCATGCAAAACCCTAAATCGGGATATTAAAACCCCAAGTGGGAAGCTTGAAGATAAGTATAGAGTTTCTATGTTATTAATTGTAAGTATAATTAGGGATAACCCTAATTGATTAATTGGAAAGCCCTAATTTCTAATGTAGGAAACCCTAGCATGCAATTAGAGAAAACCTAATTATTAGCTTATAGAATGTAATGTTAATTAGGAAGCTTTAACCCTAATTAGCAAGCTTGAATGAGATTAGTAAACTTTACTGTAATTAGGGAACCCTAATCAAAGAAATGAAGATTTCCATATTTGCCCTTAATACACAACTTTAGATTTAGAGCTTATGAAACCCTAAGGGTTAAAACCTAATAGGTGTGAGAAGTTACCAAAGTACCATGCACTTTATGAGCCAAATGACCAAAATACCCTTTTAGCATTATTTAATAAGATAACTTGTGTAGGTTGCCATAACTTTAGTTGGTGAACAACCTTTGCTAGGCATGTGGTCTATGTGCTAGCCTTTAATCATCAACCATCAACCATCTAGCATCCTATAAATACATTGGACCTAAGATCAAAGTTCAAAAGTAAGTAAAATTCACTTACTTTATTTTTTCAAGCTAGCCAAACCTTCTGTCTCTCTCCCATACGAAATTGTAGAGTGAGAGTGACTAATAAGCTAAGCCAAGATCATGTGTTAGCTTGCAAAGAACAAACACCAAAGATCAGATTCAAAAATTGAGCATTTATGAGGTATAAACCCTAATTCTAGAAATCCTTAGATCTGTTGTTAGATATTATGATTTTATGTGTAAATGTGTAGAATGTAGTATATATTAGTGATCTGGGTTGTAATATCACAGATCCATAACACCTAGATGCTCGAAATTGATGTTTTTAGAAATCTGGAAATCTGGGAAAAAGTGGCCTGACAGCCGAATGTCAGAGCCCATAGATTCATATGTGTTAGTTGTTTGTTGTGTTTTATGTTTTGGATATGTAGTCTGCCATGTGATCTTTAATCTGAGACTTGAATCAACCTCATAGCATGTCTAGATCGTGAGTATTGGTGGTCAAAGGTGGTTGTCGATCGACCGATGACCAATGAGTTTCGGCGAAACCCAACCAGTGGTCTCGACAACAATTTTCGAGCCTCAGATCTTGTTATGTGTTAATAGTTTGGTCAAGTTGTTGTTTGTTTATTATAGTCTGGTATGTAGACTACATGTTTAAGTTACCAGATCACTTAGATCATAACTGTAATGGCCGGAAATTAAGGTTAAACTAGAGTTGACCGTTTGTTTTGAAGAATTCTGGGTAAACCCAGAATTCAGCCAAGAACAGTCCTGACATGCCCTTTGACCGGCTTAAATATTGAGATGGTGATGTTGTTAGACTGATCTGATGTTACGAAATTATACTCTGACTTAATGACTACAAGTGTGAACCTTTATATCACACGAACAATACATAGACTACAAACTATAAGGACCCAAATTATGTACCTTGATTCTGGTAAACCCAGAATTCTAAGAACAAGTTCTGACAACATCTTTACAGGCTAAGATCTTGCAATTGTGATGCTTAATGACTTAGATGATTACACATACTTGTAGTATTACATAAATACTACCAGATAAATGTTTTAGAAATTCGAGAAACGTAATAGCCAAGTAATTAGAGCTTAATTGAAACGTAGCACCTTAACAATCGACAATGTATTTACAAGGAGCTCAAGAACACCTATAGCGACGGTTCTGTCGCTATAGGTCCCTTTAGCGACGCTTATTTTTGGAAAATAGATTATTTTAATAAATAAATAGAAATAAATAGTTTTTAAATTATTAAAAATACATATTAAATTCTAAAAATTATTTTAAAGCACGAAAAATAGTTTTTAATTAATTGTAGTATATTTTGAAAATATTTAATATTTTGGAATATAAATGGTATTTATTTATTTAATTATATTATTAAATAAATTATTTTAATTCATGAAAAACCATGAAAAATTATATTATGGTGTTAGAAAATATTTTAAGTTATTTTTAATGACTTTTGATATTTTGTGATGAAATTCATTAATATTTATTATTAATGGTAGTTAATATATTTAATGAATATATTAGATAAATTATGGAAAAATAGAATTAATGCTTTAAAAATCATATAAAAATGATTTAAGTATTATAAAAATATTTTAATTTATAAAATATATCTTTTGATATTTTGGCATGAAAATATTAATATTTTAATTATCGGATAATGGATTTGATTGTTTAAAAATCATATAAATATGATTTTAAGATATTAAAATACTTTGTGATATTATAATTATATTATAATATTATGTTATGATTTTCATTAAAATTTAATATTAAATAAATGTTAATGATCAAGGAATAATGTGGTATTTATATTAATATCGATTATTGATTAATATTTTAATTACTTTAAAAACATTTAAAGGAAATAATAAAGTATTGAAAATACTTTGAGATATTACAAATATGTTATAATATTATGACATGTGTTTCATTAATGTTTAATATTAAATAAATATTAATGATATTAGAATATTGTGGTATTTAATTCATTTAAATACAGTATTACTGATTGAAAAATGTTGTTAAATGATATTAATTATCTGAAAATTATTACAAGTTTATGAAAAATGTTTTGACTGATAATATAATTATCTAAGGTTATTGTTAATTGTTTAGGCAGAGTTTAATTGAACTTAAACTAAATATTTGTCCGATTAGACCGTCGGGATAATTGAATGGTGTCGGTTTCAACTTAGACTTAAATAGTCATATTTGATGTTAAGTCTTATGTGTTGTATAGACTGACAGAATTATGTGATAATGTGTTTAGGTTATTTTATACTGTGATGATATTATTCTAATATTTGGAGATCGGTATTATCTGTATTAGGTCTTCGGATAAAGCTAAGTTATTTTTCGTATCCGTAATCAACGGAACAGGCAAGTTTGTTTTTCTTAACTCTATTAGGAGTGTTTCATTCAGTTATGCTTATGATTAATCATTACTGATTGTCATGTAGAATTGTACTCTGTACATCTTGTATATATAAGTCAGGTATGAAAGGCTGATCACCTTCATTACCAGTTGGTCCAGATATATATTGTTCATGTTTAATACTTGTTCAGTCAAAGGTTTGTTCATGCTAATTCACAACTACTTTGTGAATTATAGCCAACTTATTATTCAGACTCTTTCAATCATGATATATCCTTAAATTATATTTAAACTTGCTGGGCAACTTTCATGTTCACCCTTGCTATATCATGATAAAACATTGCGAGATAAAGACCGAATTCTTCTGGATCTGAGGAAAGTTAAAGACAGCCCGACTTAGAGTTAATATCTTGCGATTAGATTTGTAATAGTCTTGTATGATGATAATATCATATGTCAGATAAGTTATGAAATGTGTATAAGTTATGGTTACTCGACCTTGGGGATAGTGTATAATGATTAACGTATAAACAATTTATGTTTATATCTTCCGCAACATTTATAGAAATAGCGAACCGGATCCGCGGCGATTCGGGGGTGCTACATTTGGTATGAAAGTTGTTGGTTATAAACCCAGGGTAGAGTTACCTTAGACTAATAATCGCAGTGATTAGGATAAGATCTAACTCACATAGAGTTAGTGTGTCTGTAAGATTCAAAGACGAATCTCGGCGAGTTATAAAGATGCAGAGTTCCCTAACTCTGATAAAGAAGTTAAGAATCAAAAAGTTATATTTAAGTATGGTACAATTGTATTCTTTAATAGTTGATGTATGGTATCTGGGCTAAACAATTCCTTCATAGAGCGGAGGTATATACGAACTAGCAACTCTAACCTAGTTTGTTGGTTGTTTGTGGAAACCACTCGGTACCATATTGAAACCTGTTAGATACTCGATGTGTACCAAGTATAGAAAGTGGATAGATCGAGTCTAAAAGACTGAAAGTGCAGGGATAGGAGATCGTAAAACAAAACGATCAAGTCATAGAATTGAATCGAAATATATACGATGAGATCATCCCGTGATCTGATAAGGTTATGACAGCCAGAAAGAATCAATCTGATGATTGAAAAATCTACAGCAAGATGCTGCGTATCAGTTGTACTATGAAATGGTACTATGAAAACTCATGAAAGAGTTATGGATTATGAATACGAATTAAATAAAATTCTTATGGAAAAGGGGGTTAAGATTAGGTGGGGATTTCAATTAAGGACTCGTGTTAGTAGTTGAGTTATATGATTCCTTGTTATGGGCGGGGAATTGTACTTGGTGTAAAAACCACTTAGTTTATGGCATTGATAATCATTGAAATGTTTGTGTCGCGCTATTTGCTATATGCAGGTTAAGAGGGTGATTCCTTTCTCATGTGTATAACAAATAGATAGGTCATAGGTAGAGAATATAAGGTTAAGTACGAGTTCTTAAAACTCATACTTATGTGACATTTTTGACTCATAGTTATATGAAATATTTATGAACCCCTCAGCGAATGGACGCCAAAGGTCTGACTAGGGTAAGTTCTTAAACTCATATGATCGTGGCAATTAATGAACTCATAAGTGTGGTTTTATGAACTGGGTATAGTTGTGTATGAATGGAGTATTGAGGATTTCAGGAATAGATAGATTGTTAAGCAAATGATTATTAGTGGAGGCATTAGGTTTTCCTAAATTCCTAGCTATGCTAAACTTCAAAATTTTGACATCAAGCTAAATACGCACTATGTGCCTTTTAAAAAAAATGTAGACTCGTAATCATTTTTGAAACGGTTTAAAGTACAGTCTATGCTACTTATTTCAGCTAGACTCAAATGATTTGAAATATCAAAATTTGTTTTTAATTATCACTCATGTACCATGTAACCTGGTGCAAAGATGATAAAAATGTGATGGAGTTGTAAATACAAGAATACTTAGTGTGAACTTGACCTGAAGTCGCTATTCCACTATTGTATGATGCGTTATGACAAAGTCATACAATGACGACATCCTCAAATGGATTTTTAATACAGTACGACATCATGACGTCATTCTCGAAAATGTTTTCAAAAAGTTTAAATTGCCAACGGGGTTTGGCTACACCTAAATAATTCGATTGAATTGAATTATCGATATGAGTCTATGCTATTTGATGTAGCTAGACTAATGTTATGAAAACTCTAAGTGTTCATTGAAAGAATTTTCCCAAACCAAATTGTTTTGGTGCGGAATCCTATGATAAGACTGAGGTGAACGATAATGTTTGGATAAATAATCCAATCTAGTAGCGTAAATATTCGCTAGCCATGATTAATACGTTATGTAAGATTATGATAGGCTAATCATCTAAAGTACTAGTAATGGTAGTTTACCTTCTTTATGATTGTAAACAGACCAAGTAATGTACAGTTTTGCAGTGTTAATACCGTTAAATCTATGTGTTCATGGTCAAATGACCCCTCAGCACAATTTGAAACCTTTTACTCTTGTGAGTGGTAAATTGGGTAATATGTGATATGTGCGAATGGTGTAAGGTGCACGGTGTAAGGTGTAAGGTGAATTTCGGGGACGAAATTCTTATAATGAGGGGTGAATGTGACAACCCGAGAATTTAGACAATTTATTAAAATCTTAAATGATTGATTTAAGGTCAAATATTAGACCTAGACAGAAAATAAGTGTATGCATTTGATGTTATTGGAAAGGAATTCTGATGATTTCAAAATTATGTGAAGGATTTAAGTGAATTATTCAGAATTAAGTTTATATGTGTTTATGTTCTGTGTATATGGTTTTATATGTGTTCAGAATGTGGTTAAGGGTCAAGGGTTGACCAGATAAATTATATCTGTGTCAAACCCTAAGTATATATTAAGAACGACAACGTTCAGTTAGAAAACCCTAACGTCTGATAAGAAAACCTAGAAATCGATTCTGGAAGCCCTAGTTTCAGTTTTGGGAGTCCAAAACCCTAATTCGGATATTAAAAACCCTAGATTGGGAATGCAATGCTATATATAAGGTTTAACGTTATTAATTATAAATTTATTAGGAAAAACCCTAATGAATTATTGGAAACCCTATTTGAGTATTAGAAATCCTAATACCATATCTGAAAATCCTAATTTCAGATTTCAAATATTTGAAACCCTAATCTGGGGATATAACGGAGAATTATAATGCTCAAGTGATTTAAATTATAAGCTTAATAGGGTAAAGCTTAATTATTTAGCAAACCCTAATTTCCAAAATTTGAACCCTAATTATTTTGTCTAAAACCCTAAATCGGGATATTAAAACCCCAAGTGGGAAGCTTGAAGATAAGTATAGAGTTTCTATGTTATTAATTGTAAGTATAATTAGGGATAACCCTAATTGATTAATTGGAAAGCCCTAATTTCTAATGTAGGAAACCCTAGCATGTAATTAGAGAAAACCTAATTATTAGCTTATAGAATGTAATGTTAATTAGGAAGCTTTAACCCTAATTAGCAAGCTTGAATGAGATTAGTAAACTTTATTGTAATTAGGGAACCCTAATCAAAGAAACGAAGATTTCCATATTTGCCCTTAATACACAACTTTAGATTTAGAGCTTATAAAACCCTAGGGTCAAACCCTAATGGTTAAAACCTAATAGGTGTGAGAAGTTACCAAAGTACCATGCACTTTATGAGCCAAATGACCAAAATACCCTTTTAGCATTATTTAATAAGATAACTTGTGTAGGTTGCCATAACTTTAGTTGGTGACCAACCTTTGCTAGGCATGTGGTCTATGTGCTAGCCTTTAATCATCAACCATCAACCATCTAGCATCCTATAAATACATTGGACCTAAGATTAAAGTTCAAAAGTAAGCAAAATTCACTTACTTTATTTTTTCAAGCTAGCCAAACCTTCTCTCTCTCTCCCATCCGAAATTGTAGAGTGAGAGTAACTAATAAGCTAAACCAAGATCATGTGTTAGCTTTCCAAGAACAAACACAAAAGATTAGATTCAAAAATTGAGCATTTATGAGTTATAAACCCTAATTCTAGAAATCCTTAGATCTATTGTTAGATATTATGATTTTATGTTTAAATGTGTAGTATGTAGTATATATTAGTGATCTGGGTTGTAATATCACAGATCCATAACACCTAGATGCTCGAAATTGATGTTTTAGAAATCGGAAATCACGGGAAAAAGTGGCCCGACAGTGAATGTCGAGCCCATGTATTCATATGTGTTAGTTGTTTGTTGTGTTTTATGTTTTGGATATGTAGTCCGCCATGTGATCTTTAATCGAGACTTGAATCAACCTCATAGCATGTCTAGATCGTGAGTTATCGGTGGTGAAAGGTCGTTGATTGACCATGACCAACCGAGTTTCGACGACCCCCCGAAACCTGGTGTGGGTCAACAACAATTTTCGAGCCTCGATCTTGTTGTGTGTTAATAGTTTGGTCAAGTTGTTGTTTGTTTATTGTAGTCTGGTATGTAGACTACATGTTTAAGTTACCAGATCACTTAGATCATAACTGTAATGGCCTGAAATTAAGGTTAAACTAGAGTTGACTGTTTGTTTTGAAGAATTCGGTAAACCCGAATTGACCAAGAACAAATCTGATATGCCCTTTAATGAAACTTAAATATTGAAATTTGGTGATGTTGTTAGACTGATCTAATGTTACGAAGTTAAACTCTGACTTCATGACTACAAGTGTGAACCTTTATATCACACGAACAATACATAGACAGCAAACTATAAGGACCCAAAGTATGTACCTTGATTCTGGTAAACCCAGAATTCTATGAACAGGTTCTGACAACATCTTTACAGGCTTAGATCTTGCAATTGTGATGCTTAATGACTTAGATGATTACACATACTTGTAGTATTACATAAATACTACCAGATAAATGTTTTAGAAATCCGAGAAACGTAATAGCAAGTAATTAGAAATAGGTCCAAACGTAGCACCTTAGCGGTAACAATGTGTTTACAAGGCGTCTCAAGAACACCTATAGCGACGGTTACTGCTCATTATAGGCCTTTAAGCGACGCTTATTTTCAGAAAATAGATTATTTTAATAAATAAATAGAAATAAAAGGTTTTTAAATTATTAAAAATACATATTAAATTCTGAAAAATTATTTTAAAGCTTGAAAAATAGTTTTTAATTAATTGGAGTATATTTCAAAATATTTAATATTTTGGAATATAAATGGTATTTATTTATTTAATTATATTATTAAATAAATTATTTTAATTCATGAAAAATCATGAAAAATTATATTATGGTGTTAGAAAATATTTTAAGTTATTTTTAATGACTTTTGATATTTTGTGATGAAATTCATTAATATTTATTATTAATGGTAGTTAATATATTTAATGAATATATTAGATAAATTATGGAAAAATAGAATTAATGCTTTAAAAAATCATATAAAAATGATTTAAGTGTTATAAAAATATTTTAATTTATAAAATATAACTTTTGATATTTTGGCATGAAAATATTAATATTTTAATTATCGGATAATGGATTTGATTGTTTAAAAATCATATTAATATGATTTAAAGATATTAAAATACTTTGTGATATTATAATTAAATTATAATATTATGTTATGATTTTTATTAAAATTTAATATTAAATAAATGTTAATGATCAATGAATAATGTGGTATTTATATTAATATCGGTTATTGATTAATATTTTAATTACTTTAAAAATATTTAAAGGAAATAATAAAGTATTGAAAATACTTTGAGATATTACAAATATGTTATAATATTATGACATGTGTTTCATTAATGTTTAATATTAAATAAATATTAATGATATTAGAATATTGTGGTATTTAATTCATTTAAATACAGTATTAATGATTGAAAAAATGTTGTTAAATGATATTAATTATCCTAAAAATTATTACAAGTTTATGAAAATGTTTTGTTGATAATATAATTATCTAAGGTTATTATTAATTGTTTAGGCGAGTTTAATTGAACTTAAACTCGATATTTGTCCGATTAGGCCGTCGGGATAATTGAATGGTGTCGCTTTTCAACTTAGACTTAAATAATGCGATTTGATGCTAAGTCTTATGTGTTGTATGGTAGCGAGGATTATGTGATAATGTGTTTAGGTTATTTTATCTTGTGATGATATTATTCTATTATTTGGAGATCGGTATTATCTCATTAGGTCTTCTGGATAAAGCTAAGTTATTTTTCATGATCGGTAATCAACTAACGAGCAAGTTTGTTTTTCTTAACTCTACTAAGAGTGTTTCATTCGATTATGCTTATTGTTAATCATTATTGATTGCCATGTAGAATTGTACTCAGTACATCTTGTATGTATAAAGTCGTGTATGAAAATCGATCACCTTCATTACCAGTTGGTCCGTATATATATTGTTCATGTTTAATACTTGTTCAGTCAAAGGTTTGTTCATGCTAATTCACAACTACATTGTGAATTATAGCCAGCTCTTTCAATCATGATATATCCTTAAATTGTATTCACAACTACATTGTCCAGATATTATTCAGACTCTTTCAATCATGATATATCCTTAAATTGTATTTAAACTTGCTGGGCAACTTTCATGTTCACCCTTGCTATATCATGATAAAACATTGCAGATAAAGACGAATGCTTCGGATACAAGGAAAGTTAAAGATAGTTCTAGCTTAGAGTTAATATGCACGATTAGATTTGTAATAGTCTTGTATGATGATAATATCATGTATCGGATAAGTTATAAAATGTGTATAAGTTATGGTTACTCGACCTTGGGGATAGTGTATAATGTTTAATGTATAAACAATTTATGTTTATATCTTCCGCAACAGTTATAGAAATAGTGAACCAGATCCGCGGCGATTCGGGGGCGCTACAGTTCTTGTATCTAGTTGTTCATGATGATGCAAGTATTCTAAATCTTATATGTTAATATTGAGCAAGTTTCTTTAATATGGAACTTGTTATTTAGTATGTGAGTCGCTATATTTTAATATTCTAGTATTGAACAACTTTATCGTTCAAATTACTATTCGCTATGCATGCTTAGTATCCAATTCTCAATAATCTTGACTTAATATTGTTCAAGCAAATTATGTTATGATTATTCAATGTTTATGCTACTAGATTATTCCTAAAACATGATATTAATTTACAAATATCGATTCAGTTATGATTATCCCATAGCATACAGTTATTTCTTTTGTATTCAACTAATCCTTAGTTGATGACCGTTGAATTCTAAATTACCTTGTAATGTATCCAAACCAAACCTACTTTGGTGCAGACTTGTATTCTAAATACTTAGATGAACAACTCTTTTATCAGAGGTTTACGCTTAGCGTTGAAATAGTTGTGCACAATACATTGTACGAAGGGCTGATCCCCCTAAGTACGTGGAGTCCTTATAGTCATATTACTATTAAAGTTAAAGTTGAAAGATTACTTATAACTGTGGACATGGTTCGTGGTCATTAGACTCTCAGTAGTATGTTTCAGAATGTTAATAAAATATATCATTTAGTTCTATTGAGTCTATTTCTTGCAAATGTTGTAATATTATAAAGTTATTCATTCTTATTTAAAGTGAGCTTTGTTTGCTCACTCTTGCATATTCATACAATTATTGCAGCTAAGGTTGAGATGGTAAATAAACCTACAACTAGCAAAGGAAATAGAAAAATGTACAAGTGATGAAGACTTGTAATTTTGAATTATCGTTATGATAATAGACTTTTAATAATGATGTGATGTAATAATTTAATTTCCGCATTTGAATGATTGTAATTAAAGGTTAGATAACCTTGGAGATTTTTATTAAATGTAATCATGTATGGGCAGGTTTTTATTATTCAATTTTATTATGATTGGGTAGTTAGAAATGAATGTTTTGATTAAGTGAACACCAAATCTTGAAGAAATGAAGTATCAGGATTTGGGGGTGTCATAAGTTGGTATCAAAGCTTTAGGTTATGAACCTTAGGTGGGAAAAAGTCTTAGGAAGTAACCTTTGAAAAGATAGTGGTGATAAACTCTTATCAAGTTTTAAGAAAGAACTAATAAAACACTTATGTGCTTATGTGTTTATAATTTATGTGCTCGTGAGTGTCGAGTAGTAATGATTAATAATTAAAGCTTAAAATTTTATTGTCAGGATGACTAATGTCGGAGAATCCAGTCATGATAGGGAGGAGGGACCTCAGATGCCTATAGAAGAGGAACCTCGCGACACTCGGGTAGTTTGGGAACAACAAATGCCACGGGAGTCAGCCCCCTTGATCACAGTAGTTGAAGATGAGGATGACGACATGGAGACGGATGAGAAGGATCCCGTTTAGTTGCCATAGGAGGATGAGGATGACGAGGACGAGGAGGAAGAGACTCCATTAACCTCGATGGCTGCTCTTATGTACGATGAAGTCTACGACTGTAACGTGGAACTTCAGGATACAGTTGAGGAGTTGCAGGAGATAGTAGCTGAACAACAGACCGCAATGACATAAAAAGACGACGAAATCCAGGATCGTGAAGAACGACTGATAAATGTCGAGGAGAAACTAGTACAGACTGAAGGAGAGAAAGAACAACTGATCGAAGTGGTCGTTGAACTTAAGAACAAGCTGAGAAAAGAAGCTACTAAGAGGGCAAGAGCTGAAGGTGCCTACGAGGAAGCTTATCAATGAACCAGAATAGCAGTAAGAGATGCGCAGTCAAAGAGGATGAAGATGGAAGAGATGGATAAAGTATTTAACACCACGATTAATCGAGCTCATGATTGGGTCATGGGATATCCTATTCAGTTCGAGACGCTGCCATCATATGTATTAGATCGCAGAACAATGTTCCGAGTAATGGAGGAAGAACGTAGTAAGGCTAAGCAGTATCTTAGTAGAACATCGTAGTTGTTGTAAGATGAATAAAATGTTAAATAAATTGTAAATCCCAAGTGTTATGCAACCTATGGGATATGATGACGATGTTGTCCTGAAACTTTTATAGTTCAGGGAAGTAATGTAAATAGCAGTGATGCTATTGTTTTATGTTTTCAAAGAGATTATGAATAGATAAAAGTTTTTACTTTATTCAAAGTGTTATGTGTTATGTGGTTATTTCTTTGTAGAGGCAAGTTAAGTAGAAATTACTTAAAAGAATTGAATAATAATCTAATGAATGTATTTTTATCAGAAAATGCCTCCCAGACGTCAACCACCACGACAGAGAACCACTGAAGGAACCAATAACGACAATGTTGATGGTAACCCCATTCAACAACTAGTGACGCTACTGGCAGAAGCGTTGCCGAATCAACCACAAAAACCCAGGTACAACGTTTAAGGATTTCAAGGCGGTTGGACCACCTGAGTTCCGTTGATCCATGAATCCAGTAGAAGCACAGACCTCGATTATGGAGATAGAAAAGGTATTCGATGTCGCTAGGGTAAGGGAAGATCAGAGGACTGCTTTCGCAATATTCATGTTGAAAGCAGAAGCTAGTTATTGGTGGCAGGCCAATAAAACTCGTGAAGGGCCAAGGGTGATCACCTGGGATAGGTTTAAGGAAATATTCTTCGAGATCTATTTCCTGGAGAGTTCAAAGAGTCATCTAGAAGTGCAATTTCTGGAACTAAAGCAAAAAACGATGACGGTATCTGAGTATGCCGCTAAATTCAACGAGTTGGCAAGATTTGCGCCATAACAAGTCAGTACGGACGAACGCAAGCCAAAGAGGTTTGAACAAGGACTGAAGCCCTGGTTGTACAGTAGGGTTTCCCTATTTTAGTTAAAGACTTTCGCAGCAGTGATGGAGAAAGCAATACTCGCTAAAGGTGGAGGTGAGGCAGTGACAAAGTTTAATCAGGAACAAAAGTAGAAAAAGAATGAGGTGGAAATTAAGAATGGAAATGGTAGAGTGGAAACGACAATAACAACAACAACAACTTGAAGAAGAAGTGGAATGGGAGCATAGGTGCTGGAAACCAGCAGGGTAACCAGCAAAACAAAAAGTTTGAAGCATGTGTGACATGCGGGAAATTTCACAAAGGTGCGTGCATAATGGGGAAACGAGTTTGCTATAATTGTGGCCAAGAGGGTCACATCGCCCCAAATTGCACTCAACCGAAGAAGAATATGTGCTTCACGTGCGGATCTAAGGATCACTTTGCTCGTGAATGCCCTAAGAAAAAGGATGGAATGACAACCAGAAATAATGGAGGTACATGGGCCATTGCAGGACCTGTAGCATCAAACAAACCCACAGCTAGAACCTTCAACATGACTGTGCAAGATGATGTGCAATCAAAAGATGTGGTGTCAGGTATTGTCCCAATCAATGATATAAATGCTTATGTATTATTTGATTTGGGTGCTACTTGTTCGTTTATATCTGCTGAATTTGCTAAGAGGTTAGGAATGCCTAGTGAAGAACTAAATTTTCCTTTGAACATAGAAATTATGAATAAGGAAGTAATCCCTGTTAGATTCGTATACAAGAACTGTAGGGTGAACATTAAGGAGAATATCTTTATGGTAGATTTGATTCCAATTAGACTTGGAGAGTTTGATGTTATTTTGGGAATGGATTGGATGCTCAAGTATGGAGCGGTAATTGATTGCAAAAAGAAGTGTATAAACCTTATGACTCCGTCAAAGGTAGTATTCTATGGTAGCAAGTCGCCTAGACAAATGAAATGTCTGACGATTATGCAGGCCAAGAAATTGTTGAGTCAAGGCTGTGTGGGCTATTTAGCTTACATAGTCGATACTCAGAAGAAGAATGTAAAACTGGAAGAAATACCAGTGGTGAGAGAATTCGAGGACGTGTTTCCAAAGGATTTGCAAGGACTTCAGCCTGACAGAGAAATTGAGTTCGTGATCGACTTGGCACCGGGAACAACACCAATATCGAAAGCCCTGTACAAAATGGCTCCGGTAGAGATGAAGGAACTGATGGTGCAATTGTAAGAGCTACTAGACAATAAGTATATTCAACCAAGCGTATCGCCTTGGGGAGCGCGGGTATTATTCGTGAAAAAGAAGGATGGGTCGATGCGACTTTGCATTGATTATAGGGAATTGAACAAAGTCACTATTAAAAATAGATACCGCTGCGAATAGATGACTTGTTTGATCAACAAGAAGGTGCTAAATATTTCTCTAAAATAGATTTGAGAAGTGGGTATCACCAATTGAAAGTGAGGAAGGAGGATATACCTAGAACGTCATTCAGAACTCGGTATGGACATTACGAGTTTCTGGTGATGTCTTTTGGTTTAACCAATGCCCCTGCTGCATTCATGGATTTAATGAACAGGATGTTTTAACCATTCTTAGACAAGTTTGTAGTGGTATTAATCGATGACATTCTGGTGTATTCCAAAACTCAAGAAGAACATGTGGAACACTTACGTTTGACATTGGAAACACTAAGAAAGGAAAAACTATACGCAAAATTCTCTAAGTGCAAATTTTGGCTAGATCGTTTATAATTTCTTGGGCACGTGATTGACAAGGATGGGATTTTAGTGGATCCATCAAAAGTGGAAGCTGTAATCAATTGGGAACAACCAAGAACACCGTCAGAAGTGAGGAGTTTCTTAGGACTGGTCGGTTATTATAGAAGATTCATTCAATATTTTTCTAAGATAGCCACTCCGCTAACAAATTTGACAAGGAAGACTGTAAAATTTGTTTGGACGGAAAAGTGTGAAGAAAGTTTTCAAGATTTGAAGAAAAAGTTAAGTATGGCACCTGTGTTGACATTACCAGATAATACAGGAAACTTTTTGGTGTATAGTGATACCTCACACAAAGGGTTGGGTTGTGTTCGTATGCAGAACGACAAAGTTATTGCATATGCATCAAGATAACTGAAGGATTATGAGAAAAGATATCCGACTCATGATTTGGAATTGGCTGCAGTTGTATTTTCTCTGAAGATATGGAGACACTATCTCTATGGAGAGAAATGTGAAATCTACACAGACCATAAAAGTCTGAAGTATATTTTCACACAGAAGGACCTGAATATGCGACAAAGAAGATGGATGGAATTGATAAAGGATTATGATTGTGAGATCTTTTATCACCAGGACAAAGCGAATGTGGTTGAAGATGCTTTAAACAGGAAAGGTCGGGAAAAATTAATGCTGATAACAACTCAGGAAGAGCTCATTTCAGCAATGACAAAATTGGAATTGGAAATCAAATTTCCAAAAGAATCCGACGAATAACTATTCTAGATAAAAGCTGGTCCAACTCTAGTGGACAAAGTAAAGAATGCTCGACTGCAAGATGAATAGTGTGGGAAAATAAAAGATAATCTGGTTGACGGTAGTGATGTAAAATAAAAGATCGATACCGAAGGATTACTACGATTTGAGGGAAGAATTTGGGTTCCAGCACTACCAGAGCTCAAAGACAAAATTTTGACCAAAGCACACAACACAAGATATTCGATTCATCCATCAAGTACAAAGATGTATCAAGATTTTCAGCGACATTTTTGGTGGCCAAATAAGAAAAGAGATGTGGTTGAATGTGTGGCCAAATGCTTGACATGCCGAGGGGTCAAGGCCGAGCATCAAAGACCAAGCGGGTTACTTTAACCGTTGGAAATAGTAGAATGGAAGTGGGAACACATCACAATGGATTTTGTGGTGGGTCTTCCAACTACTCAAAGAGGATGCGATGCGATTTGGGTGATAGTGGACAGACTGACAAAATCTGCACACTTTTTGCCAATAAAGATTAGATTTGATCTTAATCAACTAGCGAAGCTGTACGTTAAAGGGATCGTGTCAAGACATGGAGTTCCAGTGTCAGATAGAGATCCAAGGTTCACATCAAATTTCTAGAAGAGACTACAAGAATGTATGGGAACACAGTTGCGAATGAGTACAACATACCATCCGCAAACCGACGTGCAAAGCAAACGAACAATCCATACATTGGAAGATATGCTGAGAGCATGCGTCATGGATTTCAAAGGAAACTGGGAAGAACATTTACTGTTGGTGTAATTCGCCTACAACAACAGTTACCATACAAGCATCGGCATGCCGCCTTACGAGGCATTATACTGTAGAAAGTGCAGAACTCCACTATGGTGGGATGAAGTCGGTGAACGCCAGCTGTTAGGACCAGAACTGGTACAACAAACTACTGAGATTGTCAAACTCATCAGAACAAGATTGGTAGCAGCCCTAGATAGACAGAAAAAGTAGGCTGATCAACACAGACAAGATCGTGCATTCGACGTATGAACTTTTGTATTTCAAAAAGTTTCTCCTTGGAAGGGGAAAATTCATTTTGATAAAAAGGGAAAGCTAAGCCCGAGGTTTATTGGACCCTTTGAAGTGCTGCGAAGAGTGGGAGAAGTGGCTTACGAGGTAGCTCTACCTCCAGAGTTGGAAAACATTCACAGTGTTTTTCACATTTCAGTGTTACGACCGTATAAACTTTATTACAAGCACGTGATCGAGTACGAACTATTGCAGTTTGATAAAGGCTTGTCCTATGAAGAGATTCCTATCCAGATAGTTGACAGGAAAGAACAGGTTCTCAGGAATAAAGTTATACCTTCTGTGAAGGTGATATGGAGAAACCACAACGCTAAAGAAGCTACGTGGGAACTCGAGGATAAAATGATGAAAGATTACCCTAAGTTATTTGTTTAATCTATGTCTTCAATTCTGGGGATAGAATCTTTGTAAGTAGGGAAGAATGTAACGAATGATTTGTTTGAGTTGTGATTCTGAGGACAGAATCCTTGTAAGGAGGGAATGATGTAATATTTCAGAATTTTAAATTGTAGTATTAAATATTTATTGAATTATATAAGTATTTAATGTATATTTTTATTGTTGAATAAATAATTATTAAATTTGAGTTGATGTGGTTTACTTAATTATTTATTAAATAAATAATTAAGGAGTTAAGAAAATTAATTGTTATGAGATTATATACTTGTAAAACCCCAACTTTTTGAATAAAGATGAATTTTCTATAAATATTATTTTTGAATATTATGGAGTAAAATTGATATAATGTTATAGTTGTGGATAATATTTATAAATTTTGCAAAGTATGCAAGTTATTGTATTATATTCGATTGGTTGGGGAATATTCGTTTTAGCAGGGAATATTCGTACAACGGCGCAATCATTGGTGGACCCCACAACGGAATTATTATCGGATTGAGAAAATGACAAAAATATTTTTATGAAAATAACGACAGAATTTTTACCATTAATACTGTTGAACTACTCGGTAGTAAAAGTACAGTAATACGCGAGGTTGCATAGTAGCACACGGTATTGATTATTAATGCTTACGTGAGAAGTCATCTCAGTTTTGTTTTATTACTTATATATATATATTAAAGTTATATATATATATAGGGTATGTATTTATATATTATATATATGCAATGTTGTCAAGATTGACAAAGTGGGTGGAGGGAAATTGGGTGCTCACGTGGAGGGAACAAAATTATTATTATTTTATATATATATTTGTATGATAGTGGATTTGGTGAAGGAAAGCAATATTATTTTATATATATTTAAATGATAGTGGATTTTGGTGGAGGCAAGATGGAGTACTATAGGTATTAATATATACGCAATTGGCAGAGAGGGTACAATTATTATTATTATTATATATAATAGCATGTGTTTATTATATATATATATATAATATATTTTTTTTTTTGTAATGAATTGTTGCATTGAAATCAATCTTCGTATGACGCTTGTGACTCTGCCAAATTATTTCGTCTGAATTCCTACTGTACAGTCCAATAGTATCCTTCAATTCTCCTATAAATAGAAGCTCATTCCTTCATTATTTCTTACGAATTCACTGAAACTCTAGAGAGAAAATTATAAAGAGAAAGAAGAAAAGTTTTCTGCTACTTAACTACTCTTATATTCAGTTCTTTTGGAGTAAGGGGTGTTATTTCTTTTGTATTCATGAAGAGAACTTCTGTTATTCCATTAATTATTATTCTGCTAGAATAACAAGTATACGCAGACTACCCTATACTTGGTGACATTTTTCTATTATTCTGTCTTTATGATTATTTTGTTGGAATATTCTGTCTGTGCGTTTTACACCAGACCTAGTTCCGTCTTTGTTATTATTCTGTTGGAATATCATGTCTGTGCGTTTTACACCAGACTTGGTTCTATCTTTGTTATTATTCTGTTGGAATATCCTATCTCATGTGTTTTACGCCGACCGGTTCCGCTCAGTATTTTTCTCATTGGAACATCCTGTTGGTCTGCAATTTTGCCTCGACTGGTTCCGTTACCTATTATTCTGTTGGAATAACCTGTCTATGCGAAGTACCGCATGCATGGTGATTTCTTTTGTTATTCCATTCGTTATTATACTTAGTTGGTTAAAGTTTTGACTTCTATACTCCATGAAATTAGTGGAATATCCTTGATATTTGCGCTTCATCCAGTATCTTTTCATAGAAATATTATTCTGAGCATTCTTGAATTTTTCTCTACAAAGCAGTATCATGTTGACAATTTGGATGTTATTGATTCATGGATAAATTAATTCTTGAACTTATTTTATTGAATTCTTATATCATTGTCATCATCCTCATATTTATATTATGTTGAAAGTCATACGTGGCCTGTAGTGCTTAGATGGACTTGGTATGATTATGACTAGGGATTATTCGATGTAATCATGACCATAATATTACAAATGATGTGGAAAAAGTTCTCATTGGCCCGTAGTGCATTGATGGACAGTGTTTGGCATGATCGTGACCATTAATGAATACATAAATATTCTTGGCCCATAGTGCATGGATAATTGTGGCCGTGATACTAAAGAATATCCTTGGCCATACTGCAGGGGTGATTCGATGATGTGGAATATTTATTAAGCTGAGTCTCAGCGATAACAGTGATGAAAAACCTTTTAAATTATAAAAGATAGTAGATTTTATTTTCTACTTGACTCTTTTAATGGATTGCTTGTTCCGCTGCAGTTAAACTTGATGTTTGTTATATTGTATCAGTTTAACACTGTTTAAGGCTAATGATAATTTATTTTACATTATCTTAGTCATAATATTTCTTACTAGGCTAGTTGATCTCACCCTTTCTTTCACTGTTCTCTTCAGGAAATGATAATATAGCTGGGACGAGTCGGGGAATGGAGTGATGGACCAGATGATAGTATTAGTAGTTCTCACTATTCTGTGATATAGTGTGTTAACAATTGTAATGAGGACTCCTTTTGAGTTTGTATAATCTCTAGTAGACAATAATTGTGTTCAAACTCACAGTTATGATTTGTCGTATTGTACACGACAGTTGTATTAGTAAATTGTATTTGAATTCTGTACCATGTATTTGGCGACCCAAGATGGGTGATGTATACCTAATTTTGGGGGCGTCACAGTTGGTATCAAAGCTTAGGGATATGATCCCTGGCTAAGATGTGAGAATAGAACTAGGCGGGGAGAGCCGAGGAATTCCTTCGCTAGTATGACCTACCTAAGTTTTTTTTGTATTTACTTGGTCACGTAATATATAGGATAATATGTTACATGTCAATTAACCTTTTGTTTTGTGGCGATGTCTGAAAATGACATCCGAGAATGTTGAGAATAGCAATGGAGCATAAAGCGATCGCTTGATTAACCACATATCAATAATCAGGATAATGTGCATGAGGAAGGCGACAATCCTCATCCAAACAAAAACACTGACCAAATGATGAATGATGGATTGTTTAGAGGCTTTATGCAATTCATGCAACAAAGAAAGTAGAGCGGCTCTCGCCCATAATGTAGGTGGAAACATCGAAACTCTCGGTGTGGTCACCGCTAAATGCTTCAAGGAGCTGGGACCACCGTAGTTTAAGGGAGAGCCAAAACCACTTATGGCGGAAGCATGGATAAAGCGTATCACAAGATATTTGATGTCTTAGGATGCTCCGAGGAACAAAAGGTTCCCTTCGCCGCCTTTTATGTTGCGCGCAGAGGCGATTCTTGGTGGGAATCGGTAAACGTACTCAACTCCGTCTTCAAGATGTCTTGGGAGAAGTTCCAAGAGTCGTTTCAACGACAAATACTTTCCCGAAAGTATTCGTCACATGAAGGAGGTGGAGTTTATCAAATTGGAGCAAAACAATATGACCGTGTCGCAATACGAGGCAAAATTTGCGGAGTTATCCTGGTTTGCATCCCACTTGGTGGATAATGAAGAGAGAATGGCGCGAATGTTTTTAAGAGGTTTGAAGCTGGAGATACGTCAACATCTTATTTCTCATAAACTGTGTTTGTATTCAGATGTTGTAAATAGGGCTCAATTGGTGGAGCGCGATAACGAGTCAACGCAACCAAAAGAGAGCAGCCGATAAAATGATAATACCAGTGAGAGCAGTCATCGAAGTGGTAACAACAAGCGTGGAGGGAATCAACATGCCAGAAATGGTAACCACTTCGGTGGTAATCAGGGCCAAAACAATAAGAATGGACATTTCAAGAAGAGGAGATTCAACAATGATGGAAAGACGTCAGCACCAGCACCCGTTGTTAAGGAATGAGAAAGACCACCTATCATATGCTTCAAATGCGGAGGGGAGGGACACATCAGTCTAAATTGCGCGATGCCGTCCAAAGCATGTTATAATTGTGGAAGAGAAGGTCACTTAACCCAATTTTGTCGTTCACCGAAGACAAATTCAGCTAGGATTGAGGCACCAAAGGCCGTCCCAGAAAAGTTAAAGCCGGTAGTGCAAGGGAGAGCATTTATTGTGACCTCCCAGAAAGCGAGGAACCCGAATGAGGTCATCATGGGTAAGCTTATAATAAACTCTAACGAAGTCTATACTTTATTTGATACAGGTTCTACCCATTCTTTTATTTCTCCTACTTGCGCTCATCGATTAAATTTGACTCAGGAGAAATTAGACTTTGACTTATCTGTGGAAACTCCGTTGGGAGAAACCTTCATTACATCCACTATTTATAAGTCTTATTTGGTTCAAATCGGTACCCTCACATTACCAGTCAATCTTATTTCATTAAAAATACTTGCATTAGACGTGATTCTAGGGATTGATTGGTTAACTACTCATCATGCAAAAATTGATTATTTTCGTAAGGTTGTTAGCTTTCATATTCCTAATCAACCTATTATGCTGAATTCAAGTGACCAAACCATTAAAATCAATCACTACCATCTCAAGCCATAAAGCTATTCGCTTATTGAAAAACGGATGTCAAGTTTTCTTAGCTCATGTCACGATCTAAACAAAATACGCCACTTTGAATGATATTTACATTGTTAATAAATTTCCCAATGTATTCTCCGAAGAACTTCCTGTGCCTACCCCCGGCGTGAAATTGAATTTTGTATCGACCTTGAACCCGGTACAAAACCTATTTCCATAGCCCCATATCGAATGTCTCCTATTGAACTTCAGGAGTTAAAGACCCAACTGTAGGAATTGTTAGACATTGGCTTTATTCGTCCTAGTACTTCTCCTTGGGGTGCTATTATTCTATTCGTGAAGAAGAAAGATGGGAGTATGCGACTTTGTATTGATTATCGGGAGTTGAATCATGTCACCATCAAAAATAGGTATCCATTGCCGCGTATTGATGACCTGTTTGACCAGTTGCAAGGAGCCAAATTCTTTTCAAAGATTGATCTTCATTATGGATATCACCAATTGAAGATTAGAACCGATGACATTCCAAAGACGGCTTTCAGAACTCGGTACGGGCATTATGAATTCCTAGTCATGTCCTTTGGATTGACTAATGCTCTTGCTGCCTTCATGGATATGATGAACCGAGTATTCAAGGAATATTTGGATCACTTTGTGGTCGTCTTTATTGATGACATCCTTATTTATTCCAAAAGCCGTGAAGATCATGAGCAACACTTGAGGCTGACACTCCAAAAGCTTTGTGAATATAAGCTTTATGCCAAGTTGAAGAAATGCGAGTTCTAGCTTAAGGAAGTAGCATTCCTTGGGCACGTGGTATCAAGTCATGGAATATCTGTTGACCCAGCAAAGATTGGAGCTATTCAAAGCTTGGAGTAACCTAAATTTAGTGACCGAAGTACGTAGCTTTCTCGGTTTAGCTGGTTATTATCGGAGATTCGTGGAAGGATTTTCTCGAATCGCTACTCCATTGACTCAGCTGACTCGGAAAGATATAAAGTTCGGTTGGAGTGAAGAATGTGAGAAGAGTTTTCAAGAACTCAAGAGGAGACTCATTTCAGCACATGTTCTGACAATACCATCTGGTTCGAAGGGATTTATCATCTACAGTGATGCTTCGGACAAAGGGTTGGGATGTGTTGTCATGCAACATGGAAAAGTCATAGCCTATGCCTCAAGACAACTCAAAGAATAAGAGAGGAATTATCCTAATTATGATCTAGAGTTGGCAGCTATTGTCTTTGCACTTAAAATTTGGAGGCATTACTTGTATGGGGAGAAGGTGGAGATCTTTACGGATCATAAAAGCCTCAAATATTTCTTCACTCAAAAGGAACTCAACATGCGATAACGATGTTGGCTTGAACTGTTGAAAGATTATGATCATACCATCCAATACCATCCTAGAAAAGAGAACGTGGTAGCTGACGCATTGAGTAGAAGATCATATGCAAGTACGAGTGCGATATTGTCAACGCAAAGGCCCATTTTGTGTGACTTGCAAAGGATGGAGATAGAGTTAAAGACTCCAGGGACCCATGTGATAATGGCGAATATACGAGTAGAACCGACTTTAATCGATAAAGTTAAAGTCGCTTTCCAGCTACGAGACTGAGGCGATGCGTATGAGGAAGAAAGTGCAAGAAGGTGCGATCTGCCAAGCAAGAATCGATGAAGAAGGAATACTTGAGTCAACTCCCTCACTTTGTGTTCCTAACGACCACGATTTAAAGTATAAAATCATGATGGAGGCGCACAACACACCGTTTGCAATCCATCCTGGGAGTACCAAAATGTATCATGATATTCGACATACATTTTGGTGGGGCAATATGAAGAAAGAGATAACGCTGTTTATCTCAATGTGTCTAGCATGTCAACGAGTCAAGGCGGAGCGTTAAGTACCAAAAGGTCCATTGCAACCACTTGAAATTCCAGAATGGAAGTGGGAGCACATTACCATGGATTTTGTTACTAGTCTTCCCAAGGTTTCTCAAGGCATAGATACGATTTGGGTCATTGTTGATAGATTGACCAAGTCTGCTCACTTCTTACCAATACGAGGAACTTATACACTTGAACGTCTTGCTCGTATGTACATAAACGAGATTTTAAGACTGCATGGTATGCCAGTTTCCATAGTTTCTGATCGAGACCCAAGATTCACTTCAAGATTTTGGGTTAGTTTGTAGAAAGCTATGGGCACAAATTTAAGATTTAGCTCGGCATATCATCCTTAAATGGACGGACAGTCGGAGAGGACTATTTAAACTCTTGAAGATCTATTAAGACTCTGTGTTCTTGATTTCAAAAGAAGTTGGGACAAGTTCTTACCATTGGTGGAGTTTTCCTACAACAACAGTTATCAAGCCAAGTATTGGCATGGCTCCATTCGAAGCGTTGTATGGAAGAAAATGTCGTTCTCCAGTATTCTGGGATGAGGTGGGTGAAGCAACATTGTTGGGACCGGAGTTAGTAAGTATGACTACGGAAAAGATTCAAACGATCCGGCAACGTATAAAAACCTCACAAGATCGACAAAAGAGTTTTGTTGATCTTCATCGAAAGGACGTGGAATTCGATATAAGAGATCATGTGTTGTTACGTGTTGCTCCATGGAAAGGAGTTACGAGATTTGGAAAGAGAGTAAAGCTCAATCCTCGATTCATCGGCCCATTTTTAATCCTTAATCGAGTAGGAACCGCGGCTATATAGACTCGCTTTTACCGCCAAGTATGTCTCGTGTTCATAACGCTTTTCACATATCCATGTTACGTAAATATGTGGAAGACCCGAACCACATTATTGAGTTAGAACCGATTTAATAGCGGATGATTTGACGTATGAAGAGGTTCCTGTTCAAATCTTGGATAAGAAGGAACATATTCTACGCTCCAAGGTTATAACTCAAGTCAATGTTTTGTGGAGAAACCACGATGTTGAGGAAATGGCTTAGGAGTTAGAATCTGAAATGAAATCAAGGTATCCTTACCTCTTCGATATACCAGGTACGTACCCTAATTTCAAGGGCGAAATTTCATAAGAAGGGGAGATTGTAAAACCCCAACTTTTTGAATAAAAATGAATTTTCTATAAATATTATTTTTTAATATTTTGGTGTAAAATTGATATAATGTTATAGTTGTGGGTAATATTTATAAATTTCGCAAAGTATGCAAGTTGTTGTATTATATTCGATTGGTCAGGGAATATTCGTTTTAGCAGGGAATATTCGTACAACGGCACAATCATTGGTGGACCCCACAACGAAATTATTGTCGGATAGAGAAAACGACAAAAATATTTTTATGAGAATAAGGGCTGAAGTTTTACCGTTAATCTTGTTGAACTACTCTAGGTAGTAAAAAATACGATGTCTGGCATTAGGTTGCATAGTAGCACACACGGTATTGGTTATTAATGCTTACGTGAGAAGTCATCTCGCTTTTTGTTTATTACTTATATATATATTAAAGTTATATATATATATATAAGGTATGTATTTATATATTATATATATATATGCAATGTTGTCAAGATTGACAAAGTGGGTGGAGGGAAATTGGGTGTTCACGTGGAGGGAACACAATTATTATATATATATATATATATATATATATATATATATATTTGTATGATAGTGGATTTGGTGGAGGAAAGAAATATTATTTTATATATATTTAAATGATAGTGGATTTTGGTGGAGGCAAGATGGAGTACTATAGGTATTAATGTATACACAATCGGTAGAGAGTGTACAATTATTATTATTATTATATATAATAGCATGTGTTTATTATATATACATATATAATATATATTTTTTTTGTTTGTAATGAATTATTGCATTGAAATCAATCTCCGTATGACGCCCGTGACTCTGCCAAATTATTTCGTCTGAATTCCTACTGTACAGTCAAATAGTATCCTTTAATTCTCCTATAAATAGAAGCTCATTTGTAAGACCCCAGCTTTTATAAATAAAGATGAATTTTTCTATAAATATTATTTTTGAATATTATGGAATAAATTTGATATAATGTTATAGTTGTGGGTAATATTTATAAATTTTGCAAAGTATGCAAGTTGTTATAAAATATTCGTTTGGTGGGAATATTCTTTTGTTAGGGAATATTCGCATAATGGCTCAATCATTGGTGGACCCCATAATGTAATTATTGTCGGATTGAGAAAACAAAAATATTTTATAAAAATAACTACGGAGGTGTTACCGTTAAAACTGTGAACTACCCTTGGTAAAAATACGATGTACGGCGTTGGTTGCATAGTAGCACACTAGTATTGATTATTGATGCTTACGTGAGAAGTCACTCACTATACTCAATTATTACTCATGAATTGGCCACGCATCATATCTCTTATATTATTGATTCAATTATTGTCATAGTATCATCTCGTATAATATGTTATAGTATTAAATCAATAATTGAGACGACAAGTTATAAATGATTAATAATTGTTGAAAGATTAAATATGTGTTGATGAAAAAAAATGATTTGTGGTAAGTTTGATTATTTTATGGGGGCTCATATGTCATCATCTAAGAGTCTCTTTATCAATAGTATTTACCTTCACAATAGTAATTACCTTCGTCAATAGTAATTACCCTTGTGAATAGTATTTACCTTCGTCAATAATAATTACCTTCATCAATAGTAATTACCCTTGTGAATAGTATTTACCTTCGTCAATAGTATTTACCTTCATTAATAGTAATTACCTTTACCGTACGTCGAACCACTTGTCGTTTCACATTACAAAAGCGCCGAACCACTTACTTGTCGCTTCACATTACAAAAGGCGTCAAATCACTTTTCTTTTCACATCATTAGTCGCCAAGCCACTTGCCTTTTCACACTACAGGTGCTAAGCTAGAAATCTTTTATAAATAGAGGCCTGGGCTTCATTATTTTCACGAATTCATTCAAGCTATAGAGAGAAAAGTATAGAGAGAATAAGAGAGAAAGAAGAAGAGTATTTTGTTACTACACTCACCGCAGTATTCAATCTCCTACCAAATGTAAGGGTGTTATTCTTTCTTATTCATGAAGAGAACTGTTTGTTATTCCATTGCTTATTATTCATTGGAATAACTTTTGTGATAATGGGTTTACCCTATACTTGGTGACATTCTTCTATTATTCTCGCTGGAACATCCTGTGCATGTGTGTTTTACACGGCACTGGGTTCCGCCTTTATTATTTTGTTGGAACATCCTGTCATGTGTGTTTTACACCTCGACTGGTTCCGCTCTTTATTATTTTGTTGGAACATCCGGTATGTGTGTTTTTACACCTGACTGGTTCCGCTTTATTATTTTGTTGGAACATCCTGCATGCATGTGTTTTACACCTGACTGGTTCCGCTCTTTATTATTCTGTTGGAATATCCTATCACATGTTTTTACACCGGATCGGGTTCCATCTTTATTATTCTCATTGGAACATCCTCGCTTGGTGTGAATTTCACCGACCGGTTCCGTTATTTATTATTCTCGGAATAACTTTTCTGCGCATGCGATCTATCGCATGCATGGTGATTTCTTTTGTTATTCCATTCTTTATTATACCCAAATTGGTTAAAACTTTGACTTCTATACTCCATGAAATTAGTGGAATATCCTTGATATTTGCGTTTTCATCCAAATCTTTTCATGAAAATATTCTTCCGATCATTCTTGAATTTTACTCTACAAAACAATATCATGTTGATAATTTGGACGTTAATAATTCTGGATAAAATAATTCTTGAACTTGTTTTATTGAATTCTTATATCATTGTCATCATCCTCATGTTTATATTTTTTTTTTAAAGTCATCTCGTGGCACTGTAGTGCATAGATGGACTTGGTATGATTATGACCGAGAGACTATTCGTGTAATCATGACCGTAATGTTACAAATGATGTGGTAAAAAATCCTCGGGGTCAGTAGTGCATTGATGGACGCTTGTTGGCATGATCATGACCATTAATGAATACACAAATATTCTTGGCCCGTAGTGCATGAATAATTGTGGTCGTGATACTAAAGAATATCCTCGGCCGTAGTGCGGGGGTGATTCGATGATGTGAAATATTTATTAAAGTTTGAGTCGCATTTATAACAAACTGATGAAAAACCTTTTAAAACCTAAAAGATAGTAGACTTTATTTTCTACTTGACTCTTTTAATGGATTGCATATTCACTGCAGATTAAACCGGTTGTCTATTGTATTTTATCGCTTTAACATTGTTGAAGACTATTGATAATTTATTCTGCATTATCTTAGTCATAATATTTCTTCTTGGGCTAGTTGAGCTCACCCTTTCTTTCACCGTTCTCTTGAGAAATGAGAATATAGCCGGGACGAGTCTGGGAAACGAGTGATGGTCCTCGAAGATAGCATTAGTAGTCCTCACTATTCGTGAAATAGTGTGATAATAATTGTAATGAGGACTTTTTTGAGGTTGTATAATATCTAGTAGACGATATTTGTATTTAAACTCACGCTTTATGTCGTATTGTACCTACAGCTTAGGTTAGTAAGTTGTATTTAAATTACATGCACCATGTAAGTGGCGACCCAAGATGGGTGATGTATACCTAATTTTGGGGGCGTCATGATTGGTATCAAAGCTTAGGATATGATCCCTAGCTAAGATGTGAGAATAGTACTAGGAGGGGAGAGACGGGAAATACCTTCGCTAGTATGACCTACCTAAGTTTATGTGCTATTTTATTGGTTGGTCGTAAGATAGGGATAATTTGTTACATGTCAATTAACCTTTTGTTTTGTGGCGATTCTAAAATGACATCCGAGAATGTTGAGAATAGCAATGGAGCGCAGCGATCGTTGATTCACCACATATCAATAATCGTGGATAATGTGCATCGTGAAGGCGATAATCCTCATGCAAAACAACAACACCGACCAAATGATGAATGATCAAATGTTCGGAGGGCTTTATGCAATTTATGCAACAAAGAAAGTAGAACGACTCTGTCCAAAACGTAGGTGGAAACACGGAAAACTCTCGGCGGTCACCGCTAAACAATTCAAGGAGATGGGACCAACCGGAGTTTAAGGGAGAGCCAAAACCACTTCGGCGGAAGCATGGATAAAGCAGATTACCAAGATATTTGATGTCTTGGGATGCTCCGAGAGCAAAAGGTTCCTTTCCGCCTTTTTTATTGCGCGGAGGCGCGATTCTTGGTGGAATCGGTAAAACGTACTCAACCTGTTGTCTCAAGATATCTTGGGAGAAGTTCCAGAGTCGTTTCAACGACAAATACTTTCCTGAAAGTATTCGCCACATGAAGGAGAGGTGGAATTTATCAAGTTGGAACAAAACAATATGACCGTGTCGTAATACGAGGCAAAATTTGCGAGTTATCACGGTTTATGTCCCCACTGGTGGATAATGAAGAGAGAATGGCGCAAATGTTTTTAAGAGGTTTGAAGTCGAGATACGCCAACATCTTATTTCTCATAAACCGTGGTTTGTATTCGGATGTTATAAATAGGGCTCGATTAGTTGAACGCGATAATGAGTCAACACAACTAAAAGAGAGCAAAATGTAAAAAAATTATAATACCAAATGAGAGTAGTCATCGGCGGTGACAACAAGCGTGGAGGGAATCAACGGGCCGATATGGTAACCACTTCGTGGTAATCGTAGGCCAAAACAATAAGAATGGACATTTCAAGAAATCGGAGATTCAACAATGGTGGAAAGACGTCGAGATCAAAGACCCATTGTTAAGGAAGGAGAAAGACCACCTATCATATGCTTCAAATGCGAGAGAGGGACACATCAGATCAAACCAAGCGCCATGCCATTCAAAGCATGTTATAATTGTGGAAGAGAAGGTCACTTAGCTCGATTTTGTCGTTTCATCAAGACAAATTCAGCTAGGATGGAGGCACCAAAGGCCATCCTAGAAAATTCAAAACCCAGAAGTCTGAGGAGAGAGCGTTTGTTGTGACCTCCCAAAGAGCAAGGAATCCGAATGAGGTCATCACGGGTAAGCTTATCATAAACTCTAATGAAGTCTATACTTTATTTGATACCGGTTCTACCCATTCTTTTATTTCTCCTACTTGCGCCATCGATTAAATTTGACTCAGGAGAAATTAGACTTTGACTTATCTGTGGAAACTCCGTTGGGAGAAACCTTCATTACATCTACATGCTTATAAGTCTTGTTTGGTTCAAATCGGTACCCTCACATTACCCGTCGATCTTATTTCATTAAAAATACTTGCATTTGACGTGATTCTAGGGATTGATTGGTTAACTACTTATCATGCAAAAATTGATTGTTTTCGTAAGGTTGTTAGCTTTCATATTCCTAATCAACCTATTATGCGAATTCAAACGACCAAACCATTAAAATCAATCACGGTCATCTCAAGCCATAAAGCTATTCGCTTATTAAAAACGGATGTCAAGCTTTCTTAGCTCATGTCACGATTTAAATAAAAATAAGTCGCTTTTAAACGATATTCCTATTGTTAATAAATTTCCGACGTATTCCCCAAGAACTTCCCGCCTACCCCAGAGCGTGAAATTGAATTTTGTATCGACCTTGAACCCTAAGACAAAACCTATTTCCAAAGCCCCATATCGAATGGCTCTATTGAACTTCGTGAGTTAAAGACCCAACCGCAGGAATTGTTAGACATTGGCTTTATTCGTCCTAGTACTTCTCCTTGGGGTGCTCCTGCTCTATTCGTAAAGAAGAAAGATGGGAGTATGCGATTTTGTATTGATTATTGGGAGTTGAATCATGTCACCATCAAAATAGGTATCCATTGCCACGTATTGATGACCCGTTTGACCAATTGCAAGGAGCCAAATTCTTTTCAAAGATTGATCTTCGTTCGGATATCACCAATTGAAGATTAGAACCACCGACATTCCAAAGACGGCTTTCGTAACTCTATGACGGCATTATGAATTCCTAGTCATGTCCTTTGGATTAACTAATGCTCCTCTTTTGCCTTCATGGATATGATGAACCGAGTATTCAAGGAATATTTAGATCACTTTGTGGTCGCCTTTATTGATGACATCCTTATTTATTCCAAAAGCCGTGAAGATCATGAGCAACACTTAAGGTCGACACTCCAAAAGCTTCGTGAATATAAGCTTTATGCCAATTTGAAGAAATGCGAGTTCGTTGAAGAAGCATTCCTTGGGCACGTGGTATCAAGTCATGGAATATCTGCTGACCCAAAGAAAGATTGAAGCTATTCAAAGTTGGGAACAACCTAAATCGATGATCAAGCACGTAGCTTTCTCGGTTTAATTGGTTATTATCGGAGATTCGTGGAAGGATTTTCTCGAATCGCTACTCCATCGACTCAAATTGACTCGTAAAGATACAAAGTTCGGTTGGAGCGAAGAATGTGAGAAGAGTTTTCAAGAACTCGGGAGGAGACTTATTTCAAAGACTGCTCGACAATACCATCCGCTCGGAGGGATTTGTCATCTACAATGATGCTTCGAGCAAAGGGTTGGGATGTGTTCTTATGCAACATGGAAAAGTTATAGCCTTTATGCCTCATGACAACTCAAAGAATATGAGAGGAATTATCCTACTCATGATCTAGAGTTGGCAAATTGTTGTCTTCACACTTAAAATTTGGAGGCATTACTTGTATGGGGAGAAGGTGGAGATCTTTACGGATCATAAAAGCCTCAAATATTTCTTCACTCAAAAGGAACTCAACATGCGACAAAGACGTTGGCTTCAACTGTTGAAAGATTATGATTATACCATCCAATACCATCCTGGAAAAGCGAACGTGGTAGCTGACGCATTGAGTAGAAAATCATATGCAAGTACGAGTGCGATATTGTCAACGCAAAGGCCCATTTTGTGTGACTTGCAAAGGATGGAGATAGAGTTAAAGACTCCAGGGACGCATGTGATGATAGCGAGTATACGAGTAGAACCGACTTTAATCGATAAATTTAAAGCTGCTCAAGCTACAGACCTGGAGCTGATGCGTATGAGGAAGAAAGTGCAAGAAGATGCTATGCCGGAAGCAAGAATCGATGAAGAAGGAATACTTCGAGTCAACTCCAGACTTTGTGTTCCTAACGACCCTGATTTAAAGTATAATATCATGATGGAGGCGCACAACACACCATTTGCAATCCATCCTGGGAGTACCAAAATGTATCATGATATTCGTCATACATTTTGGTGGAGCAATATGAAGAGAGAGATAACGCTGTTTATCTCAAGGTGTCTAACTTGTCAACGAGTTAAAGCGGAGCATCAAGTACCAAAAGTTCCATTGCAACCACTTGAAATTCCAGAATGGAAGTGGGAGCACATTGCCATGGATTTCAAGCATCGATCTTCCTAAGGTTTCTCAAGGCATTGATGCGATTTGGGTCATTGTTGATAGATTGACCAAGTCCGCTTTCATTTCTTCTGATCTGAAACTTATACACTTGAACGCCTTGCTCAGATGTACATAAACGAGATTGTAAGATCGCATGGTATCTTAGATCCATAGTTTCCGATCGAGACCCAAGATTCACTTCACAATTTTGGGTTAGTTTCCAAAAAGCTATGGGCACAGACTTACGATTTAGCTCGGCATATCATCCTCGGAAGGACGGACAATGGAGAGGACTATTCAAACTCTTGAAGATCTATTAAGACTCGTGGTCCTTGATTTCAAGGGAGTTAGGACAAGTTCTTACCATCGGTGGAGTTTTCCTACAACAACAGCTTATCAAACAAGTATTGGCATGGCTCCATTCAAGCGTTGTATGGAAGAAAGTGTCATTCTCTAGTATCTTTGGGATGAGGTGGGTGAAGCAACGTTGTTGGGACCGGAGTTGGTATGTATGACTACGGAAAAAGATTCAAACGATCCGACAACGATAAAAACCTCACAAAATCGACAAAAGAGTTATCCGATCTTCATCGAAAGGACGGGAATTCGATATAGAGATCATGTGTTGTTAAGAGTTGCTCCATGGAAAGGAGTTACAAGATTTGGAAAGAGAGGAAAACTTAATCCTCGATTCATCGGTCCATTTTAATCCTCGATCGAGTAGGAATCGTGGCCTATAGACTCGCTTTTACCGCCAAAATATGTCTCGTGTTCATAACGCTTTTCACATATCTATGTTACGTAAATATGTGAAAGACCCGAACCATATTATTGAGTTAGAACCTGACGAAATAGCGGAAGATTTGACGTATGAAGAGGTTCCTATTCAAATTTTGGATAAGAAGGAACATATTCTACGCTCCAAGGTTATACCTCAAGTCAAAGTTTTGTGGAGGAACCACGATGTTGAGGAAATGACTTGGGAGTTAGAATCTGAAATGAAATCAAGGTATCCTTACCTCTTCGACATACCGTGTATCGCACTCTAATTTCGAGGGCTTAAATTTCATAAGAAGGGAGGTTGTAAGACCCCAACTTTTATAAATAAAGATGAATTTTTCTATAAATATTATTTTTGAATATTATGGAATAAATTTGATATAATGTTATAGTTGTGGGTAATATTTATAAATTTTGCAAAGTATGCAAGTTGTTATAAAATATTCGTTTGGTTCCGGGAATATTCTTTTTGTTAGGAATATTCGTATAATGGCTCAATCATTGGTGGACCCCACTGTAATGTAATTATTGTTGGATTGAGAAAACGACACAAATATTTTATAAAAATAACTATGAGGTGTTACCGTTAAAAGCTGTTGAACTACCCTATGGTAAAAAATACGATGTCTACGCTGGTTGCGTAGTAGCACACTTACAGTATTGATTATTGATGCTTACGTGAGAAGTCACTCAAATATACTCAATTATTACTACATGAATTCTTTGATCATATCTCTTATATTATTGATTCAATTATTTTCACAAAGATCATCTCAGATAATATGTTATAGTATTAAATCAATAATTGAGACGACAAGTTATAAATGATTAATAATTGTTGAAAGATTAAATATGTGTTGATGAAAAAAAATGATTTGTGGTAAGTTTGATTATTTTATGGGGGCTCATATGTCATCATCTAAGAGTCTCTTCATCATAGTATTTACCTTCGTCAATAATAATTACCCTTGTGAATAGTATTTACCTTCACAATAGTATTTACCTTCGTTAATAGTAATTACCTTTACCGACGTCGAACCACTTGTCGTTTCACATTACAAAGCGCCAAACCACTTGTCGTTTCACATTACAAAGGCCAAATCACTTTTCTTTTCACATCATTAGTCGTCAAGCCACTTGCCTTTTCACACTAAGCGGTGCTAAGCTAGAAATCTTCTATAAATAGAGGTATGGGGCTTCATTATTTTCACGAATTCATTCAAGCTATAGAGAGAGAAAGTATAGAGAGAATAAGAGAGAAAGAAGAAGAGTATTTTGTTACTACACTACCGCAAAGATTCAATCTCCTACCAAATGTAAGGGGTGTTATTCTTTCAAATTCATGAAGAGAACTGTTGTTATTCCATTGCTTATTATTCTCATTGGAATAACTTTCAGATATCGTGGTTTACCCTATACTTGGTGACATTCTTCTATTATTCTTTGGAACATCCTGCGCATGTGTTTTACACCGACTGGTTCCGCTCTTTATTATTTTGTTGGAACATCCTCGATCGTGTGTTTTACACCTGACTGGTTCCGCTTTTTATTATTTTGTTGGAACATCCTGTATGTGTGTTTTACAATTTGACTGGTTTCCGCTTTTTATTATTTTGTTGGAACATCCATGCATGTGTTTTTACACCGACTGGTTCCGCTCTTTATTATTCTGCTGGAATATCCTATCTGTGTGTTTTACACCGGATCCGGTTCCATCTTTATTATTCTCGTTGGAACATCCTCGCTTGCAGTGAATTTCACGACACGGTTCCGTTATTTATTATTCATTGGAATAACTCGCTTGTCAGGGTCTATCGCATGCATGGTGATTTCTTTTGTTATTCCATTCTTTATTATACCCAAATAAGTTAAAACTTTGACTTCTATACTCCATGAAATTAGTGGAATATCCTTGATATTTGCGTTTCATCCAAAGATCTTTTCATGAAAATATTCTTCCGATCATTCTTGAATTTTACTCTACAAAACAAAGATCATGTTGATAATTTGGGCGTTAATAATTCCCGGATAAAATAATTCTTGAACTTGTTTTATTGAATTCTTATATCATTGTCATCATCCTCATGTTTATATTTTTTTTAAAGTCATCTGTGGCTCAGAGTGCAGCATAGATGGACTTGGTATGATTATGACCGAGAGACTATTCGTGTAATCATGAATAGTAATGTTACAAATGATGTGGTAAAAATCCTCGATGGCCGTAGTGCATTGATGGATGCTTGTTGGCATGATCATGACCATTAATGAATACACAAATATTCTTGGCCCGTAGAGAATGAATAATTGTGGTCGTGATACTAAAGAATATCCTTGGTCAGAAAAGGTAAGGTGATTCGATGATGTGAAATATTTATTAAAGTCGAGTCGCAGCCTATAACAAAGGATGAAAAACCTTTAAAACCTAAAAGATAGTAGACTTTATTTTCTACTTGACTCTTTTAATGGATTGCATATTCACCGCAGCTTAAACTAGTCATCTATTGTATTTTATCGGTTTAACATTGTTGAAGACTATTGATAATTTATTCTCGCATTATCTTAGTCATAATATTTCTTCTTCGGGCTAGTTGAGCTCACCCTTTCTTTCACCGTTGTTCTCTTGTGAAATGAGAATATAGCCGGGACGAGTCTGGGAAACGAGTGATGGTCCCAAGATAGCATTAGTAGTCCTCACTATTCGTGAAATAGTGTGATAATAATTGTAATGAGGACTTTTTTTGAGTTTGTATAATATCTAGTAGATTTATATTTGTATTTAAACTCACAATTTATGTCGATTGTACACCTACGCTTAGGTTAGTAAGTTGTATTTAAATTCTGTACCATGTAAGTGGCGACCCAAGATGGGTGATGTATACCTAATTTTGGGGGCGTCACATCATTCCTTCATTATTTCGTACGAATTCACTGAAACTCTAGAGAGAGAAAATTATAGAGAGAAAGAAGAAAAGTTTTCTGCTACTTAACTACTCTTATATTCAGTTCTTTTATGGTAAGGGGTGTTATTTCTTTTGTATTCATGAAGAGAATTTCTGTTATTCCATTATTTATTATTCTGCTGGAATAACCAGTATACGCGGACTACCCTATACTTGGTGACATTCCTCTATTATTCTGTCTTTATGATTATTCTGTTGGAATATCCTGTCTGTGCGTTTTACGCCAGACCTGGTTCCGTTTTTGTTATTATTCTGTTGGAATATCGTGTCTGTGCGTTTTACGTCAGACCTGGTTCCGTCTTTGTTATTATTTTGTTGGAATATCATGTCTGTGCGTTTTACGCCGGACCTGGTTCCGTCTGTATTATTTTGTTGGAACATCCTGTCGGTGTGAATTTTGCCTGACTTGGTTCCGTTACTTATTATTCTGTTGGAATAACCTATCTATGCGAAGACCATATGCATGGTGATTTATTTTGTTATTCCATTCGTTATTATACTCAGCTGGTTAAAGTTTTGACTTCTATACTCCATGAAATTAGTGGAATATCCTTGATATTTGCGCTTCATCCAGTATATTTTCATGGAAATATTCTTCTGAGCATTCTTGAATTTTACTCTACAAAGCAGTATCATGTTCACAATTTGGATGTTATTGATTCATGGATAAATTAATTCTTGAACTTGTTTTATTGAATTCTTATATCATTGTCATCATCCTCAAGTTTATATTATATTGAAAGTCATCTATGGCCTGTATTGCATAGATGGACTTGGTATGATTATGACTGTGGATTATTCTTGTAATCATGACCGTAATGTTATAAATGATGTGGTAAAAGTCCTCATTGGCCCGTAGTAGTGCATTGATGGACGCTTGTTGGCATGATCATGACTATTAATGAATACACAAATATTCTTGGCTCAGTGAGTGCATGGATAATTGTGGTCGTGATACTAAAGAATATCATCGGTAGTAGTCAAGCGGGGTGATTCGATTATGTGGATTATTTATTGTCGAGTCTCAAATGATAAAAGTGATGAAAAACCTTTTAAATCATAAAAGATAGTAGATTTTATTTTCTACTTGACTCTCTTAATGGATTGCTTGTTCCATTTGCAGCTAAACTTGATGTTTGTTATATTGTATCGGTTTAACAATCGCTTAAGGCTAATGATAATTTATTCTGCAAATATCTTAGTCATAATATTTATTATCTTTGGGCTAGTTGAGCTCACCCTTTCTTTCACTTTTTCTCTTTTTAGGAAATGAGAATATAGCCGGGACGAGCCTGGGAACCGGAGTGATGGACCGATGATAGTATTAGTAGTCCTCACTATTCTCGTGAAATAGTGTGTTAACAATTGTAATGAAGACTCCTTTTGAGTTTGTATAATCTCTAGTAGACAATAATTGTATTCAAACTCACGATTATGTTTTGTCGTATTGCACGGCATGTTGTATTAGTAAATTGTATTTGAATTCTGTACCATGTATCTGCCGACCCAAGATGGGTGACGTATACCTAATTTTGGGGGCGTCACAATACTAATTTAATTTAATAATTAAGTTATGATGATTAAATGAATTATAATATTTTAATTAAAATTTGTAATTAAAATAAGGTGTTAAATAAAATTATAATTATAAAGGAAATTATAATTATGTGGTAGTGATTTATGTGTTAAAGTAATTTAATAGATTAGTATTTAAATTGATTAAATTGATTATTTAATTTAATAGAAGTGTGACAAAGAACCTTGCTATAAAGAAGTTATTAAAATAAATTAAAGGAGTTTAATTTAGTTTTGGCCAAACAAGCCTTAATGCGTATTAAGTCTTTAATATAATAGTATTTTTATCAATCAAGGTATAAGGATTAATCCATTTATTTTAACTAGGTTTACCAAAAAAGGTATAAGGATTAATCCATTTATTTTAATTAGGTTTACCAAACAAGGTGTAAGGGTTAATGTGTTATTTTTAATTAGCCTAGCCAAACAAGCCTTATGGCTTTTGATTTTCAAAATTTAGATAACTGATATCAGTTATATCTAAAGTTATATTATATAATTAATATATATTATTACTATATACGTTACATTTTACAACGTAAGATAGAGTTAGGAGAAGAAAAACTCAGAAGAAGAAAAAGGAAGAGAAGAAGAAAAATTGAGAGAGAATTGAGAGAATCCTAGCAAGTTTTGATAAAGGAATTGGAGGAAAGAGGTATTGTTGATCAAAGGAAGGAAAAATATTCATCATCTACCATACAAGGTATCATCCAAACCTTTTCCTTAAAAAAAATTTGTTGTCTTCTTCTTATTCCAAAAAGTTATCTGTAAAAATATTTGTAGAAGATGAATTGTTGATATAGCCTTATATGATAGTCGTTGTTATAAGAATTGTTTTCATAGCGTTTATATATGAGTATAGATAAATTATTTCATGTGTGTATGTATTTTGTGAAAGAAAATATATTACAGTGAGTTCATATGAATATGCATATATGAATATGGCTTAGTTTAATGTAAAATTGGGGTTTAATTAGTTGTTTAAATTATAAATTAACTATTTGAATGAGGAGAGGATGTATAAATATAAACATGATGTTTTGAATTAACTGTTTTGATTGAAAAACAAAGTTATAGTGATGGTTTTCATTAAAAATGTCAAAAATGGAGTTTTTGCCAAAAAATTGAAATCGGATGTTATAAAGTTGATGTTTATGTTATTTTATGGGTAGAATCATGTTAGATGTCTTTACAGTATGTTTACGTGAAGTCTCTATATGAATTGCATGTTAATTAGTTTGTTAGATTGGAGCTTGTAGGCCAATTTGGCTTTTGTTCATGTTTGTTGTCGAGGTCACGCCGAATTACGAGTTCAGCCGCAACATGGCCAATGCCTTATTCTCAAGGCAAAGAGTTTATCGTATCATCAGCATGACCAACTACTAGCTTTGAGTCTCAAGCAGCAGCTCAACTCAAATACAACTCCACAATGTAAATTGTGGCCCATAGTATGAAAGTTAGCGAAATGGTCTGATAGTTTTATTTAATTATGTAAAGTCTAAAAATAAAAGTTATGTGGACTGTTAAATTATAATTTCAGTAGTACTAAACTAAGAATGAGCATGTTATCAAGGGTTAACTAGTATTAGTGTTGACGTAATTCGATGATGTGATTTGATAATTAAACCTACATGATGTGTATACTTGTTTATATATACAAAATGTTTGTAGTGACTAATTATGTCATGATGACATATATATATATATATAGGGTATTGAGATTCAAGTTGTAAGGTTTAACTTGTGCTCAAGGCAAGTTCTCTAACCCTAAAACTTTGTTGTGCAAGTTTAACTTCGTTGAGTGCGTTATTGTTTTAAAATTCAATTACAATTTTGCAAGTTGCTACCTCTGAACTTTCGTAGAGCTAGATTGTCTATTATTGAGTTGATTAACACTTGGCACGGCGTTTCGACGTTCATTCGTCACACGCTCGATTGGCCTCTCTTGTGTATGCTTACTATGCTTCTATAACTTATCTAATACATCATTTATTAATGTTTAGCATCATTATATTTACTAACATTCATGTTTTATAACTTAGAATAACATCTTTTATCGTCAGAAGAACTACACATGCATATGTGCATGCCCGATGCCCTCCGATTGCCCCCGAAAACACAACAGTCCTAAAGATGACCATTTTGACTACTATTACCGACCTCAAATTGAAAAACTTAAAGAAATAAAATTGTAGGTCTATTCGTCCTCGTTCCGTATCATCTTTAATCACCTCAATCGGAGTTCGTATGGAAACGTTATGGCCATTTTACTACAGGAGGTCAAAACTGTCCGACCCAGACTTCTCTTCCGGCGCCGCGGCACGAGAACTAAGTCATACAATGGCGCTGCAACGCGACATTGGCACTGGGGCATGAATTTCAGCGTTGGGGCGCCGAAAACTAACATAACAGAGCATGAAGACCATTTTCGGTCTGTTTAAGAAATTCTAGCAACTAATTACATACATATAACTGATGTAATTTACACATAACCTCACCAAGCATACATATATTAACTTAAAACTACTGAACAACAAATTTAGAAAGACTAAATCCGTAAAAACAATGTTTTAAATTTTAAACTCCATGTTTGACAGTTGATAAACACAGTGAATACTATAAATCCTACTAACCACCAATTTGATTACTTTTAAACTACAATTCTCTATAGTTCATATCCAATTAACATACCCGACTTTCAATTTCACAACTAGTATACAATTGTATCTATAACCTTTGATTTTGTACAACTCAAATTCATACACGTTTTCACTGTAAAACCAATTTTTCTTTCTCTTTGAACGTATTTTAGCATACAACACACACACACACACACATATATATATATGCTAGTTATAATATTTACAATTATAATTACATGTAATATCATAACCAATTCTAAAACATGGTTTACAAACACTTTTTGTAAAAACCTTATACACAGTGAATGGATTTCAAGAACACAGAGACTAAGTAATTATACTATAAAACATATCTGTTAAGAGTATAAAACCTACCTTTAATTTGTTCAGACAACGCTTGTTAATCAAATAGCTTCGACGAACTCAGAACTTGTTTTGGGAATCACAACCCTTTCACTCTCAAACTCTCTCTGAACTTTTCTTAGACAAACTTCTATTTTCCTTAGGCTTAAGCCAAAAACAATATACGTAAACTAAAAACAAACGCACTTTTCAAACGTTTAAAACCCAAATTTAACTGCCATATACTAATGACCCTATTAAACTATCAGTTACCAAATATATTATATATTATTTATATTTTGTTTAATTTAATTTATATTACTAATAAATCAAATTTAAAAATCCAAAAGCTATAGGGCTTTGTTTGGCAAAATTATTTAAAATTAAAGACTTATTATATTTAAGCCTTGTTTGGCAAAATAAATTAAAACTACTTTAATTTATTTTAATAACCACTTATAATATAGCTATTTGTCACACTTCTAATTAATTAAGTTTTCATACTTAATTTAATTAATTCTAATAACAATTCATTGCATAATATAATAATTTATTTAATCATTATAAACTCTCTAACTTAATTATTTAATTAAATTAGATTACTATTTCAAAATAATTACTTTCCTTAACTCATTAATTATTTATTAAACAAATAAATAATCAAATCACATCAAATCAATTAAACAAATACTTATTCAACGATAAACACATCCATTAAATATTTATATAATTCAATAAATATTTAAATATTTAATTAAAAATCTGGATTGTTACATCATTCCCTCCTTACAAGGATTCTATCCTCAGAATCACAACTCAAACCACTCATTCGTTACAATCTTCCCTACTTACAAAGATTATGTCCCCAGAATCGAAGACACAAATTAAACAAATAACTCAGAGTAATCTTTCATCATTTTATCTAAATATAGGTTTTATATTTCCTACTACATTCATTACTTTAACAAATTCTAGGTTTCATTTCATAACTTTCACTTGAACTCAATTATATTCTGAGTATTATATATCTTTTAACCCATTCATTTCCTTTTCTAATGATCGTTATCATCAACACTTGGGATATTACATTCACCCTTTCTTCTAAGAATTTCGTCCTTGAAATTTTAGCAATTATTATTCAATCTATCAAAATAGATTTTACGTTAATATTATATTCATTCCTTGGGTTTTATAATAACTTCTTTCCACAAATATTTTTCTACAATTATTAACTTTTCTATTAAAAGTTTCACCTTATTCTTTAATAACTCATCTCCTTCTCACTTCAAAATCTCTTTTCTCACTTATTCAACATATTCATCATTCAGTGTTGTATTCTACGACTCACTTCTTTCTAAGGAATACTTTCCTTTTTCGCTTCCATCATGCAGAATAACAAGAATCTTCCACAATTGTTCAATAATTGGGAAGTATTATGAATAACTCAGGAATTTAAAAGATTCCAAATCATGCTGAGGGTCACAAGACCTTGAACTCAATTCTCTAGGTTTAATAGTGCTTCACCCCCCGGTTCTTCACACTTTAAACCCTATTTGGCAGAATGTTTATCAATCCAAAGACTGAAAACACCCTCCACTCGTAAACTAGGTGGCCAGCCTATTGTACCACTATGTTGGGCCGCAACGTAGTATTTTGTAACGACTATATGCGTTACGCTCAGTACTTAGGGTGTTAAGCCCTTCGTACTATGTATTGTGCACAAACATTTTAGCGCAAAGTATAAACTAAGCGCAACCTCAAATAAAAGAGTTGTTCATCTCAGAATTTAGAGTGCAAGCATTCAACTGAGATTTGAATGACCACGAACGATGTCCACAGTTATAAGTAATCTTTCAACTTTAATTTTAACAGTCATACGACTATAAGGACTCCAAGGTACTTAGGGGATCAATCCTTCGTACATGTATTGTGCTCAAACATTTCAGCGCAAAGTATAAACTAAGCGCAACCCCTAAATAATAGGGTTGTTCATCTCAGCTTTTCAACATCTGAATCCGCACCAAAACAATTTGGTTTAGCATAACTTCTCAAGAAACTCTTGAATTTCATGAACATCTTTAAATATTTGTCTAGCTGAATCAAATAGCATAGACCTCTACAACAATTCGGACATCAACCAAAATATACATATACTGTAAGACCCCAACTTTTTGAATAAAGATTAAATTTTCTTGAAATAAAATTTTAAATATTATGGTGTGAATTTGATATAATGTTATAGTTGTGGGTAATATTTAAAAATTTTTCAAAGTACGCAAGTTGTTATATAATATTCCATTGGTCGGGGAATATTTGTTTTAACAAAGAATAATCGTACAACGACACAATCATTGGTGAACCCCCACAATGGAATTATTGTCGGATTGAGAAAACGACAAAAATACTTTATGAAAATAACGGCGGAAGTTTTATCGTTAACTGTTGAAACACCCGGTGTTAAAAGTACAGTAATACGCGTGGTTGCATAGTAGCACACAGCATTGATTATTGATGCTTACGTGAGAAGTCACTCACTTATACTCAATTATTTCTATAGTAATTGTTGCATCATATCTCTCATATTATTGATTCAATTATTGTCACAGTATCATTTGCATAATATTTTATATTATTAAATCAATAATTGAGACGACAAAGTTTTTCATATTATTATTTGCAATATTGACAATGTCTAGAAGTTCTGTCAAGCAGAGGTTTGGTCACCTAATTGCGCGCCAATAAGGAGAAATCCTTATTGGAAAGCCCCCTCTTTCCTGGGAACGACCTGATTGTTAAATATTGTGAGTTAGAATATTAATGATGAATAAGTTATGTTGATTAAATATGAATTTTGATAGTTCCATTGTGTTGGGATTATTAGTGTTAGTGGAAATTGACATTTATTCCGATGATAATTGATGTATGGGGGTTATATTGATAAATCGGGTAATTTATCGGATAAATGAGCAATTAATTGCTACTAATTCACATGCTTATATAACTATTTGTTCACATGTGTGTACTATTGAATCACATTATTTACTATTAGGGGAGGTGGTGCAAGTTTGATAATACTTGCAGGACTAAATTAAAAATGAAAGAAAAGTTGGTGGTATTGTACTGTAATTTTTTGAGCCCCAAAACGTGCAATTATCGAAACTATATTTTCCTATAAATAGAAGCTCATTCTTCCTTCATTTCTCACCAATTCACAAAAGCTTTAGAGCTATTATTATAGAGAGAAATTATAGAGAGAAAGAAGAAGAGAAGTCTGCTACCTCACTATTACAGTATCCAGTTATTCTAAGGTAGGGAGTATTATTTCTTGCATATCCATGAAGAGAACTTCTGTTATTCCATTCTTTATTGTTCTGTTGGAATAACCTGTATACGCGGGCTACCCTATACTTGGTGAAATTCTTCAGTTATTCCATTCTTTATTATTCTGCTAGAACATCCTGTTTGTGCGTTTACGCCGGACCTGGTTCCATTATTTATCATTCTATTGGAACATCATGTCTGTACTTTACACATGACCTGGTTCCATTATTTATTATTCTGTTAGAATATCCTGTTTGTGCGTTTTATGCCAGACCTGATTCCGTTATTTAGAATTCTGTTGGAATAACTTGTCTATGCGAAGTACCGCATGCATGGTGATTTCTTTTGTTATTCCATTCTTTATTATACTCTGTTGGTTAAAGTTTTGACTTCTATACTCCATGAAATTAGTTGAATATCCTTGACATTTGCGCTTCATCCAGTATCTTTTCATGGAAATATTCTTCTGAGCATTCTTGAATTTTACTCTACAAAGCAGTATCATGTTAACAATTTGGACATTATTAGTTCCTGGATAAAATAATTCTTGAACTTGTTTTATTGAATTCTTATATCAGTGTCATCATCCTCATGCTTATATTTTTTGAAAGTCATCTATGGTTTGTAGTGCATAGATGGACTTGGTATGATTATGACCAGGGATTATTCGGTGTAATCATGACCGTAATGTTATAAATGATGTGGTAAAAGTCCTCATTGGCCCGTAGTGCATTGATGGACAGTTGTTGTCATGATCATGACCATTAATGAATACACAAATATTCTTGGCCCATAGTGCATGGATAATTGTGGTCGTGATACTAAAGAATATCCTCGGTAGTAGTGCGGGGTGATTCGGTGATGTGGATTATTTATTGTCGAGTCCCAAATGATAAAAGTGATGAAAACCTTTTAAATCATAAAAGATAGTAGATTTTATTCTCTACTTGACTCTTTTAATGAATTGCTTGTTCCACTGCAGTTAAACTTGATGGTCGTTATATTATATCAGTTTAACACTGTTGAAGGCTAACGATAATATATTCTGCATTATCTTAGTCATAATATTTTCTACTGGGCTAGTTGAGCTCACCCGTTTACTTTCATTGTTCTCTTTAGGAAATGAGAACGTAGCAGGGTCTAGTCGGGGAACGGAGTGACGGACCTGATGATAGCATTAGTAGTCCTCATTATTCAGTGAATTAGTGGGAAAATAAATGTAATAATATTGAATTTGAGTTTGTATATTGTATAGACGACAATATTTGTATTAAAACTCACAGCTTACGTTTTGTCGTACTTTGCACGACAGTTGTATAATTAAGTTGTATTTGTATTCTGTACCATGTATTTGGCGACTTAGAATAGGTGATGTATACCTGTTTTGGGGGGTGTCACAGTTGGTATCAAAGCTTAAGGATATGATCCCTGGCTAAGATGTGAGACTAGAACTAGGAGGGGAGAGACGGGGAATTCCTTCGCTAGTATGACCTACCAAAATTTTTGGTATTTAATTGGTTGGTCAGAGTATAGAGATAATATGTTGCATGTCAATTAACCCTTGTTTTGTGGCAGTATTTGAAAATGGCATCCGAGAATATTGAGAATAGCAATGGAGCACAAGAGACCGTTGAGTCTCCACAGATCAACAATCAGAATAATGTGCATCAGGAAGGCGACAATCCTCATGCAAACAACAATACTAACCAAATAATGAACGATGGAATGTTCAGAGGCTTTATGCAATTAATGCAACATCAGGCGAGAGCGACTCCTGTCTAAAATGCAGGTGGAAACAGTGGAAACTCTCGGACGGTCACCGCTAAACAGTTCAAGGAGCTGGGACCACCCGAGTTTATTGGAGAGCCAAAACCACCTAAGGCGGAAGCATGGATAAAGCAGATCACCAAGATATTTGATGTCTTGGGATGCTCTGAGGAGCAAAAGGTTCCCTTCGCAACCTTCATGTTGCGTGAAGAGGCGAGACATCGGTGGAATCAGAAAAGCATCCAACTTTGACGCACTCAAGATGTCTTGGGAGAAGTTCCAAGAGCTATTCAATGACAAGTACTTTCCCGAAAGTATTCACATGAAAGAGGTGGATTTTATCATGTTGGAGCAAAATAATATGACTGTGTCGCAAGACGAGGCTAAATTTGCGGAGTTATCCCAGTTTGCATCCCATTTGGTCTATAATGAGGAGGGAATGACACGAATGTTTTTAAGAGGTTTGAAACCGGAGATACGTCAATATCTTATTTCTCATAAACTGTGTTTGTACTCAGATGTTGTAAATAGGGCTCGCTTATTGAGCGCCAGAAAGCGAGTCAACGCAACTAAGAGAAAGTAGCTGACAGCATGAAAACACCAGTGGTATCAGTCATCGAAGCGATGATAACAAACGTGGAGGGAATCAACATGCCAGAAATGGTAACCACTTTGGTGGTAATCATGGCCAAGACAGTAAAAATGGACATTTCAAGAAAAGGAGATTCAACAATGATGGAAAGACGTCAGCACCAGCAACCGTGGTTAAGGAATGCGAACGAACACCTATCATATGCTTCAAATGTGAAGGGGAGGGCCATATCAGTCCAAACTGTGCGATGCCATCCAAAGAGTGTTATAATTATGGAAGATAAGGTCACCTAGCCCAATTTTATCATTCACCGAAGACAAGTTCATCTAGGATGGAGGCACCAAAGGCCATCCCAGAAAAGTCAAAGCCGGTAGTGCAAGGGAGAGCATTTGTTGTGACCTCCCAGAAAGCAAGGAACCCGAACGATGTCATCATGGGTAAGCTTATCATAAACTCTAGCGAAGTCTATACCTTATTTGATACCAGTTCTACCCATTCTTTTATTTCTCCTACTTGCGTTCAACGATTAAATTTGACTCTGGAGAAATTAGACTTTGACTTATCTGTTGAAACTCCGTTGGGAGAAACCTTCATTACATCAACTATTTATAAGTCTTGTTTGGTTCAAATTGGTACCTTTACATTACCTGTCGATCTTATTTCATTGAAAATACTTGCATTTGACGTAATTCTAGGGATTAATTGGTTAACTACTCATCATGCAAAAATTGATTATTTTTGTAAGGTTGTTAGCTTTCATATTCCTAACCAACCTATTATACGAATTCAAATAACTAAACCATTAAAATCAATCAATGTCATTTCAAGCCATAAAGCTATTCGTTTATTGAAAAACGGATGTCAAGCTTTCTTAGCTCAGGTCACGGATCTAAACAAAAATACGTCAGTTTTAAATGTTATTTTTGTTGTTAATAAATTTCCTGACGTATTCCCCGAAGAACATCCTGGCCTACCCCCAGAGCGTGAAATTGAATTTTGTATCGACCTTGAACTCGGTACAAAACCCATTTCCAAAGCCCCATATCGAATGGCTCCTATTGAACTTCAGGAGTTAAAGACCCAGTTGCAGGAATTGTTAGACATTGGTTTCATTTGTCCTAGTACGTCTCCTTGGGGTGCTCATGTTCTATTTGTGAAGAAGAAAGATGGGAGATTGCGACTTTGTGTTGATTATCGGGAGTTGAATCATGTCACCATCAAAAATAGGTACCCATGCCACGTATTGATGACCTGTTTGACCAGTTGCAATGCGCCAAATTCTTTTCAAAGATTGATCTTCGTTCAGGATATCATCAATTGAAGATTAGAACCGATGACATTCCAAAGACGGCTTTCAGAACTAGGTACGGGCATTATGAATTCCTAGTCATGTCCTTTGCATTGACAAATGCTCCTGCTACCTTCATGGATATGATGAACCGAGTATTTAAGGAATATTTGGATCATTTTGTGGTCGTCTTTATTGATGACATCCTCATATATTCCAAAAGCCGTGAAGATCATGAGCAACACTTGAGGCTGATACTCCAAAAGCTTCGTGTAAACAAGCTATAGGCCAAGTTGAAGAAATGCGAGTTCTAGCTTGAGGAAGTTGCATTCCTTGGGCACGTGATATCAAGTCATGGAATATCTGTTGACCCAATAAAGATTGAAGCAATTTAAAGCTGGGAGCAACCTAAATTAGTGACCGAAGTACGTAGCTTTCTCGGCTTAGCTGGTTATTATCAGAGATTCGTATAAGGGTTTTCTCGAATCGCTACTCCATTAACTCAGCTGACTCAAAAAGATACAAAATTCGGTTGGAGCATGGAATGTGACAATAGTTTTCAAGAACTCAAGAGAAGACTCATTTCAAAGACTGCTCGACAATACCATCTCGCCTTGAGGGATTTGTCATCTACAGTGATGCTTCGGGCAAAGGGTTAGGTTGTGTTCTCATGCAACATGGGAAAGTTATAGCCTATGCCTCATGGCCACTCAAAGAATATGAGAGGAATTATCCTACTCATGATCTAGAGTTGGCAGCTGTCGTTTTTGTGCTTAAAATTTGGAGGCATTACCTGTATGGGGAGAAAGTGGAGATCTATACGGATCATAAAAGCCTCAAATATTTCTTCACTCAAAAGGAACTCAATTTTCGGCAACGACGTTGGCTCAAATTATTGAAAGATTATGATCATACTATTCAATACCATCCTGGAAAAGCAAACGTAGTAGCTGATGCACTGAGTAGAAGATCATATGTGGGTACGAGTGCAATATTGTCAACGCAGAGGCCCATTTTGTATGACTTGCAAAGGATGGAGTTAGAGATTAAGACTCTAGGGACCCATGTGATGATGGCGAATATGCGAGTAGAACCGACTTTAATCGATAAAGTTAAAGTCGCCAAGCTACTGCACTGAGTGATGTGTATGAGGAAGAAAGTACAAGAAGGTGTTATGCCGGAAGCAAGAATTGATGAAGAAGGAATACTTCGAGTCAACTCCAGACTTTGTGTTCCTAACAACCCAGATTTAAAGTATAAAATCATGATGGAGGCGCACAACACACCGTTTGCAATCCATCCTGGGAGTGCCAAAATGTATCGTGATCTTCAACATACATTTTGGTGGAGCAATATGAAGAGAGAGATTGCAGAGTTTATCTCAAGGTGTTTAACTTGTCAACGAGTCAAGGCGGAGCATCAAGTACCAAAAGGTCCATTGCAACCACTTGAAATTCCAGAATGGAAGTGGGAACACATTACCATGGATTTCATTACTGTTCTTCCCAAGGTTTCTCAAGGCATAGATGCAATTTGGGTCATTGTTGATAGATTGACCAAGTCTGCTCATTTTCTACCTATACGAGTAACTTATACACTTGAACATCTTGCTCGTATGTACATAAACGAGATTGTAAGACTGCATGGTATGCCAGTTTCCATAGTTTCTGATCGAGACCCAAGATTCACTTCAAGATTTTGGGTTAGATTGCAAAAAGCTATGGGCACGAATTTACGATTTAGCTCGGCATATCATCCTCAGATGGACGGGTAGTCGGAGAGGACCATTCAAACTCTTGAAGATCTATTAAGACTCTGTGTCATTGACTTCAAGGGAAGTTGGGATAAGTTCCTACCATTGGTGGAGTTTTCCTACAACAATAGTTATCAAGCAAGTATTGGCATGGCTCCATTTGAGGCGTTGTATAGAAGAAAGTGTCGTTCTCCAGTATACTGAGATGAGGTGGGTGAAGCAACGTTGTTGGGATCGAAGTTGGTACGTATGACTACAAAAAAGATTCAAACGATCCAACAACGTATAAAAACCTCACAAGATCGACAAAAGAGTTATGCTGATCTTCATCGAAAGGACGTGGAATTCGATATTGGAGATCATGTGTTGTTACGTGTTGCTCCATGGAAGGGAGTTACGAGATTTAGAAAGAGAGGAAAGCTCAACCCTCGATTCATTGGCCCATTTTTAAACCTCGATGGAGTAGGAAATGTGGCCTATAGACTCGCCTTACCGCCAAGTATGTCTTGCGTTCATAACGTTTTTCACATATCTATGTTACGTAAATATGTGAAAGACTCGAACCACATTATTGAATAAGAACCAGACGAGATAGAGGAAGATTTAACGTATGAAGAGTTACCTGTTAAAATCTTGGATAAAAAGGATCATATTCTATGCTCCAAGGTTATACCTCAAGTCAAAGTTTTATGGAGAAACCACAATGTGGAAGAAATGACCTGGGAGTTAGAATCTGAGATGAAATCAAGATTTCCTTACCTCTTCGACATACCAGGTACACACCCTAATTTCGAGGACAAAATTTCATAAGAAGGGGAGGTTGTAAGACCCCAACTTTTTGAATAAAGATTAAATTTTCTCGAAATATATTTTTGAATATTATGGTGTTGATTTGATATAATGTTATAGTTGTGGGTAAAATTAATAAATTTTGCAAAGTACGCAAGTTGATATATAATATTCGATTGGTCAGGAATATTCGTTTTAATAGGGAATATTCGTACAACGGCACAATCATTGGTGAACCCTATGAACGGAATTATTATTTCTGATTGAGAAAATGACAAAAAATACTTTATGAAAATAACAAATGAAGTTATATCGTTAATCGTTGAAACACCCTTGTTAAAAAAAGCGATGAATACGCGTGGTTGCATAGTAGCACACCAGTATTGATTATTGATGCTTACGTGAGAAGTCACCATTTATACTCAATTATTGCTACAGTAATTGTTGCATCATATCTCTCATATTATTGATTCAATTATTGTCACAAGATCATTTGCATAATATTTTATATTATTAAATCAATAATTGAGACGACAAAGTTATTCATATTATTATTTTCAATATCGACAATGTCTAGAAGTTCTGCAAGGAGAGGTTTGGTCACCTAATTACGCGCCAATAAGGAGAAATCCTTATCTAAAGCTCCTTTTCCCCAGGAACGACACGGTTGTTAAATATTGTGAGTTATAATATTAATGATGAATAAGTTGTGTTGATTAAAAATGAATTTTGATAGTTCCATTGTGTTGGGATTATTAGTGTTAGTGGAAATCGACATCTATTCCGGTGATAATTAATGTTTGGGGGTTATATTGATAAATCGGGTAATTTATCGGATAAATGAACAATTAATTGCTACTAATTCACATGCTTATATAACTATTTGTTCACATGTGTGTACTATTGAATCACATTATTTACTATTAGGGGAGGTGGTGCAAGTTTAATAATACTTGCAGGACTAAATTAAAAATGAAAGAAAAGTTAGAGGTATTGTACTGTAATTTTTTAAGCCCCAAAATGTGCAATTATCGAAACTATATTTTCCTATAAATAGAAGCTCATTCTTCCTTCATTTCTCACCAATTCACAAAAGCTTTAGAGCGATTATTATAGAGAGAAAGAAGAAGAGAAGTCTGTTACCTCACTATTACAGTATCCAATTTTTCTAAGGTAGGGAGTATTATTTCCTGCATATCCATGAAGAGAACTTCTGTTATTCCATTATTTATTGTTCTGTTGGAATAACCTGTATACGCGGGCTACCCTATACTTGGTGAAATTCTTCTGTTATTCCATTCTTTATTATTCTACTGGAACATCCTGTCTGTGCGTTTACGCCGGACCTAGTTCCATTATTTATCATTCTGTTGGAACATCCTGTCTGTGCTTTACGCATGACCCGGTTCCATTATTTATTATTCTGTTGGAATATCCTGTCTGTGCATTTTACGCCGGACCTGATTCCGTCTTTATTATTCTGTTTGAACATCCCGCTTGCATGTAATTTTGCGGCACTGGTTCCGTTATTTAGTATTCTATTGAATAACTCGCCTATGCAAGCAATCGCATGCATGGTGATTTCTTTTGTTATTCCATTCTTTATTATACTCAGTTGGTTAATGTTTTGACTTCAATACTCCATGAAATTAGTTGAATATCCTTGATATTTGCGCTTCATCAAGTATCTTTTCATGGAAATATTCTTTTGAGCATTCTTGAATTTTACTCTACAAAGCAGTATCATGTTGACAATTTGGACATTATTAGTTCCTGGATAAAATAATTCTTGAACTTATTTTATTGAATTCTTATATCATTGTCACCATCCTCATGTTTATATTTTTTGAAAGTCATCCGTATTCAGAGTGCATAGATGGACTTGGTATGATTATGACCAGGGATTATTCGGTGTAATCATGACCGTAATGTTACAAATGATGTGGTAAAAGTCCTCATTGGCCCGTAGTGCATGGATCATGACCATTAATGAATACACAAATATTCTTGGCTCGTAGTGCATGGATAATAATGGTCATGATACTAAAGAATATCCTTAATCAGAGGTCAGCAAGGGTGATTCGGTGATGTGGATTATTTATTAAAATTGAGTCCCAAATGATAAAAGTGATGAAAACCTTTAAATAAAAAAAAAAGATAGTAGATTTTATTCTCTACTTGACTCTTTTAATGGATTGCTTGTTCCGCTGCAGTTAAACTTGATGGTTGTTTTATTATATCAGTTTAACACTGTTGAAGGCTAACGATAATATATTCTGCATTATCTTAGTCATAATATTTTCTACTGGGCTAGTTGAGCTCACCCTTTTACTTTCATTGTTCTCTTCAGAAAATGAGAACGTTGCAGGGACTAGTCAGGAAACAGAGTGACGGACGAGATGATAGCATTAGTAGTCCTCACTATTCAGCGAATTAGTGGGAAAATAAATGTAATAATATTGAATTTGAGTTTGTATATTGTCTAGACGAAAATATTTGTATTAAAAATCACAGCTTATATTTTGTCGTACTTTGCACGACAGTTGTATAATTAAGTTGTATTTATATTCTGTACCATGTATTTGGCAACTCAGAATAGGTGATGTATACCTATTTTGGGGGCGTCACATATACATACATACATATGTATTCTCATATCTTAAAGAAATCTCAAAAATCTTTTTATGACGTCATGATACCGTACTATATTTACAGTCCGTTGAGGATTCCGTCATTTGGTGATTTTATTATACTACATCATACCATAGTGGGCTGACGATCCTTAGATCACATCCAACACTAGGTAATACTGCATTGATGACTCCATCATTTTTATCATCTTTGCACTAGGTTACATGATGCATTAATGATATAAAATACATTTTGATATATTACAATTCATTTTTGTCTTGCTTCGACATACGAATAACAGTGTTGTTGTTAAAACTCATTGGTTCCATCAGTTGATCCAATGTTTTTCAAGAAAATAGAAGTGTAAACATCAGCACGAAGTCAATAAATTTTGAAAGTCTAGCATAGCTAGTAGATTTAGAATACCTATGCTTCCACCATCAACTCCACTTTCTATAATGATCCATTTCTTAATAGGTCTAACTATTCCTATCATCCTCAATACTCCATTTACATTTGTCTATACCCAGTTCGTTAAACTTACCAAACGTTATGAGTTCAGAAACTTGCCACAATCATATGAGTTTAAGAACTTATCCTAGTCAGACCATAGGCGTCCATTCACTAAAGGGTTCAAAAATATACCATATAATTATGAGTCACGAACCTACCATAAGTATGTGTTTTAAGAACTCACACTTAACCTTATAATATTCTCTAACTATACTTTACCTATGTGTTATATACATGAGAAAAGAATCACCTTCTCAACAAGCATATAGCAAATAGCGCGACACGATTATTCCAATGATTATCAATGTGATAAACTGAGTGCAAGCACAAAACCCTCGCCCATACAAAGGTTTGTACAACTCAGCCATCACATGAGTCCTCAATCTAAATCCCTCCTAACTTTATCATGCTCATAACTTGCTCTTTGCTCGATACGAATTCCTCGTATCACATTATCTATAACTCCTCATGAGTTTATCTCGTACTATCATAGTACATTATCTTCATAGCATCAAGCTATAATCATTCAAACATTACAAACCATCTTCCTTTTATAACATAAATAGATCACGTCGTGATCTTATTCTATAATCATCTCCCTTAACATTCTTTTCTTAACTAGTGATCATTTTGTTTTACGATCCTCATTCTTTCCCTTGTTCATCATTTACGACATTATTCGTTATCTTGGCTTTTGGAGTTAGGAAACTCCCATTTCTTATCTTTATATATCTTCAAGATTCTTCTTCGAATCTTCTTGTTTATATAATAATTCTTCCTTTAAGAATTCCTAACTTCATTTACATTGCTCAACAGTCCATTCAAGGTTTACACTTTCATCATACGTGTCCATTTTCTACACTTGGTACACATCGAGTCTCTAACAGTTTCAATATGGTACGCTGAGTGGTTTCCCACAAACAACCAACAAATTAGGTTCCGAGTTACTAGTTCGTATATACCTCCGCTCAATGAAGGAATCGTTTATCCCAGATACCATACATCAACTACTAAAGAGTACAATTGCACCATACTCTCTATTCTTAACTTCTTTATCATTCTCTTTTTATAGACAATGTCTATTTATTATCACCCTACATCCTTATTATTGGAGTTGGGTAACCCCACATTCATAATCCTTATAACTCTGCGAGATTCTTCTTTGAATCCTTTCTCGCAAGTTTTAATCCCTTTTTGCTCAAACTCTATTTGAGCTTATTCGTTCATTATCTTCACCTCTCATCTCTAAGGTTATAGCGTAAGGTACTCTTACCTAAGGTTTCTAACCTATAAGCTCTGATACCAACTGTAATGACCCCAAAATACATACCATTTAAATCTCAACTTCGGTCGTTAACCATACATTAAACCTCTAATTTTTACATCATTATTCAATGTTAAACTTAATAAAATCGAGGAATATTTATTACTTTTATACATTTCCTTCTTTATTGCACTAGATCGTAACCTTTACATTACATCTCTTCGATTCAAAATGACATGAATCGTTACAACAAAATTACTATACAAAGTCTTGCAACATCAATAGATATCCATATACAACGGATAACTCAACTTACAATTCAATAACATGTTACATTCAAAATCTTACATACATTTCTCACAAAACATAAGTAACCTTCGTGAATATAGATCTCTATAACTCACTTAGCACATATCCTTAACTTAATTCCTTGACCTGCAAAAGTGGTTATTTGCAAGAGTGAGCTCGATAGCCCAGAAAAATCTAACAGTTTCATACATCACATAACACATAATAATATGCTAAACATATATATCATAATAATTAAACTAACATAGCATGCATGCTTTTAATTCCAATAGCAAATATAAAGATTGAGTTCCTTACTCAATCCTCCATATTTAACGAAGACAATGTAGTCATAAATTGACTTTAACATTTCATAATTTCAAATTGTATAACATATTATTCAATTTAAAATAGTTCATCAAGTCCACGTACAAAACTTGGAACCGAAATACTTGCCTTGATCGTTGTTTACCAATAACAGTTTAATAGCTTACAGTTATCTGCACTTCACGTGCCCTACACAATTATATAATCATACACATCAACTATTAGTCACATAACAACACATAGTAATTGTAATGTAAACTCTACTCCACATCTCGTAATCTTTCCTAATAATTAGCACACAATGTTCAATTAGATTATGTTCTCTTTTCGACTTATGACTCACTATATTTCTTTCTAGTCAAACTCGAAGTTCATTCAAGTGCTTAAGTCTTGCTAGGACTACTTATTGGTTTTATATTAAACCCATTTCATATCCTATAATATTCATTTCAATTGAATTGAAACAAAATGACTATACAAAGTCTTACATGATCAATAGATATCCATATACACCGAATAACTCAACTTACAATTCAACAACATGTTACATTCAAAATCTTACATACATTTCTCACAAAACATAAGTAACCTTCGTGAATATAGATCTCTATAACTCACTTAGCAAATATCCATAACTTAATTCCTTGACCTGCAAAAGTGGTTATTTGCAAGAGTGAGCTCTATAGCCCAGCAAAATCTAACAGTTTTCATGCATCACATAAAACATAATAATATGCTAAATATATATATCATAAAAATTAAAGTAACGTGGCATACATGCTTTTAATTTACATAGCAAATATAAAGATTGAGTTCCTTACTCAATCCTCCTTATTTAGCGAAGATAATGTAGTCATAAATTGACTTTAACATTTCATGATTTCAAATTGTATAACATATTAAGAAATTTAAAACAGTTCATCAAGTCCACGTAGAAAATAGGAACTGAAAAACTTGCCTTGATCGTTGTTTACCAATAACAGTTTAACAGTTACAATTATCTGCACTTCACGTGCCCTACACAATTATATAATCATACACATCAACTATTAGTCACATAACAACACTTAGTAATTGTAATGTAAACTCTACTCCACATTTCATAATCTTTCCTATTAATTAGCACACAATGTTCAACTAGATTGTGTTAACTTTTCGACTTATGACTCACTATATTTCTTTTTAGTCAAACTCGAAGTTCATTCAAGTTCTTAAGTCTTGCTAGGACTACTTATTGGTTTTATATTAAACCCATTTCATATCCTATTATATTCATTTCAATTGATTTGAAACAAAATGACTATACAAAGTCTTACATCATCAATAGATATCCATATACACCGGATAACTCAACTTACAATTCAGCAACATGTTACATTCAAAATCTTACATACATTTCTCACAAAACATAAGTAACCTTCGTGAATATAGATCTCTATAACTCACTTAGCACATATCCTTAACTTAATTCCTTGACCTGCAAAAGTGGTTATTTGCAAGAGCGAGCTCGATAGCCCATCAAAATCTAACAGTTTACATGCATCACATAACACATAATAATATGCTAAACATATATATCATAATAATTAAAGTAACTTGGCATACATGCTTTTAATTTACATAGCAAATTTAAAGATTGAGTTCCTTACTCAATCCTCCTTATTTAACGAAGACAATGTAGTCATAAATTGACTTTAACATTTCCTGATTTCAAATTGTATAACATATTATGCAATTTAAAATAGTTCATCAAGTCCACGTAGAAAATAGGAACCGAATGACTTGCCTTGATCGTTGTTTACCAATAACGGTTTAACAGCTTACAATTTTTTGCACTTCACGAGCCCTACACAATTATATAATCATACACATCAACTATTAGTCACATAACAACACATAGTAATTGTAATGTAAACTCTACATCACATCTCATAATCTTTCCTATTAATTAGCACATAATGTTCAACTAGGTTGTGTTAACTTTTCGACTTATGACTCACTATATTTCTTTTTAGTCAAACTCAAAGTTCATTCAAGTGCTTAAGTCTTGCTAGGACTACTTATTGGTTTTATATTAAACCTATTTCATATCCTATAATATTCATTTCAATTGAATTGAAACAAAATTACTATACAAAGTCTTACATCATCAATAGATATCCATATACACTAGATAACTTAGCTTACAATTCAACAACATGTACATTCAAAATCTTGCATACATTTCTCGCAAAACATAAGTAACCTTCGTGAATATAGATCTCTATAACTCACTTAGCACATATCCTTAACTTAATTCCTTGACATGCAAAAGTGGTTATTTGCAAGAGTGAGCTCGATAGCCCAACAAAATCTAACAGTTTTCATGCATCACATAACACATAATAATATACTAAACATATATATCATAATAATTAAAGTAACGTGGCATACATGCTTTTAATTCACATAGCAAATATAAAGATTGAGTTCCTTACTCAATCCTCCTTATTTAACGAAGACAATGTAGTCATAAATTGACTTTAACATTTCAAGATTTCAAATTGTATAACATATTATGGAATTTAAAATAGTTCATCAAGTTCACGTAGAAAATAGGAACCGAAAGACTTGCCTTGATCGTTGTTTACCAATAAAAGTTTAACAGCTTATAGTTATCTGCACTTCACGTGCCCTACACAATTATATAATCATACACATCAACTATTAGTCACATAACAACACATAGTAATTGTAATGTAATCTTTACTCCACATTTCATAATCTTTCCCATTAATTAGCACACAATGTTCAACTAGATTGTGTTAACTTTTCGACTTATGACTCACTATATTTCTTTTTAGTCAAACTCGAAGTTCATTCAAGTGCTTAAGTCTTGCTAGGACTACTTATTGGTTTTATATTAAACCCATTTCATATGCTATAATATTCATTTCAATTGATTTGAAACAAAATGACTATACAAAGTCTTACATTATCAATAGATATATATATACACCGGATAACTCAACTTACAATTCAACAACATGTTACATTCAAAATCTTACATACATTTCTCACAAAACATAAGTAACCTTCATGAATATAGATCTCTATAACTCACTTAGCACATATCCTTACGTTAATTCCTTGACCTGCAAAAGTGGTTATTTGCAAGAGTGAGCTCGACAGCCCAGCAAAATCTAACAGTTTTCATGCATCACATAACACATAATAATATGCTAAACATACATATGATAATAATTAAAGTAACATGGCATACATGCTTTTAATTCACATATCAAATATAAATATAGAGTTCCTTACTCAATCCTCCTTATTTAACCAAAATAATGTAGTCATAAATTGACTTTAACATTTCATGATTTCAAATTGTATAACATATTATGCAACTTAAAATAGTTCATCAAGTCCACGTAGAAAATAGGAACCGAAAGACTTGTCTTGATCGTTGTTTACCAATAACAGTTTAGCAGCTTACAGTTATCTGCACTTCACGTGCCCTACACAATTATATAATCATACACATCAACTATTAGTCACATAACAACACATAGTAATTGTAATGTAAACTCTACTCCACATCTCATAATCTTTCCTATTAATTAGCACACAATGTTCAATTAGATTGTGTTAACTTTTCGACTTAAGACTCACTATATTCCTTTTTAGTCAAACTCGAAGTTCATTCAAGTGCTTAAGTCTTGCTAGGACTACTTATTGGTTTTATATTAAACCCATTTCATATCCTATAATATTCATTTCAATTGATTTGAAAATAAATGACTATACAAAGTCTTACATCATCAATAGATATCCATATACACCGGATAACTCAACTTACAATTCAGCAACATGTTACATTCAAAATCTTACATACATTTCTCACAAAACATAAGTAACCTTCGTGAATATAGATCTCTATAACTCACTTAGCACATATCCTTAACTTAATTCCTTGACATGCAAAAGTGGTTATTTGCAAGAGTGAGCTCGATAGCCCAACAAAATCTAACAGTTTTCATGCATCACATAACACATAATAATATACTAAACATATATATCATAATAATTAAAGTAACGTGGCATACATGCTTTTAATTCACATAGCAAATATAAAGATTGAGTTCCTTACTCAATCCTCCTTATTTAATGAAGACAATGTAGTCATAAATTGACTTTAACATTTCATGATTTCAAATTGTATAACATATTATGGAATTTAAAACAGTTCATCAAGTTCACGTAGAAAATAGGAACCGAAAGACTTGCCTTGATCGTTGTTTACCAATAAAAGTTTAACAGCTTATAGTTATCTGCACTTCACGTGCCCTACACAATTATATAATCATACACATCAACTATTAGTCACATAACAACACATAGTAATTGTAATGTAATCTCTACTCCACATCTCATAATCTTTCCTATTAATTAGCACACAATGTTCAACTAGATTGTGTTAACTTTTCGACTTATGACTCACTATATTTCTTTTTAGTCAAACTCGAAGTTCATTCAAGTGCTTAAGTCTTGCTAGGACTACTTATTGGTTTTATATTAAACCCATTTCATATTCTATAATATTTATTTCAATTGATTTGAAACAAAATGACTATACAAAGTCTTACATTATCAATAGATATATATATACACCGGATAACTCAACTTACAATTCAACAACATGTTACATTCAAAATCTTACATACATTTCTCACAAAACATAAGTAACCTTCGTGAATATAGATCTCTATAACTCACTTAGCACATATCCTTACGTTAATTCCTCGACCAAAAAAGTGGTTATTTGCAAGAGTGAGCTCGACAAACCAAAGAAAATCTAACGTTTTCATATGCATCACATAACACATAATAATATGCTAAACATACATATCGTAATAATTAAAGTAACATGGCATACATGCTTTTAATTCATATATCAAATATAAAGATAGAGTTCCTTACTCAATCCTCCTTATTTAACCAAAATAATGTAGTCATAAATTGACTTTAACATTTCATGATTTCAAATTGTATACCATATTATGCAATTTAAAATAGTTCATCAATTCCACGTAGAAAATAGGAACCGAAAGACTTGTCTTGATCGTTGTTTACCAATAACAGTTTAGCAGCTTACAGTTATCTGCACTTCACGTGCCCTACACAATTATATAATCATACACATCAACTATTAGTCACATAACAACACATAGTAATTATAATGTAAACTCTACTCCACATCTCATAATCTTTCCTATTAATAAGCACACAATGTTCAATTAGATTGTGTTAACTTTTCGACTTAAGACTCACTATATTCCTTTTTAGTCAAACTCGAAGTTCATTCAAGTGCTTAAGTCTTGCTAGGACTACTTATTGGTTTTATATTAAACCCATTTCATTTCCTATAATATTCATTTCAATTGATTTGAAAATAAATGACTATACAAAGTCTTACATCATCAATAGATATCCATATACACCGGATAACTCAACTTACAATTCAGCAACATGTTACATTCAAAATCTTACATACATTTCTCACAAAACATAAGTAACCTTCGTGAATATAGATCTCTATAACTCACTTAGCACATATCCTTAACTTAATTCCTTGACATGCAAAAGTGGTTATTTGCAAGAGTGAGCTCGATAGCCCAACAAAATCTAACAGTTTTCATGCATCACATAACACATAATAATATGCTAAACATATATATCATAATAATTAAAGTAACGTGGCATACATGCTTTTAATTCACATAGCAAATATAAAGAGTGAGTTCCTTACTCAATCCTCCTTATTTAACGAAGACAATGTAGTCATAAATTGACTTTAACATTTCATGATTTCAAATTGTATAACATATTATGCAATTTAAAACTGTTCATCAAGTCCACGAAGAAAATAGGAACCGAAAGACTTGCCTTGATCGTTGTTTACCAATAACGGTTTAACAGCTTATAGTTATCTGCACTTCACGTGCCCTACACAATTATATAATCATACACATCAACTATGAGTCACATAACAACACATAGTAATTGTAATGTAAACTCTATTCCACATCTCATAATCTTTCCTATTAATGAGCACACAATGTTTAACTAGGTTGTGTTAACTTTTCGACTTATGACTCACTATATTTCTTTTTAGTCAAACTCGAAGTTCATTCAAGTGCTTAAGTCTTGCTAGGACTACTTATTAGTTTCATATTAAACATATTTCATATCCAATAATATTCATTTCAATTGAATTGAAACAAAATGACTATACAAAGTCTTACATCATCAATAGATATCCATATACACTAGATAACTCAACTTACAATTCAACAACATGTTACATTCAAAATCTTACATACATTTCTCACAAAACATAAGTAACCTTCGTGAATATAGATCTCTATAACTCACTTAGCACATATCCTTAACTTAATTCCTTGACCTGCAAAAGTGGTTATTTGCAAGAGTGAGCTCGATAGCCCAACAAAATCTAACAGTTTTCATGCATCACATAACACATAATAATATACTAAACATATATATCATAATAATTAAAGTAACGTGGCATACATGCTTTTAATTCACATAGCAAATATAAAGAGTCAGTTCATTACTCAATCCTCCTTATTTAACGAAGACAATGTAGTCATAAATTGACTTTAACATTTCATGATTTCAAATTGTATAACATATTATGCAATTTAAAACTGTTCATCAAGTCCACATAGAAAATAGGAACCGAAAGACTTGCCTTGATCGTTGTTTACCAATAAAAGTTTAACAGCTTATAGTTATCTGCACTTCACGTGCCCTACACAATTATATAATTATACACATCAACTATTAGTCACATAACATCACATAGTAATTGTAATGTAATCTCTACTCCACATCTCATAATCTTTCCTATTAATTAGCACACAATGTTCAACTAGATTGTGTTAACTTTTCGACTTATGACTCACTATATTTCTTTTTAGTCCAACTCGAAGTTCATTCAAGTGCTTAAGTCTTGCTAGGACTACTTATTGGTTTTATATTAAACCCATTTCATATGCTATAATATTCATTTCAATTGATTTGAAACAAAATGACTATACAAAGTCTTACATTATCAATAGATATCTATATACACCGGATAACTCAACTAACAATTCAACAACATGTTACATTCAAAATCTTACATACATTTCTCACAAAACATAAGTAACCTTCGTGAATATAGATCTCTATAACTCACTTAGCACATATCCTTACGTTAATTCCTTGACCTGCAAAAGTGGTTATTTGCAAGAGTGAGCTCGACAGCCCAGCAAAATCTAACAGTTTTCATGCATCACATAACACATAATAATATGCTAAACATACATATCATAATAATTAAAGTAACATGGCATACATGCTTTTAATTCACATATCAAATATAAAGATAGAGTTCCTTACTCAATCCTCCTTATTTAACCAAAATAATGTAGTCATAAATTGACTTTAACATTTCATGATTTCAAATTGTATAACATATTATGCAATTTAAAATAGTTCATCAAGTCCACGTAGAAAATAGGAACCGAAAGACTTGCCTTGATCGTTGTTTACCAATAACAGTTTAGCAGCTTACAGTTATCTGCACTTCACGTGCCCTACACAATTATATAATCTTACACATCAACTATTAGTCACATAACAACACATAGTAATTGTAATGTAAACTCTACTCCACATCTCATAATCTTTCCTATTAATTAGCACACAATGTTCAATTAGATTATGTTCTCTTTTCGACTTATGACTCACTATATTTCTTTCTAGTCAAACTCGAAGTTCATTCAAGTGCTTAAGTCTTGCTAGGACTACTTATTGGTTTTATATTAAACCTATTTCATATCCTATAATATTCATTTCAATTGATTTGAAACAAAATGACTATATAAAGTCTTACATCATCAATAAATATCCATATACACCGGATAACTCAACTTACAATTCAACAACATGTTACATTCAAAATCTTACATACATTTCTCACAAAACATAAGTAACCTTCGTGAATATAGATCTCTATAACTCACTTAGCACATATCCTTAACTTAATTCCTTGACCTGTAAAAGTGGTTATTTGCAAGAGTGAGCTCGATAGCCCATCAAATTCTAACAGTTTTCATGCATCACATTAAACATAATAATATGCTAAACATATATATCATAATAATTAAAGTAACGTGGCATACATGCTTTTAATTCAAATAGCAAATATAAAGAGTGAGTTCCTTACTCAATCCTCCTTATTTAACGAAGACAATGTAGTCATAAATTGACTTTAACATTTCATGATTTCAAATTGTATAACATATTATGCAATTTAAAACTGTTCATCAAGTCCACGTAGAAAATAGGAACCGAAAGACTTGCCTTGATCGTTGTTTACCAATAACGGTTTAACAGCTTATAGTTATCTGCACTTCACGTGCCATACACAATTATATAATCATACACATCAACTATGAGTCACATAACAACACATAGTAATTGTAATGTAAACTCTACTCCACATCTCATAATCTTTCCTATTAATGAGCACACAATGTTCAACTAGGTTGTGTTAACTTTTCGACTTATGACTCACTATATTTCTTTTTAGTCAAACTCGAAGTTCATTCAAGTGCTTAAGTCTTGCTAGGACTACTTATTGGTTTTATATTAAACCCATTTCATATTCTATAATATTCATTTCAATTGATTTGAAACAAAATGACTATACAAAGTCTTACATTATCAATAGATATCTATATACACCGGATAACTCAACTTACAATTCAACAACATGTTACATTCAAAATCTTACATACATTTCTCACAAAACATAAGTAACCTTCGTGAATATAGATCTCTATAACTCACTTAGCACATATCCTTACGTTAATTCCTTGACCTGCAAAAGTGGTTATTTGCAAGAGTGAGCTCGACGGCAACAAAGAAAATCTCTAATGGTTTTCATGCATCACATAACACATAATAATATGCTAAACATACATATCATAATAATTAAAGTAACATGGCATACATGCTTTTAATTCACATATCAAATATAAAGATAGAGTTCCTTACTCAATCCTCCTTATTTAACCAAAATAATGTAGTCATAAATTGACTTTAACATTTCATGATTTCAAATTGTATAACATATTATGCAATTTAAAATAGTTCATCAAGTCCACGTAGAAAATAGGAACCGAAAGACTTGCCTTGATCGTTGTTTACCAATAACAGTTTAGCAGCTTACAGTTATCTGCACTTCACGTGCCCTACACAATTATATAATCATACACATCAACTATTAGTCACATAACAACACATAGTAATTGTAATGTAAACTCTACTCCACATCTCATAATCTTTCCTATTAATTAGCACACAATGTTCAATTAGATTGTGTTAACTTTTCGACTTAAGACTCACTATATTCCTTTTTAGTCAAACTCGAAGTTCATTCAAGTGCTTAAGTCTTGCTAGGACTACTTATTGGTTTTATATTAAACCCATTTCATATCCTATAATATTCATTTCAATTGATTTGAACCAAAATGACTATATAAAGTCTTACATCATCAATAGATATCCATATACACCGGATAACTCAACTTACAATTCAACAACATGTTACATTCAAAATCTTACATACATTTCTCACAAAACATAAGTAACCTTCGTGAATATAGATCTCTATAACTCACTTAGCACATATCCTTAACTTAATTCCTTGACCTGCAAAAGTGGTTATTTGCAAGAGTGAGCTCGATAGCCCATCAAATTCTAACAGTTTTCATGCATCACATAACACATAATAATATGCTAAACATATATATCATAATAATTAAAGTAACGTGGCATACATGCTTTTAATTCACATAGCAAATATAAAGAGTGAGTTCCTTACTCAATCCTCCTTATTTAACGAAGACAATGTAGTCATAAATTGACTTTAACATTTCAGGATTTCAAATTGTATAACATATTATGCAATTTAAAACTGTTCATCAAGTCCACGTAGAAAATAGGAACCGAAAGACTTGCCTTGATCGTTGTTTACCAATAACGGTTTAACAGCTTATAGTTATTTGCACTTCACGTGCCCTACACAATTATATAATCATACACATCAACTATGAGTCACATAACAACACATAGTAATTGTAATGTAAACTCTACTCTACATCTCATAATCTTTCCTATTAATGAGCACACAATGTTCAACTAGGTTGTGTTAACTTTTCGACTTATGACTCACTATATTTCTTTTTAGTCAAACTCGAAGTTCATTCAAGTGCTTAAGTCTTGCTAGGACTACTTATTGGTTTTATATTAAACATATTTCATATCCTATAATATTCATTTCAATTGAATTGAAACAAAATGACTATACAAAGTCTTACATCATCAATAGATATCCATATTCACCGGATAACTCGACTTACAATTCAACAACATGTTACATTCAAAATATTACATACATTTCTCGCAAAACATAAGTAACCTTCGTGAATATAAATCTCTATAACTCACTTAGCACATATCCTTAACTTAATTCCTTGACCTGCAAAAGTGGTTATTTGCAAGAGTGAGCTCAATAGCCCAACAAAATCTAACAGTTTTCATGCATCACATAACACATAATAATATGCTAAACATATATATCATAATAATTAAAGTAACATGGCATACCTGCTTTTAATTCACATAGCAAATATAAAGATTGAGTTCCTTACTCAATCCTCCTTCTTTAACGAAGACAATGTAGTCATAAATTTACTTTAACATTTCATGATTTCAAATTGTATAACATATTATGCAATTTAAAATAGTTCATCAAGTCCACGTATAAATAGGAACCGAAAGACTTTCCTTGATCGTTGATTACCAATAATAGTTTAGCAGCTTACAGTTATCTGCACTTCACGTGCCCTACACAATTATATAATCATACACATCAACTATTAGTCATATAACAACACATAGTAATTGTAATGTAAACCCTACTTCACATCTCATAATCTTTCCTATTAATTAGCAAACAATGTTCAACTAGATTGTGTTAACTTTTTGACTTATGACTTACTATATTTCTTTTTAGTCAAACTCGAAGTTCATTTAAGTGCTTAAGTCTTGCTAGGACTACTTATTGATTTTATATTAAACCCATTTCATATCCTATAATATTCATTTCAATTGAATTGAAACAAAATGACTATACAAAGTCTTACATCATCAATAGATATCCATATACACCGGATAACTCAACTTACAATTTAACAACATGTTACATTCATAATCTTACATACATTTCTCACAAAACATAAGTAACCTTCGTGAATATAGATCTTTATAACTCACTTTGCACATATCCTTACCTTAATTCCTTGACCTGCAAAAGTGGTTATTTGCAAGAGTGAGCTCGACAGCCCAGCAAAATCTAACAGTTTTCATGCATCACATAAAACATAATAATATGCTATACATATATATCATAATAATTAAAGTAACATGGCATACATGCTTTTAATTCACATAGCAAATATAAAGATTGAGTTCCTTACTCAATCCTCCATATTTAAAGAAGACAATGTAGTCATAAATTGACTTTAACATTTTATTATTTCAAATTGTATAACATATTATGCAATTTAAAATAGTTCATCAAGTCCACGTAGAAAATAGGAATCGAAAGACTTGCCTTGATCGTTGTTTACCAATAACAGTTTAACAACTTACAGTTATCTGCACTTCACGTGCCCTACACAATTATATAATCATACACATCAACTATTAGTCACATAAAAACACATAGTAATTGTAATGTAAACTCTACTCCACATCTCATAATCTTTCCTATTAATTAGCACACAATGTTCAACTAGATTGTGTTAACTTTTCGACTTATGACTCACTATATTTCTTTTTAGTCAAACTCGAAGTTCATTCTAGTGCTTAAGTCTTGCTAGGACTACTTATTAATTTTATATTAAACCCATTTCATATCCTATAATATTCATTTCAATTGATTCGAAACAAAATGACTATACAAAGTCTTACATCATCAATAGATATCCATATTCACTGGATAACTTGACTTACAATTTAACAACATGTTACATTCAAAATCTTACATACATTTCTCACAAAACATAAGTAACCTTCGCGAATATAGATCTCTATAACTCACTTAGCACATATCCTTACCTTAATTCCTTGACCTGCAAAAGTGGTTATTTGCAAGAGTGAGCTCGACAGCCCATCAAAATCTAACAGTTTTCATGCATCACATAACACATAATAATAAGCTAAACATACATATCATAATAATTAAAGTAACATGGCATACATTCTTTTAATTCACATATCAAATATAAAGATTGAGTTCCTTACTCAATCCTCATTATTTAACCAAAATAATGTAGTCATAAATTGACTTGAACATTTCATGATTTCAAATTGTATAACATATTATGCAATTTAAAATAGTTCATCAAGTCCACGTAGAAAATAGGAACCGAAAGACTTTCCTTGATTGTTGATTACCAATAACAGTTTAGCAGCTTACAGTTATCTGCACTTCACGTGCCCTACACAATTATATAATCATACACATCAACTATTAGTCACATAACAACACATAGTAATTGTAATGTAAACTCTACTCCACATCTCATAATCTTTCCTATTAATTAGCACACAATGTTCAACTAGATTTTGTTAACTTTTCGACTTATGACTCACTATATTTCTTTTTAGTCAAACTCGAAGTTTATTCAAGTGCTTAAGTCTTGCTAGGACTACTTATTGGTTGTATATTAAACCCATTTCATATCCAATAATATTAATTTCAATTGATTTGAAACAAAATGACTATACAAAGTCTTACATCATCAATAGATATCCATATACACCGGATAACTCAACTTACAATTCAACAACATGTTAAATTCAAAATCTTACATACATTTCTCGCAAAACATAAGTAACCTTCGTGAATATAGATCTCTATAACTCACTTAGCACATATCCTTAACTTAATTCCTTGACCTGCAAAAGTGGTTATTTGCAAGAGTGAGCTCGATAGCCCAGCAAAATCTAAGAGTTTTCATGCATCACATAACACATAATAATATGCTAAACATGTATATCAAAATAATTAAATTAATGTGGCATACATGCTTTTAATTCACATAGCAAATATAAAGATTAAGTTCCTTACTCAATCCTCCTTATTTAACGAAGACAATGTAGTCATAAATTGACTTTAACATTTCATGATTTCAAATTGTATAACATATTATGCAATTTAAAATAGTTCATCAAGTCCACGTAGAAAATAGGAACCGAAAGACTTGCCTAGATCGTTGTTTACCAATAACAGTTTAACAGCTTACAGTTATCTGCACTTCACGTGCCCTACACAATTATATAATCATACACATCAACTATTAGTCACATAACAACACATAGTAATTGTAATATAAACTCTACTTCACATCTCATAATCTTTCCTATTAATTAGCACACAATATTCAACTAGATTGTGTTAACTTTTTGACTTTTGACTCACTATATTTCTTTTTAGTCAAACTCGAAGTTCATTCAAGTGCTTAAGTCTTGCTAGGACTACTTATTGGTTTTATATTAAACCCATTTCATATCCTATAATATTCATTTCAATTGAATTGAAACAAAATGACTATACAAAGTCTTACATCATCAATAGATATCTATATACACCGGATAACTCAACTTACAATTCAACAACATGTTACATTCAAAATCTTACATACATTTCTCACAAAACATAAGTAACCTTCGTGAAAATAGATCTCTATAACTCACTTAGCACATATCCTTACCATAATTCCTTGACCTGCAAAAGTGGTTATTTGCTAGAGTGAGCTTGACAGCCCAGCAAAATCTAACAGTTTTCATGCATCACATAACACATAATAATATGCTAAACATACATATCATAATAATTAAAGTAACATGGCATACATGCTTTTATTTCACATAGCAAATATAAAGATTCAGTTCCTTACTCAATCCTCCTTATTTAACCAAAACAATGTAGTCATAAATTGACTTTAACATTTCATGATTTCAAATTGTATAACATATTATGCAATTTAAAATAGTTCATAAAGTCGACGTAGAAAATAGGAACCGAAAGACTTGCCTTGATCGTTGTTTACCAATAATAGTTTAACAGCTTACAGTTATCTGCATATCACGTGCCCTACACAATTATATAATCATACACATCAATTATTAGTCACATAACAACACATAGTAATTGTAATCTAAACTCTACTCCACATCTCATAATCTCTCCTATTAATTAGCACACAATGTTCAATTAGATTGTGTTAACTTTTTGACTTATGACTCACTATATTTCTTCTTAGTCAAACTCGAAGTTCATTTAAGTTCTTAAGTCTTGCTAGGACTACTTATTGGTTTTATATTAAACCCATTTCATATCCTATAATATTCATTTCATTTGAATTGAAACAAAATGACTATACAAAGTCTTACATCATCAATAGATATCCATATACACTAGATAACTCAACTTACAATTCAACAACATGTTAAATTCAAAATCTTACATACATTTCTCACAAAACATAAGTAACCTTCGTAAATATAGATCTCTATAACTCACTTAGCACATATCCTTACCTTAATTCGTTGACCTGCAAAAGTGGTTATTTGAAAGAGTGAGCTCGACAGCCCAGCAAAATCTAACAATTTTCATGCATCACGTGACATATAATAATATGCTAAACATACATATCATAATAATTAAAGTAATATGGCCTACATGCTTTTATTTCATATAGCAAATATAAAGATTGAGTTCCTTACTCAATCCTCCTTATTTAACCAAAACAATGTAGTCATAAATTGACTTTAACATTTCATGATTTCAAATTGTATAACATATTATGCAATTTAAAACAGTTCATCAAGTCCACGTAGAAAATAGGAACCGAAAGACTTGCCTTGATCGTTGTTTACCAATAACAGTTTAACAACTTACGCTTATCTCGCACTTCACGTGCCTACACACAATTATATAATCATACACATCAACTATTAGTCACATAAAAACACATAGTAATTGTAATGTAAACTCTACTCCACATCTCATAATCTTTCCTATTAATTAGCACACAATGTTCAACTATATTGTGTTAACTTTTCGACTTATGACTCACTATATTTCTTTTTAGTCAAACTCGAAGTTCATTCAAGTGCTTAAGTCTTGCTAGGACTACTTATTAATTTTATATTAAACCCATTTCATATCCTATAATATTCATTTCAATTGATTTGAAACAAAATGACTATACAAAGTCTTACATTATCAATAGATACCCATATTCACCGGATAACTCGACTTACAATTCAACAACATGTTACATTCAAAATCTTACATACATTCTCACAAAACATAAGTAACCTTCGCGAATATAGATCTCTATAACTCACTTAGCACATATCCTTACCTTAATTCCTTGACCTGCAAAAGTGGTTATTTGCAAGAGTGAGCTCGACAGCCCAACAAAATCTAACAGTTTTCATGCATCACATAACACAAAATAATATGCTAAACATATATATCATAATAATTAAAGTAACGTGGCATACCTGCTTTTAATTCATATAGCAAATATAAAGATTGAGTTCCTTACTCAATCCTCTTTATTTAACCAAAACAATGTAGTCATAAATTGACTTTAAAATTTCATGATTTCAAATTGTATAACATATTATGCAATTTAAAACAGTTCATCAAGTCCACGTAGAAAATAGGAACCGAAAGACTTGCCTTGATCGTTGTTTACCAATAATAGTTTAACAGCTTACAGTTATTTGCACTTCACGTGCCCTACACAATTATATAATCATACACATCAACTATTAGTCACATAACGACACATAGTAATTGTAATTTAAACTCTACACCACATCCCATAATCTTTCCTATTAATTAGCACACAATGTTCAATTAGATTATATTAACTTTTCGACTTATTACTCACAATATTTCTTCTTACTGAAACACAAAGTTCATTCAAGTGCTTAAGTATTGCTAGGACTACTTATTGGTTTTATATTAAACTCATTTCATATCCTATAATATTCATTTTAATTGACTTGAAATAAAATGACTATACAAAGTCTAACATCATCAATAGATATCCATATACACCGGATAACTCAACTTACAATTCAGCAACATGTTACATTCAAAATCTTACATACATTTCTCACAAAACATAAGTAACCTTCGTGAATATAGATCTCTATAACTCACTTAGCACATATCCTTAACTTAATTCCTTGACCCGTAAAAGTGGTTATTTGCAAGAATGAGCTCGATAGCCCAACAAAATCTAACAGTTTTTATGCATCACATAACACATAATAATATGCTAAACATATATATCATAATAATTATAGTAACGTGGCATACATGCTTTTAATTCAAATAACAAATATAAAGATTGAGTTCCTTACTCAAACATCCTTATTTAACCAAAACAATGTAGTCATAAATTGACTTTAACATTTTATGATTTCAAATTGTATAACATATTATGCAATTTAAAACAGTTCATCAAGTCCACATAGAAAATAGGAACCGAAAGACTTGCCTTGATCGTTGTTTACCAATAACAATTTAACAGCTTACAGTTATCTGCACTTCACGTGCCCTACACAATTATATAATCATACACATCAACTATTAGTCACATAACAACACATAGTAATTGTAATGTAAACTCTACTCCACATCTCATAATCTTTCCTATTAATTAGCAAACAATGTTCAATTAGATTGTGTTAACTTTTTGACTTATTACTCACTATATTTCTTCTTAGTCAAACTCGAAGTTCATTCAAGTGCTTAAGTCTTGCTATGACTACTTATTGGTTTTATATTAAACCCATTTCATATCCTATAATATTCATTTTAATTGACTTGAAATAAAATGACTATACAAAGTCTTACATCATCAATAGATATCTATATACACCGGATAACTCAACTTAAAATTCAACAACATGTTAAATTCAAAATCTTACATACATTTCTCACAAAACATAAGTAACCTTCGTGAATATAGATCTCTATAACTCACTTAGCACATATCCTTACCTTAATTCCTTGACCTTCAAAACTGGTTATTTGCAAGAGTGAGCTCGACAACCCAGCAAAATATAACAGTTTTCATGCATCACATAACACATAATAATATGCTAAGCATACATATCATAATAATTAAAGTAACATTGAATACATGCTTTTAATTCACATAGCAAATATAAAAATTGAGTTCCTTACTCAATCCTCCTTATTTAACAAAAACAATGTAGTCTTAAATTAACTTTAACATTTCATGATTTCAAATTGTATAACATATTATGCAATTTAAAAAAGTTCATCAAGTCCACATAGAAAATACGAACTTAAAGACTTGCCTTGATCGTTGTTTACCAATAACAATTTAACAACTTACAGTTATCTGCACTTCACGTGCCCTACACAATTTTATAATCATACACATCAACTATTAGTCACATAACAACACATAGTAATTGTAATGTAAACTCTACTCCACATCCCATAATCTTTCCTATTAATTAGCACACAATGTTCAATTAGATTGTTTTAACTTTTCGACTTATTACTCACTATATTTCTTCTTAGTCAAACTCGAAGTTCATTCAAGTGCTTAAGTTTTGCTAGGACTACTTATTGGTTTTATATTAAACCCATTTCATATCCTATAATATTTATTTCAATTGAATTGAAACAAAATGACTATACAAAGTCTTACATCATCAATAGATATCCATATACACCGGATAACTTAACTTACAATTCAACAACATGTTAAATTCAAAATCTTACATACATTTCTCACAAAACATAAGTAACCTTCGGAAATATAGATCCCTATAACTCACTTAGCACATATCCTTACCTTAATTCCTTGACCTGCAAAAGTGGTTATTTACAAGAGTGAGCTCGACAGCCCAGCAAAATCTAACAGTTTTCATGCATCACATAACACATAATATGCTAAACATACATATCATAATAATTAAAGTAACATGGAATACATGCTTTTAATTCACATAGCAAATATAAAGATTGAGTTCCTTACTCAATCCTCCTTATTTAACAAAAACAATGTAGTCATAAATTGACTTTAACATTTCATGATTTCAAATTGTATAACATATTATGCAATTTAAAAAAGTTCATCAAGTCCACATAGAAAAAAGGAACTTAAAGACTTGCCTTGATCGTTGTTTACCAATAACAGTTTAACAACTTACAGTTATCTGCACTTCACGTGCCCTACACAATTTTATAATCATACACATCAACTATTAGTCACATAACAACACATAGTAATTGTAATGTAAACTCTACTCCACATCCCATAATCTTTTCTATTAATTAGCACACAATGTTCAATTAGATTGTTTTAACTTTTCGACTTATTACTCACTATATTTCTTCTTAGTCAAACTCGAAGTTCATTCAAGTGCTTAAGTTTTTCTAGGACTACTTATCTGTTTTATATTAAACCCATTTCATATCCTATAATATTCATTTCAATTGAATTGAAACAAAATGACTATACAAAGTCTTACATCATCAATAGATATCCATATACACCGGATAACTTAACTTACAATTCAACAACATGTTAAATTCAAAATCTTACATACATTTCTCACAAAACATAAGTAACCTTCGGAAATATAGATCCCTATAACTCACTTAGCACATATCCTTACCTTAATTCCTTGACCTGCAAAAGTGGTTATTTACAAGAGTGAGCTCGACAGCCCAGCAAAATCTAACAGTTTTCATGCATCACATAACACATAATATGCTAAAAATACATATCATAATAATTAAAGTAACATGGCATACATGCTTTTAATTCACATAGCAAATATAAAGATTAAGTTCCTTACTCAATCCTCCTTATTTAACCAAAACAATGTAGTCATAAATTGACTTTAACATTTCATGATTTCAAATTGTATAACATATTATGTAATTTAAAACAGTTCATCAAGTCCACGTAGAAAATAGGAACCGAAAGACTTGCCTTGATCGTTGTTTACCAATAACAGTTTAACAGCTTACAGTTATTTGCACTTCACGTGCCCTACACAATTATATAATTATACACATCAACTATTAGTCACATAACAACACATAGTAATTGTAATTTAAACTCTACTCCACATCTCATAATCTTTCCTATTAATTAGCACACAATGTTCAATTAGATTGTTTTAACTTTTCGACTTATTACTCACTATATTTCTTCTTAGTCAAACTCGAAGTTCATTCAAGTTCTTAAGTCTTGCTAGGACTAATTATTGGTTTTATATTAAACCCATTTCATATCCTATAATATTCATTTCAATTGAATTGAAACAAAATGACTATACAAAGTCTTACATCATCAATAGATATCCATATACACCGGATAACTCAACTTACAATTCAACAACATGTTAAATTCAAAATCTTACATACATTTCTCACAAAACATAAGTAACCATCGTGAATATAGATCTCTATAACTCTCTTAGCACATATCCTTACCTTAATTCCTTGACCTGCAAAAGTGGTTATTTGCAAGAGTTAGCTCGACAAAACAAAGAAAATCTTACAGTTATCATGCATCACATAACACATAATAATATGCAAATCATACATATCATAATAATTAAAGTAACATGGCATACATGCTTTTAATTCACATAGAAAATATAAAGATTGAGTTCCTCACTCAATCCTCCTTATTTAACAAAAACAATGTAGTCATAAATTGAATTTAAAATTTCATGATTTCAAACTGTATAACATATTATGCAATTGAAAATAGTTCATCAAGTCCACATAGAAAATAGGAACCGAAAGACTTGCCTTGATCGTTGTTTACCAATAACAGTTTAACAACATACAGTTATCTGCACTTCACATGCCCTACACAATTTTATAATCATACACATCAACTATTAGTCACATAACAACACATAGTAATTGTAATGTAAACTCTACTCCACATCCCATAATCTTTCCTATTAATTAGCACACAATGTTCAATTAGATTGTTTTAACTTTTCGACTTATTACTCACTATATTTCTTCTTAGTCAAACTCGAAGTTCATTCAAGTGCTTAAGTTTTGCTAGGACTACTTATTGGTTTTATATTAAACCCATTTCATATCCTATAATATTCATTTCAATTGAATTGAAACAAAATGACTATACAAAGTCTTACATCATCAATAGATATCCATATACACCAGATAACTTAACTTACAATTCAACAACATGTTAAATTCAAAATCTTACATACATTTCTCACAAAACATAAGTAACCTTCGGAAATATAGATCCCTATAACTCACTTAGCACATATCCTTACCTTAATTCCTTGACCGCAAAAAGTGGTTATTTACAAGAGTGAGCTCGACAAATTGAAGAAAATCTAACAGTTTTCATGCATCACATAACACATAATATGCTAAACATACATATCATAATAATTAAAGTAACATGGCATACATGCTTTTAATTCACATAGCAAATATAAAGATTAAGTTCCTTACTCAATCCTCCTTATTTAACCAAAACAATGTAGTCATAAATTGACTTTAACATTTCATGATTTCAAATTGTATAACATATTATGTAATTTAAAATAGTTCATCAAGTCCACGAGAAAATAGGAACCGAAAGACTTGCCTTGATCGTTGTTTACGATAACAATATAAATACCATCAAGTTATTTGCACTTCACGTGCCCTACACAATTATATAATTATAAACATCAACTATTAGTCACATAACAACACATAGTAATTGTAATTTAAAATCTACTCCACATCTCATAATCTTTCCTATTAATTAGCACACAATGTTCAATTAGATTGTTTTAACTTTTTGACTTATTACTCACTATATTTCTTCTTAGTCAAACTCGAAGTTCATTCAAGTTCTTAAGTGTTGCTAGGACTACTTATTGGTTTTATATTAAACCCATTTCATATCCTATAATATTCATTTCAATTGAATTGAAACAAAATGACTATACAAAGTCTTACATCATCAATAGATATCCATATACAATTCTGGATAACTCAACTTACAATTCAATAACATGTTAAATTCAAAATCTTACATACATTTCTCACAAAACATAAGTAACCATCGTGAATATAGATCTCTATAACTCTCTTAGCACATATCCTTACCTTAATTCCTTGACCTGCAAAAGTGGTTATTTGCAAGAGTTAGCTCGACAAATTTCAAAGAAAATCTTACAGGTTATCATGCATCACATAACACATAATAATATGCAAATCATACATATCATAATAATTAAAGTAACATGGCATACATGCTTTTAATTCACATAGAAAATATAAAGATTGAGTTCCTCACTCAATCCTCCTTATTTAACAAAAACAATGTAGTCATAAATTGAATTTAAAATTTCATGATTTCAAATCAGATAACATATTATGCAATTGAAAATAGTTCATCAAGTCCACATAGAAAATAGGAACCGAAAGACTTGCCTTGATCGTTGTTTTACCAATAACAGCTTTAACAAAGATACGCTTATCTCGCACTTCACGTGCCTCTACACAATTTTATAATCATACACATCAACTATTAGTCACATAACAACACATAGTAATTGTAATGTAAACTCTACTCCACATCCCATAATCTTTCCTATTAATTAGCACACAATGTTCAATTAGATTGTTTTAACTTTTCACTTTATTACTCACTATATTTCTTCTTAGTCTAACTCAAGTTCATTCAAGTTCTTAAGTCTTGCTAGGACTACTTATTGGTTTTATATTAAACCCATTTCATATCCTATAATATTCATTTCAATTGAATTGAAACAAAATGACTATACAAAGTCTTACATCATCAATAGATATCCATATACACCCCTGATAACTTAACTTACAATTCAACAACATGTTAAATTCAAAATCTTACATACATTTCTCACAAAACATAAGTAACCTTCGGAAATATAGATCCCTATAACTCACTTAGCACATATCCTTACCTTAATTCCTTGACCTGCAAAAGTGGTTATTTACAAGAGTGAGCTCGACAGCCCAGTAAAATCTAACAGTTTTCATGCATCACATAACACATAATATGCTAAACATACATATCATAATAATTAAAGTAACATGGCATACATGCTTTTAATTCACATAGTAAATATAAAGATTAAGTTCCTTACTCAATCCTCCTTATTTAACCAAAACAATGTAGTCATAAATTGACTTTAACATTTCATGATTTCAAATTGTATAACATATTATGTAATTTAAAATAGTTCATCAAGTCCACGTAGAAAATAGGAACCGAAAGACTTGCCTTGATCGTTGTTTACCAATAACAGTTTAACAGCTTACAGTTATTTGCACTTCACGTGCCCTACACAATTATATAATTATACACATCAACTATTAGTCACATAACAACACATAGTAATTGTAATTTAAACTCTACTCCACATCTCATAATCTTTCCTATTAATTAGCACACAATGTTCAATTAGATTGTTTTAACTTTTCGACTTATTACTCACTATATTTCTTCTTAGTCAAACTCGAAGTTCATTCAAGTTCTTAAGTGTTGCTAGGACTACTTATTGGTTTTATATTAAACCCATTTCATATCCTATAATATTCATTTCAATTGAATTGAAACAAAATGACTATACAAAGTCTTACATCATCAATAGATATCCATATACACCGGATAACTCAACTTACAATTCAACAACATGTTAAATTCAAAATCTTACATACATTTCTCACAAAACATAAGTAACCATCGTGAATATAGATCTCTATTACTCTCTTAGCACATATCCTTACCTTAATTCCTTGACCTGCAAAAGTGGTTATTTGCAAGAGTTAGCTCGATAGCCCAGCAAAATCTTACAGTTATCATGCATCACATAACACATAATAATATGCAAATCATACATATCATAATAATTAAAGTAACATGGCATACATGCTTTTAATTCACATAGAAAATATAAAGATTGAGTTCCTCACTCAATCCTCCTTATTTAACAAAAACAATGTAGTCATAAATTGAATTTAAAATTTCATGATTTCAAACTGTATAACATATTATGCAATTGAAAATAGTTCATCAAGTCCACATAGAAAATAGGAACCGAAAGACTTGCCTTGATCATTGTTTACCAATAACAGTTTAACAACATACAGTTATCTGCACTTCACGTGCCCTACACAATTTTATAATCATACACATCAACTATTAGTCACATAACAACACATAGTAATTGTAATGTAAACTCTACTCCACATCCTATAATCTTTCCTATTAATTAGCACACAATGTTCAATTAGATTGTTTTAACTTTTCGACTTATTACTCACTATATTTCTTCTTAGTCAAACTTGAAGTTCATTCAAGTGCTTAAGTTTTGCTAGGACTACTTATTGGGATTATATTAAACCCATTTCATATCCTATAATATTCATTTCAATTGAATTGAAACAAAATGACTATACAAAGTCTTACATCATCAATAGATATCCATATACACCGGATAACTTAACTTACAATTCAACAACATGTTAAATTCAAAATCCTACATACATTTCTCACAAAACATAAGTAACCTTCGGAAATATAGATCCCTATAACTCACTTAGCACATATCCTTACCTTAATTCCTTGACCGCAAAAAGTGGTTATTTACAAGAGTGAGCTCGACAGCCCAGCAAAATCTAACAGTTTTCATGCATCACATAACACATAATATGCTAAACATACATATCATAATAATTAAAGTAACATGGCATACATGCTTTTAATTCACATAGCAAATATAAAGATTAAGTTCCTTACTCAATCCTCCTTATTTAACCAAAACAATGTAGTCATAAATTGACTTTAACATTTCATGATTTCAAATTGTATAACATATTATGTAATTTATAATACCATCAAGTCCACGTAGAAAATAGGAACCGAAAGACTTGCCTTGATCGTTGTTTACTAATAACAAAGATAATACCATCATTATTTGCACTTCACGTGCCCTACACAATTATATAATTATACACATCAACTATTAGTCACATAACAACACATAGTAATTGTAATTTAAACTCTACTTCACATCTCATAATCTTTCCTATTAATTAGCACACAATGTTCAATTAGATTGTTTTAACTTTTCGACTTATTACTCACTATATTTCTTCTTAGTCAAACTCGAAGTTCATTCAAGTTCTTAAGTGTTGCTAGGACTACTTATTGGTTTTATATTAAACCCATTTCATATCCTATAATATTCATTTCAATTGAATTGAAACAAAATGACTATACAAAGTCTTACATCATCAATAGATATCCATATACACCGGATAACTCAACTTACAATTCAATAACATGTTAAATTCAAAATCTTACATACATTTCTCACAAAACATAAGTAACCATCGTGAATATAGATCTCTATAACTCTCTTAGCACATATCCTTACCTTAATTCCTTGACCTGCAAAAGTGGTTATTTGCAAGAGTTAGCTCGACAGCCCAGCAAAATCTTACAGTTATCATGCATCACATAACACATAATAATATGCAAATCATACATATCATAATAATTAAAGTAACATGGCATACATGCTTTTAATTCACATAGAAAATATAAAGATTGAGTTCCTCACTCAATCCTCCTTATTTAACAAAAACAATGTAGTCATAAATTGAATTTAAAATTTCATGATTTCAAACTGTATAACATATTATGCAATTGAAAATAGTTCATCAAGTCCACATAGAAAATAGGAACCGAAAGACTTGCCTTGATCGTTGTTTACCAATAACAGTTTAACAAAGATATGATTATCTCGCACTTCACGTGCCCTACACAATTTTATAATCATACACATCAACTATTAGTCACATAACAACACATAGTAATTGTAATGTAAACTCTACTCCACATCCCATAATCTTTCCTATTAATTAGCACACAATGTTCAATTAGATTGTTTTAACTTTTCGACTTATTACTCACTATATTTCTTCTTAGTCTAACTCGAAGTTCATTCAAGTTCTTAAGTCTTGCTAGGACTACTTATTGGTTTTATATTAAACCCATTTCATATCCTATAATATTCATTTCAATTGAATTGAAACAAAATGACTATACAAAGTCTTACATCATCAATAGATATCCATATACACCGGATAACTTAACTTACAATTCAACAACATGTTAAATTCAAAATCTTACATATATTTCTCACAAAACATAAGTAACCTTCGGAAATATAGATCCCTATAACTCACTTAGCACATATCCTTACCTTAATTCCTTGACCTGCAAAAGTGGTTATTTACAAGAGTGAGCTCGACAGCCCAGCAAAATCTAACAGTTTTCATGCATCACATAACACATAATATGCTAAACATACATATCATAATAATTAAAGTAACATGGCATACATGCTTTTAATTCACATAGCAAATATAAAGATTAAGTTCCTTACTCAATCCTCCTTATTTAACCAAAACAATGTAGTCATAAATTGACTTTAACATTTCATGATTTCAAATTGTATAACATATTATGTAATTTAAAATAGTTCATCAAGTCCACGTAGAAAATAGGAACCGAAAGACATGCCTTGATCGTTGTTTACCAATAACAGTTTAACAGCTTACAGTTATTTGCACTTCACGTGCCCTACACAATTATATAATTATACACATCAACTATTAGTTACATAACAACACATAGTAATTGTAATTTAAACTCTACTCCACATCTCATAATCTTTCTTATTAATTAGCACACAATGTTCAATTAGATTGTTTTAACTTTTCGACTTATTACTCACTATATTTCTTATTAGTCAAACTCAAAGTTCATTCAAGTTCTTAAGTCTTGCTAGGACTACTTATTGGTTTTATATTTAACCCATTTCATATCCTATAATATTCATTTCAATTGAATTGAAACAAAATGACTATACAAAGTCTTACATCATCAATAGATATCCATATACACCGGATAACTCAACTTACAATTCAACAACATGTTAAATTCAAAATCTTACATACATTTCTCACAAAACATAAGTAACCATCGTGAATATAGATCTCTATAACTCACTTAGCACATATCCTTACCTTAATTCCTCGACACAAAAAGTGGTTATTTGCAAGAGTTAGCTCGACAAAATTCCAAAAAAAAATCTTACAGTTTTCATGCATCACATAACACATAATAATATGCAAATCATACATATCATAATAATTAAAGTAACATGGCATACATGCTTTTAATTCACATAGAAAATATAAAGATTGAGTTCCTCACTCAATCCTCCTTATTTAACAAAAAAAAATGTAGTCATAAATTGAATTTAAAATTTCATGATTTCAAACTGTATAACATATTATGCAATTGAAAATAGTTCATCAAGTCCACATAGAAAATAGGAACCGAAAGACTTGCCTTGATCGTTGTTTACCAATAACAGTTTAACAACATACAGTTATCTGCACTTCACGTGCCCTACACAATTTTATAATCATACACATCAACTATTAGTCACATAACAACACATAGTAATTGTAATGTAAACTCTACTCCACATCCCATAATCTTTCCTATTAATTAGCACACAATGTTAAATTAGATTGTTTTAACTTTTCGACTTATTACTCACTATATTTCTTCTTAGTCAAACTCGAAGTTCATTCAAGTGCTTAAGTTTTGCTAGGACTACTTATTGGTTTTATATTAAATCCATTTCATATCCTATAATATTCATTTCAATTGAATTGAAACAAAATGACTATACAAAGTCTTACATCATCAATAGATATCCATATACACCAGATAACTTAACTTACAATTCAACAACATGTTAAATTCAAAATTTTACATACATTTCTCACAAAACATAAGTAACCTTCGGAAATATAGATCCCTATAACTCACTTAGCACATATCCTTACATTAATTCCTCGACCACGCAAAGTGGTTATTTACAAGAGTGAGCTCGACAACCCCAAAGAAAAATCTAATGGCTTTTCATGCATCACATAACACATAATATGCTAAACATACATATCATAATAATTAAAGTAACATGGCATACATGCTTTTAATTCACATAGCAAATATAAAGATTAAGTTCCTTACTCAATCCTCCTTATTTAACCAAAACAATGTAGTCATAAATTGACTTTAACATTTCATGATTTCAAATTGTATAACATATTATGTAATTTAAAATAGTTCATCAAGTCCACGTGTAGAAAATAGGAACCAAAAAGACTTGCCTTGATCGTTGTTTTTACCAATAACAGCTTTAACGACTTACTTATTATTTTCACTTCACGTGCCCTACACAATTATATAATTATACACATCAACTATTAGTCACATAACAACACATAGTAATTGTAATTTAAACTCTACTCCACATCTCATAATCTTTCTTATTAATTAGCACACAATGTTCAATTAGATTGTTTTAACTTTTCGACTTATTACTCACTATATTTCTTCTTAGTCAAACTCAAAGTTCATTCAAGTTCTTAAGTCTTGCTAGGACTACTTATTGGTTTTATATTAAACCCATTTCATATCCTATAATATTCATTTCAATTGAATTGAAACAAAATGACTATGCAAAGTCTTACATCATCAATAGGTATCCATATACACCGGATAACTCAACTTACAATTCAACAACATGTTAAATTCAAAATCTTACATACATTTCTCACAAAACATAAGTAACCATCGTGAATATAGATCTCTATAACTCACTTAGCACATATCCTTACCTTAATTCCTTGACCTGCAAAAGTGGTTATTTGCAAGAGTTAGCTCGACAGCCCAGCAAAATCTTACAGTTTTCATGCATCACATAACACATAATAATATGCAAATCATACATATCATAATAATTAAAGTAACATGGCATACATGCTTTTAATTCACATAGAAAATATAAAGATTGAGTTCCTCACTCAATCCTCCTTATTTAACAAAAAAAAATGTAGTCATAAATTGAATTTAAAATTTCATGATTTCAAACTGTATAACATATTATGCAATTGAAAATAGTTCATCAAGTCCACATAGAAAATAGGAACCGAAAGACTTGCCTTGATCGTTGTTTACCAATAACAGTTTAACAGCTTACAGTTATCTGCACTTCACGTGCCCTACACAATTATATAATCATACACATCAACTTAGTCACATAACAACACATAGTAATTGTAATGTAAACTCTACTCCACATCTCATAATCTTTCCTATTAATTAGCACACAATGTTTAATTAGATTGTGTTAACTTTTCGACTTATGACTCACTATATTTTTTTCTTAGTCAAACTCGAAGTTCATTCAAGTGCTTAAGTCATGATAGGACTACTTATTGATTTTATATTAAACCCATTTCATATCCTATAATATTCATTTCAATTGAATTGAAACACTTTTTAAGTTCATTAACACTTGGCACGGCGTTTCTACGTTCATTCGGCACACGCTCGATTTGCCACTCTTGTGTATACTTACTATGCTTCTATAACTTATTTAATATATCATTTATTAATGTTAAGCATCATTATATTTATTAACATTCATGTTTTATAACTTAGAATAACATCTTTTATCGTCAGAAGCACAACACATGCATATGTGCATGCCCGACGCCCTCCGATTGCCCTCGAAAACACAATAGTCCTAAAGATGACCATTTTTACTACTGTTGCAGACCTCAGATTGAAAAACTTAAATAACAAAAATTGTAGGTCTATTCGTCCTCGTTCCGGATCATCTTGAATCACCTCAATCGAAATTCGTATGAGAAAGTTATGGCCATTTTACTACAGGAGGTCAAAACTGTCCGACCCAGACTTCTCTTCCAGCGCCGCGGCACGAGAACTAAGCCATACAGTGGCGCTGCAATGCGACATTGGTGCTGGGGCATTAATTTCAGCGCTTGGGCGCAAATTTTGACGCTGGGGCTCCATTTTTGGCATTAGGGCGCCGAAAACTAACAGAACCGAGAACGAAGACCATTTTCGGTCAGTTTAAGAAATTCTAGCAACTAATAACATACATATAACTAATGTAATTTACATATAACCTCACCAAGCATACATTTATTAACTTAAAACTACTGAACAACAAATTTAGAAAGACTAAATCCGTAAAAATAATGTTTTAAAATTAAAACTCCATGTTTGACAGTTGATAAACACAGTGTGTGACGCCCCCAAATCTGGGTATCTTCCAAACTGACAGATGCTGCTACATGGTGCTACAGTTCAAATAAACATTCAATTGAAATGCCTCAAAAGAACGGATATGTCTTATATATATATCAAAAGAATATTTACATTCCCCAGGTTCTTTACAACCAATGCATTGTCTTTGTCATAATATCAATAATATTCCTTACAAAACCTATACTATTACATATACAAACTACGGGTTCGCCTTTTCTTTCCCTTTATCCTTGCCGGATCCATCGGTCCGTTCGGTCTTAGCTGCATTCATATGGTTCAAGCAAGAATGAGCCTAACTAGTTCAGTAAGTACAACAATTCCAGGAAAATAGCATGCTTGAAACATAGGAATCGTATATCTTCTATAACTGGACAAGGGTTACGAAGTACAATTGAGAATTCAAAATAGCACTTCTTTTCATTCAAAACATTTTACAACAACAATGTTCAGTAAAACATCAATTCCGGCTCAAGACCGTAAGCATTTCATAAGTACTTTGAAAAGGACATCCCGATACAATGTCCGTAAGTCCGGTATAGCTTACGAGCACTTCTAGGTGATCAGCCTATAGTACTCTATTTTGATCAACACTACATTCATTAAACGTGTATACGTTTAAGTTGTAGCAACCTCACGTGCTTGTCGTTTGACGACAAAACATTTTAGCATACTCAATCTACTTTTGAAAACCACAACAATATTAGTTTGGTAAATCCTTATCAACACTTGATAGAATAACATAGCATACGTCTAGCCAAAAGGATTGGCTTTGACATTCCTCAGATACTAACTCATGCGAAGAATACATAAATCACAAAGACTTGTCCAGATCGAACTGGAACAAGGGTTAGAGTACTTGCCTTTAGCGTCTGCTTATAGATATAACATGTGCACTTTACATCTTTAAGGTCTCTACATTAAATAATAACATCACATAGTACATTAGGTCATGAATGATTACACATGGTTCCTAAAGAATCTTACCCTTCTTCTCAATCTAAATACGTATTAGATTTATTATTATTGTTTCCGACTTTCCGTTAGATCATTCTTACATTCATATGCAATTGATTTAACTAAACCCTAAGTGTTCATACTTAAGACTTAATTATATCTTAACAATGTTTCTCTTAAGATCCTTGATTAATGTTCTTACATTACTAATCATGTTCAACATGTAAACATTCATTACTATCTAGGTTATGAGGTGAAATTTGAAATTGTTGCACGACTATCAGATTATGGTACTGCATGCATGCACTGCCTACCTCTTATTGCTAAAAATTTTGGACTCGGCGCTATGGCGTGAGTCTCAGTGTTAATGGTCGCGCTATGGCACCACTCTCCAGAAGGTTATCGCTTTGCTCGACCAAGCTCAAATACTGCAACATGGGCTAATAAATGGCCTTGGATCAAGCGTCATGCACGCCGACAAATTTCTGTACACCGTAAAATTTTTACTGACTTTTTATTTTGTGAGATTCTCGGACTCGTAACTTCTTCGTTATAAGTCTGAATTGGCTCGTTCAAGGGCCTATGGTTCACAAATCACGTACTCTATGCGTTCATGTAAGAATTTAATCTATTCGATTTTGATTGCTAATATTTCACCTATTAGCCCATTTTTAACGAAAACGATAAACGTTCGTGAACGTTCAACGCTTGTTTCTTTGTTCTAAGTCGGAATCCGGCCATTTTTGAGTCCGCAACTCTATAATGCCAAATATGACTTGTCTCCATCAAAAACCAATGTTTACGACTTCATTCACAAAATACGACCTTCATTCCGAGAATTCACGAATTTGACAATTATCTTCCAATCGTGTGAATTCCGGCGAATCCTCATTACTAATCATTTTAGGTGGATATTAATCAACATGTAAACATTACAAGTTACTTATTACACCAACTTATTATCAAAGTAGGTTTTTACTTATTCTCATAAGTCAATGACTTATTTCACTTATTATCTACAATTCTCATGCTTATGACAACAAAGGCAATTCCTCATAAGTTCATTAACTTATTTAGGTTCAAGTTGCTTATTCAACTTATTCGGCTTAAGTTCATTCATCAATGACTTATGAAATGATATCATTAAACCATCCCACTCCTCTATCAATCCTATTATGATATAGATAGAAGAGACAAGATAATTACCTTTGATGAACTATTACTTCACTTCACTTTGGAAAATCTAGCAAAAGTTGAGATGACTTATAAGTGCTTATGTGACTTATTCTCTCTAACACTTAAGTTGTTTATCTTGTAAGAAGTTGGAAGAAATTTGACCAAGCAATAAATGAATTGAAGCTTGCTTTCCAAGTTCACAACACAACAAAGTTCTTGCTTTCCAAGTTCACCCATGGGTTGCACCATGGATCATTGCTTTACCCATTGGATCATCCTTTGGGCTTGGTTTTAGTTAATTACTCTAATTCTTATAGGCTTTCATGCATTTGGTTTGGGCTTCCCAATAATCCACACCTGGCTAAACATTGAAACAACTTGGGCTTGTCCTTTAATGCTTAATAAATTTTCACACCCAACAAGATTACACAAAATCATTCCTTAGACATTAATTTTCCAAATGCTCCCAATTAAGTCCACATGCGAATTATTGTATTTTCCATACTTAGATTATTTTTACATAATCCATCTCGCCTCGATATTCTAACGTTACTTATTTCTCGGAAGTTCAAAAATCATTCCCGAGCGATAAACGATGAATAATAATTTTCGTAAACTTCCTCGGAAAACATTTATTTTCGTCTTGGAAATTCAAACACTTTAATTCATTCACATGGTTCAAATATTACGATCTTCAAACGTTTCTAGGTTATAGAATGACATACATCTTATTAACACATATAATAACAAATAATATTATTTTATTCATTAATTAATTCTTTCAAATATTTTTACAAAGGATCCGAATTTCTCGGGCGTTACATTCTTCCCCCCTTATAAAGATTCTGTCCCCAGAATCTCACCCTATCTTACTCAAACAAAAGAGAATAAATCTTTCTCATCTTTTCTTCTAGTTCCCACGTTGCTTCCTCCACATCGTGGTTCTTCAATAACACCTTTACTGACGGTATTACCTTGTTTTGTAGAACTTGCTATTTTCTATCGATGATTTGAATCGGCATATCTTCATATGTTAAATCTTTCTCGATTTGAATAGGCTCAAATTCTATCACTTGTTTGTAATCCGGTTTGTAAGGACGTAGCACTGAAACATGAAATACATTATGTATTCGCTCTAGGTCTGGAGGTAACGCTACCCTATAGGCTACCTCACCTACCCGTTCTAATACCTCAAAAGGTCCTATAAACCTTGGGCTTAGTTTTCCCTTCTTTCCAAAGCGTATCTTTCCTTTCCAAGGTGATACCTTTAGAAATACGTACGAGCCTACCTCAAACTCTCTATTCTCTCGATGTAAGTCAGCATATTTCTTCTGTCTGTCTTGAGCTGCTACGAGAAGCATACGTATTAACTTCACGACATCCGCTATTTGCTGCACCAATTCTGGTCCTAGCATTCGGCGTTCTCCCACTTCATCCCAATACAACGGCGTTCTGCATTTCCTTCTATACAAAGCTTCATACGGCGGCATACCTATACTTGCATGATAACTGTTGTTATACGCAAATTTTACTAATGGTAGATGATCATCCCAACTACCCTTGAAATCCATGACGCAAGATCTCAACATATCTTCTAACGTCTGAATTGTCCTCTCGCTCTGTCCATCGGTTTGTGGATGATATGTCGTACTCAACTTCAACTACATCCGCAACTGCTCCTGAAGACTTCTCCAAAAGTTTGATGTAAATCGTGGGTCATGATCTGACACTATCGAAACAGGTGCTCCATTTCTGGAAATAATTTCCTTAACATAGAGTGTAGTTAACTGATCTAAGTTATACTTAATTTGAATTGGCAAAAAGTGAGCCGACTTTGTCAATCGGTCCACTATTACCCAAATAGCATCATATCCCTTCAGAGCCGTCGGAAGTCCCACCACAAAGTCCATCGTGATATGCTCCCACTTCCACTCCAGAATCTCCAATGACTGTAACAAGCCACTCGGTCGTTGATGTTCGGCTTTAACTCTTTGACAAGTCAACCACCTACTCACATATTCGACTATTTCTTTCTTCATGTTCGGCCACCAAAAACTCTGTCGAAGGTCTTGATACATCTTAGTGCTACCAGGATGAATCGAGTACCTCGAATTGTGAGCCTCTTGTAAAACTTGCTCCTTTAATTCCATCTCATTTGGAACCCAAATTCTTCCCTCAAATCTTAATAATCCCTCATTATCAAGACTAAACTTAATATCTTTCTCATTGGTACAACCGCTTCTTCATTTGATCACACTCATCAGTTTTGAGCTGCACCTCCTTGACTCTCTCTATAATGGTAGACTGAATCTCCATCGCAAACAGTCTCTGATCCATCTCAATTGGCAACTTGACCTTTAACTCCATTCTAGCCATCTCTGTTATTAACTCAGTTTGAGTTGTTAACATAGACAACTTCTCCCGACCCTTTCTACTCAAGGCGTCTGCCACTACATTGGCTTTTCCAGGGTGATACAGGATTTCACAGTCGTAATCCTTTATCAACTCCAACCATCTTCTTTATCTCATATTCAACTCCTTCAGTGTGAAGATATATTTTAGACTCTTGTGGTCAGTGTATATCTCACACTTTTCCCCATAAAAATAATGTCGCCATATCTTTAAGGCAAACACCACCGCGGCCAGTTCCAAATCATGAGTAGGGTAAACTTTCTCATAATCCTTCAACTGCCTAGATGCATACGCAATGACCTTGCCATGCTGCATGAGCACGCAACCAAGTCCTTTATGCGAAGCATCGCTATAAACTACGAAATTTCCTGTGTCATCGGGTAATGACAAAATAGGCGCTTCACTCAATCTCTTTTTTAATTCTTGAAAACTGTCTTCGCATTTCTCAGTCCATACATACTTCACCGTCTTCCTCGTCAAGTTAGTCAGCGGAGTAGCTATCTTCGAAAAGTCTTGAATGAACCTCCGATAGTAACCCGCTAACCCTAAGAAACTCCGTACCTCGGTTGACGTTTTCGGTTGTTCCCAATTCATCACAGTTTTCACCTTCGCTGGATCTACTGAAATCCCCTCGTGGTCAATAACATGACCTAAAAACTGTACCCTCTCTAACCAAAATTCACACTTAGTGAACTTCGCATATAACTTTTCCTTTATTAGTGTCTCCAACACTATTCTCAGGTGTTCAGCATGGTCTTCTGGCATCTTAGAATAGACTAGAATATCATCGATAAACATCACGACGAACTTGTCCAAATATTGTTTGAACACTCTATTCATCATGTCCATAAATGCAGCAGGTGCATTAGTTAACCCAAATGACATCACCAGAAACTTGTAATGACCATACTGAGTCCTGAATGTTGTCTTTGGCACATCTTCATTCCTAACCTTCAGCTGATGATACCATGTCCTTAAATCTATTTTGGAAAAATATTTTGTCCTCTTCAACTGATCAAAAAGATCATCGATCCTGGGCAACAAATACTTATTCTTTATTATTAACTTGTTCAACTCTCAGTAGTCGATACAAAGTCTCAACGATCCGTCCTTCTTCTTGACAAACAATACCGGTGCTCCCCACGGTGAAACGATCGGTTGAATGTAGTTTCTGTCCAATAATTCTTACAGTTGTACCATCAACTCCTTCATCTCCACGGGCGCCATATGATACGGTGCCCTAGAAACTGGTGTCGCTCCTGGCACAATGTCTATTACGAACTCGGTCTCCCTATACGGTGGAAGACCCGGTAACTCACTTGGAAATACATCCGTGAACTCACTCACTATAGGTATTTGTTCCATGGTCGCTCCCACTCTCTGCGTATCAACCACATGACACAAATAGCCTATACACCCCTTCCTCAATAATTTCCTAGTATGTGTCATGGTAAGACAACACGAACGTCCCGACGATTTATTCCCGTAAAATATTACATGTGATTGAATTGATGTTTTAATATTTACGCATTACTTTTGACAATCTATAATTGCCCCATGATTTATCAACCAATCCATTCCGAGAATTACATCGAATTTTCCTAACTTTATCAGTATCAGATCTACCGATAATTTACAACCTCGAATGTCTACGAAACAATTCTTATGAATATCTTCAACAGGAATTATCTCTTAGTTTGCTACCTTAATGTTCAAAGGTATAGGAAAATTTTCAGTAAATAATCCTAATCGTCTAGCAAAAATCACATGCGATAAATGAATAAGTAGCACCCGAGTCAAATAGCACGTATGCATTTAAGTCGTTGATCGGAATAATACCTGTGACTACATCCCCCGAAGCCATCGCGTCTTGGATGGTCATATTAAAGCTACGGGCCATTGGCCTACCCGGCTGCGCTGGACCCCCAATAGTTAACTTGCCACTATTGGCGCCCTTATTCCCGTCTGTCCCCTTCTTTGGGCAGTTCTTTGCCAAGTGATCTGTTGACCCACATACAAAGCATCCATGGTTCTTCTTCGGGCTTGGACAGTTTGGCGCAATATGCCCCTCCTATCCGCAATTATAACACACGGCCTTCCCTTTGAGACAGACTCCTAGGTCAGTCTTCCCATAGGTTTTATAGGCCTCCATCCTCCTCTTAGGGTCTCCTTGTTTCACTCCGGTATTCCCCGAGCTAACTACCTTCCTTTTATACCCTTCGCCACTCCCGCTGGCACCTTCAACCTTCACTCCTCCATCCACCTTCCCCTTGCTTTTCTTGTCCTTGTGGTATTGGCTCAACGCTTCGCTACCACCTTAAGAAATTATTTCCTTCTCTAAAACAACTCCAAAGGAAGTACTTTGGAACACAGAGATACGATTATAGAGCCAGGGTTTCAAGCCCTGCTCGAACCGTCGAGCTTTCCTCACCTCGGTATCCACTTAATGTGGAGCAAACCTTGTCAGTTCATTAAACTTAGCGGCATACTATGGAACCGTCATGTCCCCTTGTTTTAAATCTAGAAATCGCATCTCCATCCTTCCCTGCATGCTCGTGGGAAAGTATTTCTCGTAGAATATTTCTTTGAACCTCTCCCATGATATAACATCTATTCCGGCTCTCGCCTGGTTGGCCTCCCACCAAAAGTTGGCCTCTCCCTTCATCATGTAGGTTGCAAAGGCAACCTTTTGGGTCTCATTAACATTTGATATCACAAATGCCTTCTCTATCTCTCTTACCCATGTTTGGGCTTCGATAGGGTCCGTAGTTCCTTTGAACTCTGGCGGACCCACACTCTTAAAGTCCTTGAATGTAGTAGCTCGTTCTAAACCAGGATTTACGGGGATATTAGCCCCAGTTTGATTAAACACTGCGGTTAAAAGGTTCAAAAATTCCTGCATCGGGTTAACCGGACCTCTCTCCGGTTGATATGTGTTCGCACCTTGGTTACGTGGTACTGTTCTTGGCGGCATTTTGCTGTTACAATAAACACATATTTCGTTATTATTCATTTCATGTCAGTTAGTTATTATTCAATGTTAAACAATAACTTAAACATTCGTTACTCAACATTTTTCAAAAATGAAAACTTATATTAATTCATTGTAGTATAATACAACATCGGTTACATAACACAGCCTAAGCTGGATACATTACTTTCCCGCTATTGCTATCCAAAAATTGGGATTTACAAAAGACTACCCTTGATTATACAAAAGAGGGCTTTACGTCACTACTAGATACACAAATATGTACATATCTAACTACTCTAGCAACTACTCGATCACATCTGCCTTAAGGTATTCTCGAATCCTGCACTTGCAAGACCGATAATAATATCTCTACCGATAGTATGCAGGTTCGCTTCGTCTCTCTGGATAACCACTACACCGCAACTCGGATATCCTCATGAGAATTCCTAAGGATATAGGACATTCTCCATATCTTCTGTTTCTTGACCTTTAGCTCACTCCTAAGCTCAAAGACCTTCTATTTTAGCTCATGGACCTTGTCCTTAGCCAAAACTCTCTCGTCATGTTCCTATTCCCACATGGACTCACCGTCCGTCTTGTCCTCTATAACCGCTTGGAGCTCCACCTTCAGCTCCTTGACCTCCTGACAGTAGTGTACGTTCCTATCTATCACTGACATGAACAGTGACATCATAAACTCCCCTGGAGTTATCTCTGCTGCTATTGCTACTGGATTGAAGGATAGTACCTCCACTTCTTCTTCCAACATGCCATCAAATACGGACATGAGGTCTAAGCTCTCAGAGTCTCCAGACTCCACCACAACTATCTCGGGATCTCCTATAAGGGGGTTCGATATAATTTCTATCTGGTTTACCGACCCTTCATTGACAACCTGCACAACTCTATTTTCACCTTACATCTACAACAACAAAAATTGATTAGTAAACGTCAGTATAATAAAAACACATAACATATATAATGCATCTTTATAAGGTTAACTTCCATCTTTTATTCTTTGACTTTTCTTAAGGTTATGACTTAAGGTTTTATTTTCCCCTTTAAGTTTTATAACCAAAGGCTTTGATACTAACCTGTGACGCCCCCAAATCCGGGTATCTTCCAACCCGACAGATGGTGCTACACGGTGCTACAGTTCACATAAACATTCAATTGAAATGCCTCAAAAGAACAGATATGTCTTATATATATATATATATATATATATATATATATATATATATCAAAAGAATATTTACTTTCCCCAGGTTCTGTACAACTAGTACATTGTCTTTGTCATAATATCAATAATATTCCTTACAAAACCTATACTATTACATATACAAACTACGGGTTCGCCTTTGCTTTCCCTTTATCCTTGCCGGATCCATCGGTCCGTTCGGTCTTAGCTGCATTCATATGGTTCAAGCAAGAATGAGCCTAACTAGCTCAACAAGTACAACAATTCTAGGAAAATAACATGCTTGAAACATAGGAATCGTATATCTTCAATAACTGGACAAGAGTTACGAAGTACTATTGAGAATTCAAAATAGCACTTCTTTTTATTCAAAACATTTTACAACAACAATGTTCAGTAAAACATCAATTCCAGTTCAAGACCGTAAGCATTTCATAAGTGCTTTGAAAAGGACATCCCGGCACAAAGTCCGTAAGTCTGTTATAGCTTACAAGCACGTCTAGGTGATCAGCTTATAGTACTCTATGATATTCAACACTACATTCATTAAACGTGTATACATTTAAGTTGTGGCAACCTCACATGCCTGTCTTTTGAAGACAAAACATTTTAGCATACTCAATCTACTTTTGAAAACCACAACAATATTAGTTTAGTAAATCCTTATCAACACTAGATAAAATAACATAGCATACGTCTAGCCGAAAGGATTGGCTTTGACATTCCTTAGATACTAACTCATGCGAAGAATACATGAATCACAAAGACTTGTCCAGATCGAACTGTAACAAGGGTTAGGGTACTTTCCTTTAGCGTCTGCTTATAGATATAACACGTGCACTTTACATCTTTCAGGTCTCTACATTAAATAATAACATCACATAGTACATTAGGTCATGAATGATAACACATGGTTCCTAAAGAATCTTACCCTTCTTCTCAATCTAAATACGTATTAGATTTGTTATTATTGGTTCCGGCTTTCCGTTAGATCATTATTACATTCATATGCAATTGATTTAACTAAACCCTAAGTGTTCATACTTAAGGCTTAACTATGTCTTAAAAATGTTTGTTTTAAGATCCTTGATTAATGTTCATCCATTACTAATCATGTTCAACATATAAACATTCATTACTATATAGGTTATGAGGTCAAAATTTGCACCTTTATTATTGACTTTACACCAATGCATGGCCACCTCTTATTGCTCAAAATCCGGACTTCGTGCCACAAGCGCACACGAGTCTCAATGTTAATGGTCAGCGCATTGTATTGCACTCTCTCTCGGTTATGGCTTTGTTTTGCTAAGCTTTCAGCCATGCGGCGTGAAATAAATGGCCTTGAAATTTGGTCATGCATTTCTGACTCATGCACTGTAAAATTTTTACAGACTTTTTATTTTGTGAGATTCCCGGACTCGTAACTTCTTCGTTATAAGTCCAAATTGACTCGTTCAAGAGCTTGTGGTTCACAAATCACGTACTCTATGCGTTCATGCAAGAATTTTATCTATTCGATTTCGTTTGCTAAAATTTCACCTATTAGTCCATTTTTAACGAAAACGATAAACGTTCGTGAACGTTCAACACTTGTTTCTTCGTTCTATGTCGGAATCCGGCCATTTTTTAGTTTGCAAATCTATAATGCCAAATATGATTTGTCTCCATCGAAAACCAATGTTTACGACTTCAATCACAAAATACGACCTTTATTCCGAGAATTTCACGAATTTGATGATTATCGTCCAATCATGTGAATTCCGGCGAATCCTCATTACTAATCATTCTAGGTGGATTTTAATCAACATGTAAACATTACAAGTTACTTATTACACCAACTTATTATCAAAGTAGGTTTTTACTTATTCTAATAAGTCAATGACTTATTTCTCTTATTATCTACAATTCTCATGCTTATGACAACAAAGGCAATTCTTCATAAGTTCATTAACTTATTTAGGTTCAAGTTGCGTATTCAACTTATTCGGCTTAAGTTCATTCATCAATGACTTATGGCATGATATCATTAAACCATCCCACTCCTCTATCAATCCTATTATGATAGAGATAGAAGAGACAAGATAATTACCTTTGATGAACTATTACTTCACTTCATTTTGGAAAATCTAGCAAAAGTTGAGATGACTTATAAGTACTTATGTGACTTATTCTCTCTAACACTTAAGTTGTTTATCTTGTAAGAAGTTGGAAGAAATTTGAACAAGCAACAAATGAATTGAAGCTTGATATTTATAGGCAACACAAGGTTAGGGCATTAAGGTCATTATGTCATCCCACCTCCTTAAACTATCCTCCTTACTATTCAGTTGCTTAGCCACTAAGTAATCTTGCTCAACACAACACTGGCTCCTCACATAAAGTTCTTGCTCTCCAATTTCACTCATAGGTTGCACCATGGATCATTGCTTTACTCATTGGATCATCCTTTTGAAAGTATTATGCATACAAGCCAATCATGTATGATGATAAAGCATATACTGTGTAATCAATCTTATTTATTTATTAATAAAAGAATTATTTATTAAAGGCATTTATTATCTACATGGTGCTGTTTTAATAATATGTGATAAACCCATAGTTTTAAGCAACGCTTTTAGAATAATGATGATGATCATTCTAATGAGATCTAAATTCTTAGAAAGCTTAAAACTAAAATAGTTCCCAATCATTGGATTACTAAATAGGGATTAGTGAATCCTGGATAGATTGGTACATACGTTGTTTGCTTTCATTGGATGAGGATGATTGGTCTCATGATCATTTGTGTGGAGACACTAAAGCAAGTATGTAGGTGCTTATTAGAGAATAAGTTCACTCGAACGTGACTCGCTAAGGAATACCTAATGGAGTTTTACTTACACTGTCAATAGGAATTCTCAGAGTGATAGTAGTACAAACGATCCTTAGACTTGAGATCATCATAGTATCTTATATATAATGAATTGCACTTTGACTTATTCCTTAAGACTCTTAGAGTATATCAAAGGGTATGCTTGGGTGTAATAAGTTATATATGAAGATAATGAATGATCAATAAAGAATCTACCACTTCTAGTAAAAGGAGGAAATGTCCTATGTGATTCGATAAATGACAACCCAGAATCCTTGGTTAAGGTGGAATGAAATTAGAAAGTAGTTTCTAATTTGCATTCATTGGGAGTTGTTCATTTAGGAATCGATATACATATAATTAAATAAAATAAGACTTGACAAAGAATTCCATGTCTTATATTTAATTGGGACATAGTATGGTGGAAGGATTGAATTGTATTTGTAACTATTTACTCAAAGGTTCTTTTATAATTAATGTTGAAATCTATATTATCCGGAAAGTCGTTGATCGCTAGGGAGGCTTATCCCTATTGTAGAATAAATATTATTTATTTAAATAAATTATTTGTTTAATTTATTTATTTAAATGAGATTAGAATTGTTCTAATTGATTTATTCACAACCGGTTTAATATGGAGAACCTAAAGGGTCACACCATAAAAGGAAGAATATTTATTTAAGAAGTTAATGGCATAATTGTAATAATATGTTAAGTATATTTAATTTAATCTATGGTGATAGAATAAATTAAATACCTTAATATTTATTATTTAATATTTTAGAAATATTAAATATAAATTAATAAGAGGAGTCTTATTAATATTATTATAATTATTATTATTTTAATTTCTAAAAGGTTTAGGAATTAATTTAATATTAGTACTCTCATTTATTCCTAATTGATTAGGAAAGAAAATTAGTTAAAGGAGTTTAACTAATTATCCCTAATAGGATTAGGGAGCCCATTTAATTAAAAGAGTTTAATTAAATAAATAATACCTTATTTTAATTAAAATAGGTTATATAATATCTTTATAAGAGGAGTCTTATATTAGATATGAGAATATGTAATTCCAAGAGTTGGAGAGTACACCCTTTTTCTTATTCAGATAGGAAAAACTAGGGTTTGAGCCAAATCCTTCTCTTCTTGAAAATTTCTCTTCCTTGGTGGATCACCTATAGAGGCCACACACTTGGGTGGCTTACATTAATCAAAGGAAGGAATCTACCCGAGATTCAAGGAGATCGCGAGAAGTAGGAGGTGAACTCGCACTGAGGAAGCTCGCTTTCTACAAGGGTATGATTTCATAATTTCTTATTCTTCGTTTAATTAATAATATGCATAAAGGATGATCCGGGTAATTGGTTTGTGAAAAATTTTAAAATCTGATTTTATCTCGCTTCCGCTAATTTTGCAATTTGATTGCTACTTTGATTTTCACGAAAACCTAACAGTGGTATCATGAGCCAAACTTTATGCGAATTATTAATTATTTTGATTCCATATATGTATGGGTATGTATTTTGAATAATTTATTGGGCATAATTTGTTGTATAAAATTATTATTATGAAAAAAAAAAAAAAAAAAAAAACCGAACATGGCAGTCACTTTTACAAGAAATCCGTGTGGAATCCGTGAGGCAGTTTTTTGTTTTTTTTTAATTAAACCGTGACCTGCTGGTTGATGCCACACGCTATTGAGAAATCTAGAATTCAAGCATAGCAGTTCAAATATTTTCGCTTTTGAAAAGCAGTCCGGATAATTTTAAAAGGGTCCCGATGCAAAGTGCTTTTATCTAGATGGTCAAAATTTTTTTTTGTTATAAAACAAGAGTCCACGTGGCGGTTTTTTGTCCGAAGAAAATTCATCATAATTTTTGTTTGTTACAAGGGTTGGTATATGTACGCAAAAGTCTCCGGAATTTTTGTTGTTTTATATATTTCCAATGAATTCCGATTAATTATTAAACAAAGTTCTTTGGAGATTTTAAAAAGTGGAATTTTATTATATATATATATATATATATATATATATATATATAATTTTAATAATTTTATAATTAAAATAAAAGAGTTTATTTTAATCTTGAAATTGATTTCATGCAACATAAAATTGCCCATTAAATGATACTCATATATATATGGAATGATTTAATTTATTGATACATACGATGATATGTATGATAATAAATGGGATTGATTATGGACAATCGACCAATATGATTGGATTTATTTTAGTTGGATGTTTGAATGAATGGGTTTTATTAAATGGGGTCTCACAGACTGCCTTTTCTCGTTTTTTCTTGATGTAAATTCTATCTCTCTCCTATGTACTTCCCTTTGATCACGATCAAGGTTTCTATTTAAATTAAATAGTTTAATGTAATAGGATTAGTTAGAATTTTTTAAGAACCAAGACCAAGATCAAGGAGCGCTTGAAGACCCGCTTTTGTAATGGAGCCCGGTTTAAATGTAATAGTTATATTTAAATGTTTATTCTTGCACCTAGGGGGTTTGACCTTTTGGTTCACTTGGTGGCTCTAGTGAACCAAACTAGAATAAAAGTCCATAATCAATCCCGGTAGAATATAGTATTCTATATGTGCATGCTAGTATTATATATATTATATATTATGCAAACATGCTTCGTATGTTTAATAATATGACGCGTATTTATATATATATATTTGCATGCTACGCTAAACAAGATGAGACTAATAATAACAAATCCTCAAAGTTTTTTTATTAAGTCTTAAGCGCTCAAAGATATTTAGAATATCGAACGTCGCTTTCTAGCATGATAAAATTAATAGAGTATTAAATATTTAATATGAGTTTGTTGTGTCACCACAAGGCAAGTATTAAGTATTTAAGATGTTAATTTATCACATTTGATGCTTATAAAGAAAATTGAACAATATTGTTTTGTTGTGTCACCACAAGGGCGATATTTTTCCTTTTTGAATATATGGAAGTGCTAGGTTGGACTTAACTTAGATAATTTTGATTCGGATGTGCCACCACTTGATCAAAATAATCCAAGAGGCAAAACATAAGGAGTTACATGTTGATGTAATTGACAAGGAGTTGTCTACCTATTTATTTATATATAGTTTGTTGTGTCACCACAAGGCTATATATATTTGAAATGGGATCCTTATTCTCACTAGCAAAAACTTTAATTAGATTTTGCCAAACTATATAAATGAGGGTAATATAGTTTGAAGAAAATAGTGGGAGATACCAATATAAAATAAGACCTAATTTATTTTGGTAATTAATAAATGAATGTTTGCTAAAATATTGTCTTTTTACATGCGTAATTTTGAAAATGTCACATTCACTAATTTCATCTGCTAAGCATACTTGATGCTAACAAACCGAATTTGACCGAAACTACACTGACCGGTTAAGAATCTGAGAATTGTTCTCACCACCGAAAAGATTTCTTATGTCCTAAATTCGCCTGCATACTGCAAAAAGTTGCGCAGAGATGACCTCCCGAGGAAGAGATTGCTACTTTTAAACAAAGGGCAAGATGATGCATCTCGTGGCTCAATGCATCATGCTCGCATCCATGAGTAACGAGCTTCTTCACCACAAGATGAAAACATGGATGCTCCTACTATGCTACTCGCACCTTGGAGAGTTGTATGGTGAGCAAAGTAGACTGCTAGATATGAAATATCTAAGGAGCTCTTCCGATCTCTTGGATGACCGAGGGCACCTACCATTGAGACTCATGTCCTAAAGATGATCAATCTGATTGAACGCCTTGGATAAATTTTGTTCGCCATGGATGGGGAGTTGAGTCAAGATTTAGTCTTGCAGCCACTCCCCACACACCTTCTCACAATTTGTTGTGAATTTTCACATGAATAAGTTGGATGTCACCTTGCCTCAATTACTTAACATGTTGAAAATCACAAGGTCACTTCCCATCCAAGAAGAACCATGTCTTTATCGGTGGATGATTCTTCCAAGAAAAGGAAGAGGCCCAAGGTATCTTCTGAAAGGAAGAAATCCAAGAAGGCTAAGGGAAAGGCGAAAGTGAAGGATCAAAAGAAACTCGATCCAAATTAGCAAAGGAATTTGCTTCCATTGCAATAAGCCGTCATCGAAGAGGAACTGCAAGGATTATCTTGCGAATCAAAAGCGTAAGAAGCTTGGAGAAGCTTCGAATCCTAATCATGGTTTGTTTATGATTGAAATTAATTTTTCTGAAAGTCAATCTTCTACTTGGGTATTGGATACCGGATGTGGTTCTCACATATGTAATAATATGCAGGGACCGGTCAAGTAGAAAAGTCGAAAGCAAGGATGAGGTCGCCCCACGAGTGGGAAATGGAGCAAAGGTCACGCATTAGTCAGTAGGGACTTATTGTTTAGCAGATCGCCTACGGCAAGTTCATTAATTTAAATAATTATTATTTTGTTCCAAATATCATTAGAAACATTATTTCTATCTCAGATTGATATGGATGGTTTTAATATTATAATAAAGAACAACAATTTGTTCTATTTATAATGATAATGTTTTATATGGTGTTGGTAATTTGCGAAAATGGACTTTATATACTTGACTTGCATGAAAATATATTTCAAATTGAACAAACTAAGAAAAGGAAAAGAGATGATGTTAATTATACCTTCATGTGGCAATCAGAGACTTTGGTCATATTAATGAAACAAGATTATCCAAGTTGCATAAAGATGGGCTCCTAGAGTTATCTCGATTATGAATCATATCCAACTTGTGAATCTTGTCTCATGGGTAATGACTAAATCTCCTTTTAGTGGAAAAGGAGAAAGAGTTACAGAGTTGTTGTTAGTTGGTACACATACGTGTATGTATGTGGACCTATGACAACGACCGCACGAGGAGGGTATTCTTATTTTATTACATTCAATCGACGATTTACCACTCAAGATTTGGATATGTATTTAATGAAATACAAATCAATCATTTGAAAAGTTCAAAGAGTTCGTAAGTGAAGTTGAGAAGCAAACCGGTAAGAGTATTAAGATTCTTCGATCCGATCGAGGAGGAGAATACTTAAGTGGTGAGTTTCTCAATTGTCTCAAAGAAAATGGTATAATCTCACAATGGACTCCACCGGGGACGCCATGTATGAATGGTGTATCTGAAAGGAGAAATCGAACATTGTTGGACATGGTTCGATCTATGATGAGTTTTACCGACCTTCCAGCTTCCTTCCGGGATATGCCCAGAATCTACCGCATACTTACTTAACAAGGTACCTATAAAATCCGTCCCCAAGACCCCATATGAGTTATGGATAGGAGGAAACCAAATCTTAAGCATGTTAAGACTTGGGGTTGTCCAAATTATGTCAAAAAGTTTAAAAACGATAAGTCACAGACTAGATCCGACAAATGTAGATTTGTGGGATACCCTAAAGAAACATCGGGGTATTATTTCTATCATCCAACCGATCAAAAGGTGTTTGTTGCGAAACATGCCGCCTTCTTGAAAAGGAGTTTATCCTCAAGGGTCAAAGAGTAAGATATATCTTTGAGAAGTTCAAGAACCACAAAATACTACAGATCAAAGTGAGGTACCTAACCAAGTAGAGATTCCTTCCGACTACACCCTATTCAGAAATCGAAGAGTACCAAAGATGCCAGACAGGTATGGACTTGTCATAGAAGATGACAATGAGGTACGATCATAGATGATGATGATCCATTGAATTACTTAACAAAGCTATGAGTAGTAAAGACTCGTAGAAATGGCAAGAAGCCATGAAATCGAGATGGACTCCATGTATGAGAACCAAGTATGGACTTTGGTCTCACCACCAAGGCATTAAGCCTATTGGGTGTAAATGGGTCTTTAAAAGAAAGACTGGAGCAGATTTGCAAAGGTGGAGACCTATAAGGCCCGATCGGGTTGAAAAAGGTTTCAAACAAAGACAAGGAGTCGACTATGACGAAACCTTTCTCACCAATAGCAATGCTCAAGTCCATTCGGATTTTGCTTGCGATTGCACTTACTATGACTACGAAAATGCGATGGACGTGAAAACGGCCTTCCTCAATGGGAAACTTGAGGAGGATGTGTATATGACACAACCAGAGGGATTTGTTTCAAAGGTTGGAACAAATCAAGTCTCAGAAGCTACAACGATCCATTTATGGATTAAAGCAAGCTTCTCGTAGGGTGGAACATCCGCTTTGATGAGACAATCAAAAGTTTGATTTTATCAAAATGAGGATGAACCATGTGTGTACAAGAAGGTTAGTGGGAGCGATTTGTTTCATTCCTTGTATTATATGTTGATGATATATTACCGATAGGGAATGATATTCCTATGCTTTAAAACAATTAAAATCAAGTTATCTAAACACTTCTCCATGAAGGACTTGGGAGAAGCATCCTATATTTTGGGGATAAAGATCTATAGAGATAGATCTAATAGGATGCTTGGCTTATCCCAAGGAACGACATTGACATGATGCTAAAAAGGTTTAGCATGGAAGATTCCAAAAGAGGTCTCATGCCGATGAGCCATGGAATACATCTCTCCAAGAAACAAGCCCCAAAGACACTGAGAGAGAGAAACCGATGAGTAAGATTCCTTATGCTTCAAAGAATAGGATCTATCATGTACTGCAGATGATATGTACTAGACCGATGTCGCTTCATGCACTTAGTGTAACAAGCGATATCGGTCGAATCCAGAGAAGAACACCGGAAGGCGGTGAAAAATATCCTAAAGTACTTAAGAAGAACTAAGGATGTATTTCTTGTCTCACTTGTGGTCCGAATTAAAACTAGAGGGCTTCACAGACTCAAGTTTTCAAACAGATCAAGATGACAAGAAATCCATTTCGGTATGTGTTTACCTTAAACGGTGGCGCAAATGAGTTGAAAAGTTCCAAGCAAAAAACAGCTTGTCGATTCAAAGGATGAGGCAGAGTACATAGTCGCAAGTGAAGTCGCAGCGGAAGCCGTTTGGATGAAGAAGTTCATTACCAAACTTGGTGTGGTTCCTAGCATTAAAGGACCAAAGGTTTTATTCTGTGACAACACTGAGTCATTGCGCGTAAGCTAAGGAACCTGTGTCTCATCGTAAATCCAAACACGTGTTATGGCGATTTCATTTGATCGTAGAGATCATTGAAAGAGAGACGCCACCCCGAGCGCGTGTGGACTCTCAAGATAATATTGCGAGATCCATTTACTAAAGCGTTAACACAACAAAGCTTGATCGTCACTTAGAGAAGATGGGTATGAGATACCACGGCGATTGGCTTTAGTGCAAGTGGGGAGATTGAAAGTATTATGCATACAAGCCAATCATGTATGATGATAAAGCATATAATCGTAAATCAATCTTATTTATTTATTAATAAAAGAATTATTTATTAAAGGCATTTATTATCTACATGGTGTTTGTTTTAATAATATGTGATAAACCCATAGTTTTAAGCAACGCTTTTAGAATAATGATGATGATCATTCTAATGAGATCTAAATTCTTAGAAAGCTTAAAACTAAAATAGTTCCCAATCATTGGATTACTAAATAGGGGATTAGTGAATCCGGATAGATTGGTACATACGTTGCTTGCTCATTGGATGAGGATGATTGGTCTCATGATCATTTGTGTGGAGACACTAAAGCAAGTATGTAGGTGCTTATTAGAGAATAAGTTCACTGAACGTGACTCGCTAAGAAATACCTAATGGAGTTTTACTTACCCATCAATAGGAATTCAGAGTAGTGATAGTAGTACAAATGATCTCAGACTTGAGATCATCATAGTATCTTATATATAATGAATTGCACTTTGACTTATTCCTTAAGACTCTTAGAGTATATCAAAGGGTATGCTTGGGTGTAATAAGTTATATATGAAGATAATGAATGATCAATAAAGAATCTACCACTTCTAGTAAAAGGAGAAATGTCCTATGTGATTCGATAAATGACAACCCAGAATCTTGGCGAAGGTGGAATGAAATTAGAAAGTAGTTTCTAATTTGCATTCATTGGGAGTTGTTCATTTAGGAATCGAAATACATATAATTAAATAAAATAAGACTTGACAAGAATTTCATGTCTTATATTTAATTGGGACATAGTATGGTGGAAGGATTGAATTGTACAGTAACTATTTACTCAAAGGTTCTTTTATAATTAATGTTGAAATCTATATTATCCGGAAAGTCGCCGATCGCTAGGAGGCTTATCCCTATCAGAATAAATATTATTTATTTAAATAAATTATTTGTTTAATTTATTTATTTAAATGAGATTAGAATTGTTCTAATTGATTTATTCACAACCTATTTAATATGGAGAACCTAAAGGGTCACACCATAAAAGGAAGAATATTTATTTAAGAAGTTAATGGCATAATTGTAATAATATATTTAAGTATATTTAATTTAATCTATGGTGATAGAATAAATTAAATACCTTAATATTTATTATTTAATATTTTAGAAATATTAAATATAAATTAATAAGAGGAGTCTTATTAATATTATTATAATTATTATTATTTTAATTTCTAAAAGGTTTAGGAATTAATTTAATATTAGTACTCTCATTTATTCCTAATTGGATTAGGAAAGAAAATTAGTTAAAGGAGTTTAACTAATTATCCCTAATAGGATTAGGGAGCCCATTTAATTAAAAGAGTTTAATTAAATAAATAATATCTTATTTTAATTAAAATAGGTTATATAATATCTTTATAAGAGGAGTCTTATATTAGATATGAGAATACGTAATTCCAAGAGTTGGAGAGTACACCCCTTTTCTTATTCAGATAGGAAAAACTAGGGTTTGAGCCAAATCCCTTCTTCTAAAAAAAATTCCTCTTCCTTGGTGGATCACCTATAGAGGCCACACACTTGGGTGGCTTACATTAATCAAAGGAAGGAATCTACACCTTGAGATTCAGGAGATCATCGAGAAGTAGGAGGTGAACTGCATGCACGGGAAGCTCGTTTCTCTGAGGGTATGATTTCATAATTTCTTATTCTTCGCTTTAATTAATAATATGCATAAAGGATGATCCGGGTAATTGGTTTGTGAAAAAATTTAAAATCTGATTTTATCTCGCTTCCGCTAATTTTGCAATTTGATTGCTACTTTGATTTTCACGAAAACCTAACACCTTTAGGCTTGGTTTTAGTTAATTACTCTAATTCTTGTGGGCTTCCATGCATTTGGTTTGGGCTTCCCATTAATCCACAAATACTAAACATTGATCGACTGAAATAATGCTTAATAAACTTGCACACCCAACAAGATTACACAAAATCATTCCTTAGACATTAATTTTCCAAATGCTCCCAATTAAGTCCACATGCGAATTATTGCATTTTCCATACTTAGATTATTATTACATAATCCATCTCGCCTCGATATTCTAACGTTACGTATTTCTCGGAAGTTCATAAATCATTCGCGAGTGATAAATGATGAATAGTGATTTTTGTAAACTTCCTCGGAAAACATTTATTTTCGTCTTGGAAATTCAAACACTTTAATTCATTCACATGGTTCAAATACTACGATCTTTCGACGTTTCTAAGTTATAGAACGATATACATCTTATTAACACATATAATAACAAATAATATTATTTTATTCATTAATTAATTCTTTCAAATATTTTTACAAAGGATCCAAATTTCTCGGGCGTTTCACAGTGAATACTGTAAATCCTAATAACCACCAATTTGATTACTTTTAAACTAATTCTCTGTACTTCATATCCAATTAACATACCCGACTTTCAATTTCACAACTAGCATACAATTGTAGACCTTTGATTTTGTATAACTCAAGTTCATACACGATTTCACTGTAAAACCAATTTTTCTTTATCTTTGAACGTATTTTAGCATACAACATATATATATATATATATGCTAGTTATAATATTTACAATTATAATTACATGTAATATCATAACCAATTCTAAAACATGATTTACGAACACTTTTTGTAAAAATCTTATACACAATGAATGGATTTCAACACCACAGAGACTAAGTAATTATACTATAAAACATATCTGTTAAGAGTATAAAACATACCTTTAATTTGTTCAGACAACACTTGTTAATCAAATAGCTTCGATGAACTAAGAAATTATTTTGGGAATCACAGCACTTTCACTCTCAAACTCTCTCTTAACTTTTCTCAGATAAACTTCTATTTTCCTTAGGCTTAAGCCAAAAACAATATACGTAAACTAAAAACCAACGCACTTTTCAAACGTTTAAAACGCAAACGTAACTCCCATATACTAATGACCCTATTAAACTATCAGTTACCAAATATATTATATATTATTTATATTTTGTTTAATTTAATTTATATTACAAATAAATCAAATTTAAAAATCCAAAAGCTATAGGGCTTTGTTTGGCAAAATTATTTAAAATTAAAGACTTAATATATTTAAGCCTTGTTTGGCAAAATAAATTAAAACTACTTTAATTTATTTTAATAACCACTTATAATATAGCTATTTGTCACACTTCTAATTAATTAAGTTTTCATACTTAATTTAATTAATTCTAATAACAATTCATTGCATAATATAATAATTTATTTAATCATTATAAACACTCTAACTTAATTATTAAATTAAATTAGATTGCTATTTTAAAATAATTATTTTCCTTAACTCATTAATTATTTATTAAACAAATAAATAATCAAATCACATCAAATCAATTAAACAAATACTTATTCAATGATAAACACATCCATTAAATATTTATATAATTCAATAAATATTTAAATATTTAATTAAAAATCTGGATTGTTACAAAGTCCATCGTGATATGCTCCCACTTCCACTCCGGAATCTCCAATGACGGTAACAAGCCACTTGGTCGTTGATGTTCGGCTTTAACTCTTTGACAATTCAAGCACTTAATCACATACTCGGCTATTTCTCTCTTCATATTTGGCCACCAAAAACTCTATCGAAGGTCTCGATACATCTTAGTGCTACCAAGAGGAATCGAGTACCTCGAACTGTGAGCCTCTTGTAATACTTGCTCCTTTAATTCCGTCTCATTCAGAACCCAAATTCTTCCTTCAAATCGTAATAATCCCTCATTATCAAGACTAAACCTAATATCTTTTTTAGTGGTTAACCGCTCCTTCATCTGGTCACACTCAACAGTTTTGAGCTGCACCTCCTTGACTTTCTCTACGATGGTGGATTGTATCTCCGTCGCAAAAAGTCTTTGTTCCGTATCACTTGACAACTTCACCTCCAACTCTATCCTAGCCATCTCTGTTATTAACTCAGTTTGAGCCGTTAACATAGACAACTTCTCCCGACCCTTTCCACTTAAGGCGTCGGCCACAACATTGGCTTTTCCAGGGTGATACAGGATTTCACAGTCGTAATCCTTTATCAACTCCAGCCATCACCTCTGTCTCATATTCAACTCCTTCTGTGTGAAGATATATTTTAGACTCTTATGGTCCGTGTATATCTCACACTTTTCCCCATAAAGATAATGTCGCCATATCTTTAAGGCAAACACCACTGCGGCTAGTTCCAGATCATGAGTAGGGTAAACTTTCTCATAATCCTTCAACTGCCTAGATGCATACGCAATGACCTGGACATGCTGCATGAGCACGCAACCCAGTCCTTTATGCGAAGCATCGCTATAAACTACAAAATTTCCTGTGTTATCGGGTAATGACAAAACAGGTGCTTCACTCAACCTCTAGTTCAGTTTTTGAAAACTATCTTCGCATTTCTCAGTCCATACGTACTTCACCGTCTTCCTCAACAAGTTAGTCAACGGAGTAGCTATCTTTGAAAAATCCTGAATAAATCTCCGATAGTAACCCGCTAATCATAGGAAACTCCGCACCTCGGTCGGCGTTTTATGTTGTTCCCAATTCATCACGGCTTCCACCTTTGCTGGATCTACTGAAATCCCTTCATGGTCAATGACATGACCTAAAAAATGTACCCTCTCTAACAAGAATTCACAATTAGTGAACTTCGCATATAACTTTTCCTTTCTTAGTGTCTCAAACACTATTCTAAGGTGTTCAGCATGATCTTCTGGCGTCTTAGAATAGACTAGAATATCATCGATAAACACCACGACGAACTTGTCCAAATATTGTTTGAACACTCAGTTCATCATGTCCATAAATGCAGCAGGTGCATTAGTCAACCCAAATGACATCACCAGAAACTCGTAATGACCATAACGAGTTCTGAATGATGTCTTTGGCACGTCTTCATTCCTAACCTTCAGCTGATGATACCCTGTCCTTAAATCTATTTTGGAAAAATATTTTTCCCCCTTCAATTGACCAAAAAGATCATCGATCCTGGGCAACGGATACTTATTCTTTATCATTAACTTGTTCAACTCTCGATAGTCGATACAAAGCCTTAACAATCCATACTCTCGATAGAATGTACTTCCTTTCTAACAGTTCTTGCAACTGCACCATCAACTCCTTCATCTCCACTGGCGCCGTACGATACGGTGCCCTGGAAACTAGTGTCGTTCCTGGCACAATGTCTATTATGAACTCGGTCTCCCTATCCGGCGGAAGACCCGGTAACTCACTCGAAAATACATCCATGAACTCACTCACTATAGGTATTTTTCCATGGTCGCTCCTACTCTCTAGGTATCAACCACATGACACAACTAGCCTACACACCCTTTCCTTAATAATTTCCTAGTTTGTGTCATGGTAAGACAACAAGAACGTCTCGGCGATTTATTCCCGTAAAATATTACATGAGATTGAATTGATGTTTTAATATTTACGCATTTCTTTTGACAATCTATAATTGCCCCATGATTTATCAACCAATCCATTCTGAGAAATATGTCGAATTCTCCTAACTTTATCTGTATCAGATCTACCGATAGTTTACAACCTCGAATGTCTACGCAACAACTCCTATGAATATCTTCAACAGGAATTATCTCTTCGTTTGCTACCTTAATGTTCAAAGGTATAGGAAAATTTTCAGTAAATAATCCTAATCGTCTAGCAAAATCACATGCGATAAACGAATAAGTAGCACCCGAGTCAAAGAGCACGTATGCATTTAAGTCGTTGATCGGAATAATACCTGCGACTACGTCCCCCGAGGCCATCGCGTCTTGAGCGATTTATATTAAAGTGCAGGCCATCTACCTACCCATTCTATTGGACCCCAATAGTTAACTTACCACTATTGGTGCCCCTATTCACGGCTGTCCCCTTCTTTGGGCAGTTCTTTGCCATATGGTCAGTTGACCCACATACAAAGCATCCATTGTTCTTCTTCGGACTTGGACAGTTTGGCGCAATATGCCCCTCCTGTCCGTAGTTATAACACACGGCCTTACCTTTGAGACAGACTCCTAAATGAGTCTTCCCACAGGTTTTGCTGGCCTCCATCCTCCTCTTCAAGTCTCCTTGTTTCACTATGGTATTCCCAGAGCTAACTACCTTCCTCTTATAACCTTCGCCACTCCCGCTGGCACCCTCGTTCTTTACTCCCCCGTCCACCTTCCCCTTGATTTTCTTATCCTTGTCGTATTGGCTCAACGCCTCGCTACCACCTTCGGCAATTATTGCCTTCTCTAAAACGATTCCAAAGGAAGTACTTTGGAATACTGAAATACGATTATAGAGCCAGTGTTTCAAGCCCTGCTCAAACCGTTGAGCCTTCCTCACCTCAGTATCCACTTGATGTGGAGTGAACCTTGTCAGTTCATTAAACTTGGCGGCGTACTGGGGAACCGTTATATCCTTTTGTTTCAAATCTAAAAACCTCATCTCCATCCTTCCCTACATGCTCTTGGGAAAGTAGTTCTCGTAAAATATTTCCTTGAACCCCACCCATGTTATAATTCTATTCCGGCCCTAGCCTGATTGGCCTCCCACCAAAAGTTGGCCTCTAGTGCAAAGATGAATATTTGATTCCAGATAAATATTGATTGATGTTACAGGGATAAAAGATAGACGATGAACTTTTAAATTCATACATAGAAGATAGTAGTTTGCATTCTCTACGTAACTCTTCTAACGAATTATTATTTCCGCTGCGAATATTGATTTAAAACTTGTTGTCTATTGTATTCTATTAGATTTTTCCCTGTTGAAGACTAATGATAATTTGTTGTATATTATCTTAGTCATAATATTCTTTATCGGGCTAGTTGAGCTCACCCTTTTCCTTTTTGTTCCATTTTTCTTCTCAGGAGGCGAGAATATAGCGAGTACGAGTGGGAGTATGGAATGAAGGTTCTAGAGAGTTGTTTAGTAGTCCTCACCATTTTTGTAAAATAATGTATCAATAAATGTGATGAGGATTTATTTGAGTATAGATATTGTCTAGAAGATAATATTTGTATTCAAACTCACAATTTCTTGTTGTAATAATAAAGTTGTAGTTGTTTACATACCATGTATTGACCTTTCGGAATGGGTGATGTATACCTATTTTGGGGGCGTCACGGTTGGTATATCGAGCTTAGGGATATGATCTCTGGCGGAGATCAAGGAATAGAACTAGGAGGGAGAGACGAGTAAATCCTTCGCTAGTGTGTCCTACCTAAGCTTATTTGTTAGTTGGTCAAGATATAGGGATATTATGTGATATATTGATTTCCTTAATTAACCCTTGTTTTATGACGATGATTGAGAATGTGGACCGAGAATATTAATAATGGAAATGAGACCGTGGAGACGCCTGTACTCACCAACGTGGAGAACGTGCAACAGACTGGCAATGTTCCTCCTGTGAACAACACCACTGAGCAGATGATGAACGAGGGGATGTTTAAAAGCTTTTTACAGTTCATGCAAAATCAAACGAGGGAGACTTGTGTTCAAAATACATGAGGAAATGATAGCAATTCACGGGTTGTCACAAACAAGCGATTCAAAGAGTTGGGACCACCGAATTTAAGGAAAGCCAGATCCGATCATGGCGGAAACATGGGTCAAGCAAATTACTAAGATATTCGATATCTTGGGATGCACGGAGGAATGAAGGTTCCATTCGCCACCTTTATGTTTCGTGGTGAGGCGGACCACTTTGTGGGAGTGCGCGTGGCGTACCCATCCAAATACTTTTCGGCATGTCTTGGGAGACGTTTGAAACTATTTAATGACAAATACTTTCACGAAAGTGTTACGTCATATGAAGGAAGTGGAGTTCATCGATTAGAACAAAACAACATGGCGGTGTCTCGATGACGAGGCAAAGTTTGCAGAGTTATCCAGGTTTGCACCTCATTTGGTGGAGAATGAGGAACGTATGACGCGGATGTTTCTTAGAGGTTTGAAACCCGGCATACGTCAGTATCTCATTTCTCATAAATTTTCTCTCTATTCAGATGTTGTTAACAGGGCTCAATTGTTAGAGCGAGATAACGAGTATGTTCAACCGAGGGACCATAACCAGGATCATACCAGAGATAGCAGTCAACAGAATAACAATAACCAGCGGAGAAAGAAACAGACGGACAAAAATGGTAACCACTCTGGTGGTAATCATGGCCATGAAAATAGAAGAAGCGAAATCGAGGAGAGATTTTAAAGAGGAGATTTAACAACGACCATGTGAAGACGCAGCGATTCGTGAATCGCTTCTTCTAAGGAGGAGAACGACCACCGGCCATAGGCTATAAATGCGAAAGAGGGACATATCACCCAAACCGTCCCCAACAGTTCAAGGTATGCTATAATTATGGAAAGGAAGGACATATCGCTTTCGAGATTGTACGGTAGCAAAACCTAGTTCAATGGGGGACGGTGACTCAAAAGACCGTCCCAGAAAAGTCAAAGTCAACAGCCCGGAAGAAGCGTTTGTTGTGATCGGTCAAAATGCGAAGAACCCAAACGAGGTGATCACGGTAAGCTATTTATAAATTCTTGCGAAGTTTATACCTTACTTGATACCTGGGTGTTACCCATTCATTTATCTCTCCCCTTGTGCTCAACGTTTAAACTTGACTCGGAGAAATTAGACTTTGACATATCTGTGGAAACTCCGTTAGAGAAACTTTCATCACATCCACATTAATAAATCTTGTTTGATTCAAGTTGGCACCATCACCTTACCATTGACCTTATCTCTTTAAAGATACTTGGTTTTGATGTGATTTTAGGGATTGATTGGTTAACTACTCATCATGCCAAAAATTGATTATTTTCGTAAAGTTGTTAGTTTTATATTCCTAACCAACTCATTATACTGAATTCAAGCAACTAAACCATTACAATCAATCACCATCATATCTAATCATAAAGCTATTCGTTTATTGAAAAACGGATGTCAAGCTTTCTTAGCCCATGTTATGGATTTGAATAAAGACACGTCAAATTTGAATAATATTCTTGTTGTTATTGACTTTCCGACGTATTTCTGAAGAACTTCCGGCCTACCCCCTAGAACGTGAAGTTGAATTCTTTATTGATCTTGAACTGGTACAAAGCCCATTTCTAAAACCCCATATCTAATGGCTCCTATTGAACTTCAGAGTTAAAGGTCCAACTACAAGAATTGTTGGACATTAGTTTCATTCGTCCTAGTACATCTCCTTGGGGTCCTCTGTTTTATTCGTAAAGAAGAAAGAAGCGGAGTATGCGACTTTTGTATTGACTATCGAATTGAACCATGTCACCATCAAGAATAGGTATCCTCTACCTCGTATTGATGACTTGTTTGACCATTGCAAGGGCACAATTCTTTTCAAAAATCGATCTTCGCTTACGGATATCATCACCAAGATTAGAACCGAGGATATTCCAAAGACGCCTTGAACTCCTCGGTATGGGCATTATGAATTTTTAGTCATGTCTTTCGGATGACTAATGCTCCTATGACTTTCATGGATATGATGAACCGAGTATTCAAGGAATATTTGGATCGGGCTTTGTTGTTGTCTTTATTGATGACATCCTCATATATTCCAAAAGTCGTGAAGATCATGAGCACCATTTGAAGTTTGGTACTCGAAAGGCTTCGTGAAAACAAACTATATGCCAAATTGAAGAAATGCGAGTTACGGCTTGAGGAAGTAGCATTTCTTGGGCACGTGGTGTCAAAACATGGAGTATCCGCTTGACTGGCGAAGATTGAAGCAATACAAAGTTAGAGCAACCAAGTCGATGACCAAGTACGTAGCTTTACGGGTCTAGCCGGTTATTTTCGAGATTCGTGGAAGGTTTTTCTCGAATCGCTACTCCATTAACTCAGCTAACTCGGAAGGATACAAAATTCGTTTGGAGCGAAGAATGCGAGAAGAGTTTCCAAGAGCTCAAGAAGAGACTCATTTTGGCACCTGTTCTAACAATACCATCTGGTTCGGATGGATTTGTTATCTCTGATGATGCTTCGGCAAAGGGTTAGGATGTGTTCTCATGCAACGTGGGAAAGTCATAGCCTATGCCTCGCGACAACTTAAAGAATATGAGAGGAATTATCCTACTCATGATCTACAGTTGGTAGTAGTCGTTTTCGCGCTAAAGATATGGAGGCACTATCTATATGGGGAGAAAGTGGAGATATATTTAGACCATAAAAGCCTTAAATATTTCTTCACTCAAAAAGAACTCAACATCTGGCAAACGACGTTGGCTCGAGCTATTGAAAGACTACGACCACACTATTTAATACCATCCTGGAAAAGCGAACGTGGTAGCTGACGCGTTGAGTAGAAGATCATATGCGGGAATGAGTGCGATGATGTCAAGTATACGCATAGAGCTAACTTTAATAGAAAAAGTTAAGGTTGCTCAAGCCACCGACCCGGAGCTGATGCGTATGAAGAAGAAAGTACAAGAAGGAGCTATTCCGGAAGTGAGAATTGATGAAGAAGGAATACTTTGAGTCCACTCTAGACTTTGTGTTCCTAACGACTCTGATTTGAAGTACAAGATTATGATGGAGGCACACAATACACCATTTGCAATCCATCCTGGAAGTACTAAAATGTATCGTGATCTTCGACATACATTTTGGTGGAACAATATGAAGAGAGAGATTTCAAAGTTTATCTCGATGTGTTTAACTTGCCAACGTGTAAAGGCGAGCATCTAGTACCTAAGGGTCCGTTGCAACCACTTGAGATTCCGAAAATGGAAGTGGGAACACATTACCATGGATTTCGTTATGGGTCTTCCTACGGTTTCTCAAGGCATCAATGTTATTTGGGTTATTGTTGATAGATTAACCAAGTTTGCTCATTTATTGCCGATACGGGAGACTTATTCCCTTGAACGTCTTACTAGTATGTACGTGAATGAGATTGTGAGGTTGCATGGCATGCCTGTATCCATAGTTTCGGATCGTGACCCAAGATTCACTTCAAGATTTTGGGTTAGCTTGCAAAAAGCTATGGGCACGGATTTACGATTCAGTTCGGCATACCATCCTCAAACGGACGGACAATCAGAGAGGACTATTCAAACTCTTGAAGATTTATTAAGACTCTATGTCCTAGACTTCAAGGGTCATTGGGATAAGAATTTACCATTGGTGGAATTCTCCTACAACAACAGATTATCGAGCAAGTATAGGTGTGGCTCCATTTGAAGCATTATATGGACGAAAAATGTCGCTTCTCCGATATGTTGGGGCGAGGTGGGTGAAGCAACATTGTTGGGACCCGAGTTGATACGTATGACTACGAAAAGATCCAAATGATTCGACAACGTATACAAATGGCACAAGATCGACAAAAAAGAGTTATGCGGATCTTCATCGAAAGGACGTGGAATTTAGTATAGGGATCATGTATTATTGCGAGTTGCTCCATGGAAGGGAGTTACAAGATTTGGGAAGAGAGGAAAGCTCAATCCACGATTTATTGGTCCATTTCAAATTCTTGACCGAGTAGGAAATGTAGCTATAGACTCGCGTTACCTCAAAGTATGTCTCGTGTTCATAATGTGTTTCACATATCTGTATTTCTTAGTAAATATGTGAAAAACCGAATCACGTTATAGAGTTAGAAACCGGACGAGATAGCCAAGACTTAACGTATGAGGAGGTACTGTCAAGATATTGGATAGGAAGGAGCATGTCCTACGCAAGAAAGGTCATACCACAAGTTAAAGTTTTGTGGAGGAATCATGCTATAGAGGAAATGACACGGGAGTTAGAAACGAAATGAAAGCGAGGTATCCTCACCTTTTCAAACACGAAGACACGTCGTCAATTTCGAGGACGAAATTTCATAAGGAGGGAGGTTGTAAGACCCCAACTTATTATTAATAAAATTTAATTTTCTATTTTTGAAATAGTAAGGGTTGATTTGATTAATGTGGATAGTTATGGGTAAAATACGTAAATATTTTAAAATAAGCAAGTGGTTATAAAATATTCATTGTTGTTTGGAATATTCGTTTGGTCGTGGAATATTCTTCTTTGTCAGGAATATTCGCATGCAACGGTCTGCGGTCTTTTGTGGGCCCCATAACTGAAAAGCAATTGGATGAAGAAAATAACAAATATAAGTTGTTTAAAAATAATCTACAGTAGTTATTCACAGATTATCTTTGTTAAAATACTCGGTGGTTAAAACACGTGCTTACCAGTATTGCACCAATTATTGATTCTTACGTAAGAAGGCACTACTCAATAATGGTTACGATAATTCGCTTATTCGAGATTTTATTGATTTAATAATTGCTTCGTTGATATTTTATATTGTTGTTGTTTCAATAATAGTCATTACACAATATTTTTCATTATCGAAGCAATAATTCATATTATCCTGAATAATATTATTAGATAACATTATTGGCAATGTCTAGAAAGTTACTGTCTAAGAAGAGGTTTGGTCACCTAATTGCTGCGCGCATGATGAGGAGAAATTCTTATAGGAAAGCCCTCTCTTTCTTTGAGGAACCGCACTGTTGTCAATATTGTGATTCTCAGTAATATTATTTGTGAATAAATAATTATTGATTCATGTGATGAGAAAATATTAATTTTATGTGGATATAGATGGAGAAAATTTTAATGTGACAATTGTTGAAAATTGAATTTTTTTTTTGATAAAATAATTCATTTAAATATATTATTATATTTTAATAATATAATAATGGTGATATTTTACAACGAATGTGGGATATATGAGTATACGAGGAGGAAGAGTATTTTTGTTGCAATAAATGTTTAAAACATGTTAAACATGTCGGTGGACCCCATTTATTGATGAAATTTGATTATACTTTGTAAAATCGCCATTTGTGGATTTGGGTCAATTTCATTTGGAATTTGGAAACGCTTTCTTCGCAAAGTTTGTAGAGAATTGAATTTCCTATAAAAAGTTGGAGATTCAATTTTCTATGACAAAAGGGCTATTTATTATGAATTATTGAAGTTCCGAAGCTCCGAAATAATTGATTTTTGGAAGTTTTAATTATTTTTTTCAAGAAAAACGTTTTTGGTGTGTTAAGTGGGTCTAACATGTGTTATTGATTGCTGAAATCAGATCTCCAAAAGTGGGCGTATAGAATTTTAACAAATAATAATAATATTATATTAAATTTTCTGTTTTGGTGTTCTAAACATTTTTCTATAAATAGGGTGCTTAGGTTAGAATTGAAAATCACACTAGAAACTGAAGTTTTCTCTCTCTATATTATCGAGCGTATTCTTGTGAGTATTTTGAGTATACTTTGAGTATTGCTATACGGTTGCAAGTTCAAGTTATAGCTTATATCCTGTTTCAAATTTAAAGTATCGATCTTTCGAGGTAAGGGATATTATTTTTTTCAGTAATGATATTATTTCATCAATATCATTATCTTTGAAATATTGATCGATGTTTTATCAAATTTTGAACTTTTGGTGTCTGAGTTACTATTCACGTGATACGACACTATTTTACGAATATCTGAGACTATTCATCGAAAAAATGAAAATTTTCCTTTCGCCTAAAAATATCTATTGTGGATACTAGCTTTGATTGTATCCATGTTTTGATCATTCTTGAATTTTACACTACTATGATTATTTTTGAGGTATTTTTGGACATGGGTAAAACAAAAGTACGAATCCTTAATCCTTAATCCTTATCATTTTGTTTCACTGGATTCATTTCTTTAAAAATATTTTTCATCATCCTCGGTCTTAAATGATGATATTATTGAATATCTTTGGCTTTAGTGCAAAGATGAATGATTTCGATGAATATCTTTGGCCCGTGAGTGCAAAGATGAATGGTGTTTAGATGAACATGACCAATGATGAATATCTTTGGCTCAGTAGTGCAAAGATGAATATTTGATTCGAGATAAATATTGATTGATGTTACTGGGGATAAAAGATGAGACGATGAACTTTTAAATTCATACATAGAAGATTGTAGTTTGCATTCTCTACGTAACTCTTCTAATGAATTATTATTTCCGCTGCGAATATTGATTTAAAACTTGTTGTCTATTGTATTCTATTAGATTTTTTCCTGTTGAAGACTAATGATAATTTGTTGTATATTATCTTAGTCATAATATTCTTTACTGGGCTAGTTGAGCTCACCCTTTTCCTTTTTGTTCCATTTTTCTTCTCAGGAGGCGAGAATATAGCGAGTACGAGTCGGAGTATGGAATGAAGGTTCTAGAGAGAGTTGTTTAGTAGTCCTCACCATTTTTGTAAAATAATGTATCAATAAATGTGATGAGGATTTATTTGAGTATAGATATTGTCTAGAAGATAATATTTGTATTCAAACTCACAATTTTACTGTTGTAATAATAAAGTTGTAGTTGTTTCTGTACCATGTATTGACAACTCAGAATGGGTGATGTATACCTATTTTGGGGGCGTCACATAAATACCTCACGTATAATTCTCCTATGCTAGCTTGTATACTAATTCATAATATACGTTATTTCATTCTCCATACACAATAGTATAATACATCATATTATACTCATGTTCATTACCTCGTATAATGCATACGTGTCATACGATTACAACTTTCTTTCCTTAACGCTTAATAAACCTAATGTTCTCAAATTAAGTCTGCATGCGAAATATTACATTTTCCATACTTAGATTATTATTACATAATCCATCTCGTCTTGATATTATAACGTTACGTATTTCTCGAATGTTCAAATATAACTCCCAAGCATTAAACGGTGAATAGTGTTTTTCGTAAACTTCCTCGAAAAACATTTATTTTCGTCTTGGAAATTCAAACAGTTTAATTCATTCACGTGGTTTAAATACTACGATGTTCCGACGTTTCTAGGTTATAAAATGACATACATCTTGTCAGGAATAAGCATGTGAATGTTATTTCTATTTATATATGATTTGATTATGATATATATATGTATATGAATGAATAATATGCAAGTATACTTGCATTAAGAAAAGCTGTAAAGTCCTCTGATAGATAATAGAAATATGTGTACAAGGACTTAGAATGAATTGATCAAATATGTTAGGTTGATCCTACATAAGAGAGACAACTTTGTAAAGTCCTTAAAAAGAAAAGATGTACAAAGACTATAAAGATAGAAAGATCAAGCATGTTAGGTTGATCTTATGATGTAATAGATAGGCTAGTCTGATCGTCGAGCACTGCACCAGAAGTCGTAATCTGCCAGGTGAGTCAAGGTTAACTCGGGAGCTATCGAGGCAGAATAGGAGTATGCAAGATAGTAGATCTCGGAGTTCATAGACTGCCAGGGGAAATGAAGAAGGATCATAGTGTATCAAGTAGAGCTTCCTCAGGATCGTAGTGTGTTGAGGAAGTCATGTTCGAATCGTGAGACAATTTCGCCACACGAAATGGACCGGCCATCTTCCGGCCCAAAATGAAGCGCAGACTACACTCAGAGTCGTAGAGTCTACTGATGCCGAAGCCAAGTCAAGGATCGCAGATCACACTCTGAGTTCGTAGAGTCTATTGATTATATGCAGAGATCGTAGTCGAGCAAGATCAGATGAAGACAACAAGCACAAGGCAAAAATTGTAGAGTGTCAATATCTGATCTCGGGATTGTAGTGTCTGCACAGCCGAAGCTGAATCGTAGAGTGCAGTACTATGACTCCAACAGAAGTGCTTGCAATGCTAAATCAGAATCGTAGAGCAGATACGGTTCTCAATGAAAGAGCACTCCCAGAATACCCAAAGATACGAAGCCTCTGGTTGGCACTGCAAAGATGCATTCCACAGTAAGGGAACTAGAGAGCACTCAACGAATGGCATGCAGGCTAATAGAAGATCTCAGGACAAACCCAATCAGCATTAAGATTGAAGTGTAAGGCCATTTGTGATGAAGTCTTCCACAAGGAGATCCAAAGAAGACTTCAGAAGCAGACTAAGGAAAGTCAGCTTATGCAATAGCTATCAAGTGTACATAAGATAACGATCTTGGAAGCAACCAAGATCGTAGTGTTTGCCAAACAAAGAAGGAACTGATGGAAGGTGAACCGAGATACTAGTCAGCCTCTGAAGAGCAAGGCTAAAGTGATTAAGTGCAGGGTCAGTTCATTGATGATAAGTGAAAGGGAGATCACAAAGAGAAAGCAAGCTGGACGCGCCACAAATCTGAAGTGTCTTGATGTTCAGAAGGGGACCAGAGCAAGGAATTAGGACATCAATATCTGAGAACGGTCGAAGAAAATAGAAGTATTTAAGCACTGCACAATACAAGGAAGAGGTGTTCTACATTGAAGATCCAATCATAACTCTTCAGGATCGTAGTGTTAACTCTATTAGTCAACGAACAACAATCAACAAGACACTATGATCAGGTCCTTGAAGACATGCATCAGAATCGTAGAGTTCGAATACCTGAAGACTGAAGCATTGGCAACGGTTCAATCTTAAGGGTAATATCCGGACAAGTTCTTATTGAGAGCATCGATGCAAAAGGACAACCTCTGATCTAGAAATCAGAAGAAATAAAGTCTTTAACCTGCCCAAGATAGTAAAGTGATACATCTGACAGGGTAGGTGAAACAGTAGACTGCAGCGTCAGAAAAAGTATGACAAGTCACATCAAGCAGTCTACATCAAGCAACTTGAGATATGTGAAGATATTTGAATAGCCTTTAACGGTTACTTTCCAACGGAAGGATTGGGAAGAAGTATAAATGAGAAAGAGCTTCAAAGATCAAAGGCTGCTGGAGTTGCCAGGTTTGGAGAGAAGGTGGACTGATATAAACCATGTGAGATAGTGAAAGAAGTAGAAGTGTGAGTTCTACTATGTAGAAGTGAGAATTCTACTACATGAAGAGTGTTCCGAACTGCTGAGAGAAAGGAGAGCATCATGCCATCTGGATGTCCATCATGGGAAGACTCTATGTACAATCGAGAAGAGCTTACGGTCATCTTAGCAAGTCCATCATGAGAAGGCATCAAGTAGCAAGAAGGGAGATCACAAAAGCCATCTTGGTGTCAAGCATGAGAAAGCTTCTAAGTACCTTACAGAAGAGCTTACAGTCATCTTAGAAGCCTCTCATGTGCAACCATCAAGTACCAAGGAGAATGATCTTCAAAGTAGTTCATCAAGGGGTCATCCGGAGTAGTTGAGCAACCTAAGAAGCTGAGCATCATGCAACACTCAACTGCTCTTCAAGGATGATCATGCAAAGTTGCTAAGTATAGAAGATGTTCAGAGCATGAAGACATCATAGCAGCTCAGCACTGACTCCAACAACAACAAACAAACAACTCAACAAAGCCAGGGCCTGAGGGGTCCTTGTCCAGAGAGACTAAACAAAGTTCCAATCCTGCTGGCTTGAAGAGTTCCTAGGGAACTAGATTAGTCCCAAGGCTGCTGGCCTTGAAGGAATCTTAGTGATTCAAGGTGTTGCCCTTCCTTAGTGGAAATCCTGCTAGTTGAAAGCAGAAGAATGGATTAGGAGCTTGAGTCTCTGAACCACTTAAAACCCCTTGTGTCTTTTACATTATGTCATTTACATTATGTACTATAACCGCTATATATATGTTTTAACTCGCTACATAACTAAACTTACTCTACAAACAATGTATGTATGATTACGGATATATCAATGAAGGGATCTTTTACTTATTCCATGTGCTTGAAAAGATTCTTATGTTTGTCATATGTTAATTATTAACAAAATAATATAAACCGTAAAAAGTCTTTGAAATAAAAAGGATCTATTCAACCCCCCTTTCTAGATCTAGATCTCCTCTGAACAAACAAGGACTTTACCACATCATTTGAATTAACAATTGGTATCATACCAAGTCCATTTATGGTGCCACAGATGACATGCTAATATAAACATTCAAAAGCTAATTCAATAAAACAAGTTCAAGAACTAATCGCTTTAATTCGATCTAAGGCACTAACATTGTTCTAAACTTAGTTTAGTAGTAAGTAACTTGTTATATGCGATGAGCTCACATGTTGGAAATATTGTATATAGGTTAAATGTGTATATACACTGAAGTCTTTCAGATTGGTCCATAGTCTCTATTGATACATCAACAAGACCAATCCTAGCCTAAAGCAAATAATCTCTTGTAGTCCCAAGACCGCATTTAAATCACTCAAGAGAAGTCAATGACAAAGAGTCAAGCACCCACCAGTCTAAAAGATGAAGAAGCCATACATGCTAAGAAATGTTTATCGAAGAGAAAAAAGAAGATCTTCTCAAACTTATATCTGGCCAACCAACAGCTGGGTGCAAACTCTGTCAGCTAAAGGATGTCAACAATCTTAATGTTGAGATTCTCTTGGCCTATATCTTCAAGACCACTACTGATTGATTAAAGGTCAGCAAGAGCAATAAGCTGTCAAGAGCAAAAGTAAAGCCATGCACATCAATACCCAAACTCAGGATATCTTTAATAAATGACCAAGCTTAGTAAATCGATAATAAAAAGGTATGGTTCCTCACTATTATAAATGTACATCATTATTACATCTTCTTATGAAATATAACAGTATTCTGTCAAGGAGTCATAATCTACCTAAAAAGGTAAAGAGAGAAAGAAACATGAGGATGGAAACTCAAATGACTATAAACTTTCTCTCCATCCAAGTTTTAGGTTGAAGATGATATCTTGAAGGAAATCCGAAATGGGTCACAAGATCATCACCTACTTTAATAAACGTTATGTGAAGTAATCTTTCTTTGATGGGTTTAATATGTATGTACAAACCTATGTTCTAAGTGTTTGACAACTTACACAGAGTATGATCGATTCTACAAAAGGATCTTGCTGATTTGTAGAAATCGATCACCTCAATGAATCAACTAGATACTCCTAAAATCGTAGAGTTGATTCTCTCTCTGAACACTTAAACATTGTGAATATAACCCAAAGAAATGATAAAACCATCATAGATAGAGAGTGTGTTATTAGATGCCAAATCCACACACACACTCACCATCATGCATCTCAAAATGTATTATCATAAGATAGTTGCATGCATGATATGTCTCATTGGTGATAAATATGATGATTATCCAAATAAGAGGAACAGGGGTTTTAGAAAACTAACTCCAGCAGGACCCATTTAACTATGGGTACCAAAATAGAAATATATTTAAACTCAGCAGTACTTGGTCGGTTTGACCACACTAAGGAATGATGAAGTAGAAGACTTGATCCAAGAAGACTCAACCAAGAGAAGACTAAGGACAATTCGAAGATGATTACGATAAAGTTCCTATATGTCCAAGCTTGTCCTCAAGACCCTAGTCTACTGAGAATGGAGCTCATATGGTCGCTAAATCAGATATGGAATCAAGTCATTCACCGCAGAAATCTTATGTGGCCGACCAAGAATGCTATATGCCAATCCTCAAGAAGCTCACAATAGAAGATTATCGAGCATCATTCAAGAGGAACTTATTGCAAAGCGTAACTTCACAAACAACTGTCAAAAAGAAGACTACGTTCGTAGTGCTATCAAATAATCGTAGAGTGATCAGTCTTGAAAATACGCATCTCTATGATACAAGGAAATCTGAGCTATGATGGAGATTTCAGTCAGAAGGAGATATGCAAGGCTGCCTTCAAATCAACCTTAAGAAGAGGGAATCACATCTATCTGGAAAGACAAAGATCAATAATGGGGAGAAAAGTTGATCTCATAAGGAACAACAACACTGAGAAATACTATGAAAAGTTGTACCAGCTACAGATTCCCAAAACTTTGTGGCTGATGAACCAAATGAAGATCCATAGTCAGTTGGAATGTCTCAAAACGTACTACTGATAACCCTTCAGCCACCCAACCCATAATCGTGAAATGCCTACGATCAAACATATGATCGTAGTGTAATAAGCAGGAAGACACCACGATTTTAGCAATACAATTGTCCAAAGCTGGTAGAAGACCTCCCAACCAGAAAAGGTTTAATGAGATGTTATTGCAAATTATTGCCATAGCATTTCATCTGAAAAGCGCCTCAGGGACAAACCTGACCCTTAGCTCACTCTAAGAGGTTGGCCCTTCCTGAGCTACCTTATCCAAGAAGGAATGCTTGATCTAGTTCATCTCAAAAGAACCAAGTCAGCAACGATCGTAGAGTTAAGATTGAAGAGAACTAAACGATCGTAGTGCAACCTCAACGTAGAAGACATCGATCGTAGTCCTACCAAAGGGTACACCCACCACAAGGAGCCTAAGAATTACATCCTCGCTAAGCCATTCAAGTTGAGGAGATAAGTTCGAATACATCGATGATTGATCTATCTGAGTCAAAGTAAAAGGAAAAGCCATCCAGAGTCTCTCTAAGTTGATCGTCAGTCAACAAAGGAAATCTTAAGTCATAAAATCATCATGTTACTCTACAAATCAAAAGGTCAATTAATCCACGTCGCTTAAACGTAATTCTAATAAGTTGTAAAAGTTGTGGGAGTTACACTCATTCTTGGGCAACGTGTCAAATCAATGGACAGTTGACACGTCACTAAGTGTGTAGAGTTAGAAAGAACTGCCATAAACACAAATTCAAATCTACAGACAGTTACCAAAAGATATCTAACTTTTCTCCCTCCCATTTTTAAAACCCTAGAAAGCTCTTCAAGAGCAAAATCAGTTAACCCTCCAGAGCCTTACCAAATCATAGACAGCCATCTCTCTTAAACCTCTCTAAATCAAACACCCATAGTCTTCGAACTATTCAAATGGAGAACTGGCAAGTTATCAACGGTATTCAGCTTGGAACCAAATCGTTTGAGAAATCTGAGAAGAAGTTCAGGGACATACTTGAACTCGTGAAGAAAGCTGGGTTTTCAGAATGCCTTGAGGCAAATACTCGTGTGTACATTGACCTGGTTAAGGAGTTCTACTCAAACGTCTCCATAAACTCTGGAACTCTCTCTACCAAGGTTAAAGGTCAGACTCTGAAGCTGAAATCTTCTAACCTAAATTAATGCCTAGGTTTTCCTAACCAAGGGCTAAAGAACCTTGAAGATGTCGACACTGAACAAGCGAAGAAGCTCATGGGGTACCAAAGAAACCCTAGTTTCAAAGACATGAAGAAAAAGGAGTTTCCTGAAGAGTATGAGTTCCTTGCTGAAATTGTAGGAAAGTGCATACTGTGTAAAAACACTGCACATGATACGGTGATTGACCACCAACTAAAGATAATGTCAGCCATAGTTCTGAAGAAACAAATTGACTTTGGAGCTATTTTGTTTGATCAAATCTCCAAGTGGGTAGAGAAGGCTGAGAAGAAGAATTCTCCGAAAAGCCCTAACCAAGGTATTTCATGGAAGGTTATTCTGAGTATCATATTGAAGAAAAACTAAGAGGAAAAATCAAGGATGATGATAGGAGAAACATTGAATGTGCATAAAGTGATGTCTCCACAATTATTTGAGAACCGGAAGAAGAACCCCAAGGAGAACAAAAGGTCGATAAATTTGGGAGCAAAGATGAGAAACCTCTCTGAAAGAAGAGAAAGAAAGTAAAGGCAGAGAGCTCTGAGTCCGATGACTTTCTAAAAAAGCAGTAAATCACACCAAAGAGGATGAAATTAAAAGTGGTAAAGAAAGTTGGTGATGATGAAAGCCCAGCCCCACCAAGGAGAATCTCCTCTCTAACAAGGACAAAGATGAAAAAGTCCTAATCGCTAAAACAACAAAGAGAGAAGAAGCGGAGTCGCTTCAAGGCCACCAATCAAGAAAGCTAAGATGAAAGACAAACCATCCTTAGTTTCTCAAATCAAGACATCTCTTTGAAGAAAGGGACGTAGAGTCAGCAGGAAGGAAAGAAAAAAGATGTCAATGCTCGGTCTCCATAAATAACATCCGAAATGAAAATGAAGCTGATGTGATGGAAAAGATTGCAACAATTATTTGAAAAAAGAAAAATGCTCAAGCCCCACGGCTAATCCTCGAGAAAGTAAATCTGTTGATGAAGAGGAAAATCAAGATAACCAAAAAGCATCCCCAAATGCAATTGCTCCAACAAGCCCAGAGAATGGGTCTGACAATGCTATTCAAGAAGAAGAAGAGAATGCCCCCTCAAATTCAGAAAGCTCTCATTATGACTCGAAAAGTGATGAGTCCAAGGAAGAAGAATCACCGCTGCCGGTCTTTGAACTCCAAAGAAGTATGTTTATTGAGAAAGAGGAGTCGAGCGTGAAGAAGAAGAAAAGTTTATGTGACTCCATAGTTGAACCTCCACGAAGAAGGAAAACTACGATCGCAAAGCCAAGTTTACCTCAAAAAGGAATAGTGGCCAATCAAATGCCATCATTGAATTAAGTGATGATGAGTCCAGATCCCCAATAAAAAATGTCAAGAAGAAGCCAAAAATGAAGAAGATGAATCTCGAAGAAATACTTGCTAAAGAAGGTTACGAGAATGAAATGCAACTAGAGGAATTCCTCTCAAAAATAATCAAGAAAGTTCAGGCTCAAAGAAAGAAGAGATTAAAGAAGATTACGTTTCGCACCTCGTGAAGCGCATTTAACAAGAATATTATCCGGTTCCTCTCTCCGCAAGATTTAGCGAAAGTATCGTAGAAGAAGTGTCAAATGATCTAACAGATGCTTCACCAAAGAGATGGTTCTTCCAAAGGGATGCCATGGCTCAAGGCCCATATTGAAGGAGATAAAAGCTACCTCAAGTTGGTGTTACAAGACATTTCCAAGCATGGAACTGGTGGCCCAAAACTTTCCAAGGGTGAAAAGTTATGCCACTAAAGATGATAACAAAGACCAAATTTCACTTCAAGGTCTATCGACAGTCGAAAATCTCTATATCCCCTACGATCGTAGAGTGGACTTTCAAGGGAGAAGGAACATGACCAAGGAGCTGATCAAAGAGTCTGATCACTCTACTGTTGATGATGTTCAAGTCCAAAACCAGAAGCCTCCTTATGATCAAGCACTGCTATCAGACACTCCATCATCCTCCACAAGCAATTGGTACTCCACGATTGTTCAGATTATCCAAACATTTGAAAATCTGTTCAAAGATGAAAATCATAGAGTCCAATCTATTGTTCAACCTGAAGCTGCCAACCAAAAGGATCAAACTACTTTGGAGCAAGAACTACTGAAGAGCTCTGATGATCTAATCAAGAAGATATCTATGCTCACCAAGAATCACGAAGCAAAATGACGGGGAGATGATTACTTCCAAATTTGAAGCTTCAAGCTATCTTGGCTGATGTATCTCTCAAACTCCAAGAAAGAGATAACATCTATCAAAAGGCCATCCAAGATCAAAAGGAAGAAGCTCTACAAATTCGTAAGGCAAATGAAGAATAAATCCAAGCCCTCTCTCGACAAGATTGATGACTTAAAGCGGTCCTTCTCTTCTGCAAATTGAGCTCGGCCGGCCAAGAACTCAAGTTTGAAGTTGCTAACACCTCCTACCGATGGAGCGACTTAATTCCATCATGGAGCAGCTCTCTCAAATGAATGATGACAAAAAGGGGGAGAAAAAGAGGCATAGAAAGAAGAGGAGCAAGAGGCACTCGAAGAAGAGCAGAGGGACAAGAGAGAAGAAATCAAAGAAGAAGACAGTAGCTGCTAAAAGAGTATCTTCATCTGAGGGGGAGCAAGGAAATGATGATAACAAGATCGCAGAGTCTGAAGGGGAGCCAGATCAGAAAGATGCTGAAATGGAACAAGAGAAAGAAGTCCAATCAAATGAGTAGCTAATCAACAAGCATCCTGGAAACACACATGGAGCCAAGGAGGTACATCTCTAACTCATTAGGAATGTTCGGATCCGTGGATGTAGAATGTCTTAATATATAAATTGCCATATCAATATAAATGACATTCATGATTAACTATTTTAGAAATACAGTTGCTCAATGTATATAAGATTCATTCATAACATGCATATGCACTTATTGTTTTTGTCATAATCAAATAGAGGGAGATTATCAGGAATAAGCATGTGAATGCTATTTCTATTTATATATGATTTGATTATGATATATATGTATATGAATTAATAATATGCAAGTATGCTTGCATTAAGAAAAGCTATAAAGTCCTTTGTTAGATAATAGAAATATATGTACAAGGACTTAGAATGAATTGATCAAATATGTTAGGTTGATCCTACATAAGCAAAATAGCTTTATAAAGTCCTTAAAAAGAAATGATGTACAAGGACTATAAATATAAAAAGATCAAGCTTGTTAGGTTGATCTTATGATGTAATAGATAGGCTAGTCTGATCATCGAGCAATGCACCAGAAGTCGTAGTCTTCCAGGTGAGTCAAGGTTAACTCGAGAGCTATCGAGGCAGAATAGAAGTATGCAAGATAGTAGATCTCGGAGTTCGTAGACTACCAAGGGAAAATGAAGAAGGATCGTAGTGTATCGAGTAGAGCTTCCTCGGGATCATAGTGTCTTTGAGAAAGTCATGTTCGTAATCGCAGAGACAACTTACCTACTGGTGAGCCGACCGGCCATCTCCGCCAAGCCAAAACAAAACGTAGACTACACTCGAGTCTTAGAGTCTCATCGATGCCAAAGCCAAGTCAAGGATCGTAGATCACACTCGACTTCATAGAGTCTATTGATTATATGCAGAGATCGTAGTCGAGCAAGATCGGATGAAGACAACAAACACAAGGCGAAATCGTAGAGTCAAGATCTCGATCTCGGGATCGTAGTGTCTGCATGTGCCGGTCAATCGTAGAAGTGCGTAACTACGATCTAAGAAGAAGTGCTCACAATGCCAAGGATGAATCGTAGAGAATATACGGCTCTCAATAAATGAGCACTCCCAGAATATCCAAAGATAACGAAGCCTCCGGTTCAAGTACTTTCAAAGATGCTTCCTCCAAGGAAACCAGAGAGCACTCAACGAATGGCATGCGTGCTAACGTAAGATCTCAAAGACAAACCCAATCAACATTAAGATTGAGGTGTAAGGCCATTCGTGATGAAGTCTTCCACAAGGAGATCTAAAGAAGACTTCGTGGTGACTAAGGAAAGTCGACTTATACAAGAGTTATCAAGTGAATGAGAAGATAACGATCTTGGAAGCAACCAAAGATCGTAGTGTTTTGCCAAACAAAGAAGGAACTGATGGAAGGTGAATCGAGATACTTGGCCACCCTCCAAGAGAAAAGGCTAAAGTGATTAAGTGCAGGGTCAGTTCATTGATGATAAGTGAGCGGAAGATCATAAGGAGAAAGCAAGCTGGACGCGCCACAAATATGAAGTGTCTTGATATTCAGAAGGGGACCAGAGCAAGGAATTAGGCCATCAGTATCTAAGAACAGTCGAAGCAAACAGAAGTTTTAAAGCACTGCACAATACAAGGAAGAGGTGTTCTACAGTGAAGATCCAAACAACACTCTTCAGGATCGTAGTGTTAACTCTATTAGTCAACGAGCAACACTCAATAAGACACTACGATCAGGTCCTTAAAGACGTGCATCAGAATCGTAGAGTCCGAATAACTAAAGACTGAAGCATTGGCAAAGGTTCAATCTGAAGGGTAATGTGAGACCCCAGATTTCATGAATAAATATTTAATTTTCTCAAAATAATTTTTTTTAATATTATGGTGTGGATTTGATATAATGTTATAGTTGTGGGTAATATTTTGTAAATTACGCAAGTTGTTATATAAGATTCGATTAGTCAGGGAATATTCGTTTTAGCAGGGAATATTCGTACAACGGCACAATCATTGGTGGACCCCATAACGGAATTATAATCGGATTGAGAAAACGACAAAAATACTTCATGAAAATAACGGCGGAGGTGTTACCGTTAAAACTGTTGAACTACCTGGTAGTAAAAGTACAATGTCTGCGTAGTTCCACAAAGAAGACACAATTATTGATTATTGATGCTTACGTGAGAAGTCACTCACCTATACTCAATTATTGCTACAAGAATTGCTTTGCATCATATTTCTCATATTATCGATTCAATTATTGTTACAATTATCATCTCGCATTATATGATATATTATTAAATCAATAATTGAGATAAAGAAAGTTATTCATATTATTATTTGCAATATCGATAATGTCAAGAAGTTCTGTCAAAGAGAGGTTTGGTCACCTAATTGCGCGCCAATAAGGAGAAGTCCTTATCGAAAAACCCCCTCTTTCCTGGGAACGACCTGGTTGTTAAATATTGTGAATTATAATATTAATGATGAATAAGTTCGTGTTGATTAAAGATGAATTTTATAGTTCCATTGTGTTGCACTTATTTGTGTTAGTATAATTGATGTCTGGAGGATATATTGTTTAATTGGGTATTCGGAACACTTTTCGTGTCGAAGTTAATATTCATAAGTTACTATTCACGAGTTACTATTCATGAGTTACTATTCACGAGTTACTATTCATGAGTTACTTATTCACCCTTACTATTCACGAGTTATTTCATTCTAAGTTATTATTTATTCTAGTATTGTGCATTCGGTATTTGGGTACAATATTATTCCATGAGGAGATGTGCTAATTTTTTCGTAATCGTTGGTTGAAGATATAATAAGAAGTCAATATGGACCGTGGTGGAGTTATAATAGTAAATCAATATGGATCATTGGTTTAAAGTTTTAATAGTAAATCAAGATGGACCGTTGTTTTAAGTTTAAATAGTAAACCAATATGGACCGTCTGCTTAATAGTAAATCAATCTGGACCGCTTCATGAATTAGTTACTATTCATTCCATTTTCCTATAAATAAGTTCATTCCTTCATTATTTCTTACGAATTCAATTGAAACTCTAGAGAGAGAAATTATAAGAGAATCTATAGAAAAGTATTCTGCTACTTCCCTACTCTTATATTCGCTTTTTTTTACTAGAAGAGATGTTATTTGTTGTACTTCATGAAGAGAACTTCATTATTCCATTATTTATTATTCTCATTGAATAACATGTATACGCTGGCTACCTATACATACATGGTGACATTCTTCTAATATTCCGCTTTTTTATTATTCTATCGAATATCCTATCTCGTATGCGTTCGCCGGACTGGTTCCATTATTTATTATTCTCATTTAATATATTGTTCTGCATGCGTTCTGTTAACCGGGTTCCATTATTTATTATTATGTCGAATATACCGTCTGCGTTTATTAATTCGACCGGTTCCATCCTTTATTATTCGTTGGAATAACTCTCGTCATGATCCTATCGCATGCATGGGTGATTTCTTTTGTTATTCCATTCTTTATTAAACTCAAATGGTTAAAATTTTGACTTTCTATACTCCATGAAATTAATGGAATATCCTCGATATTTGCGCTTCATCCAAAGATCTTTTCATGAAAATATTCTTCCGAGCATTCTTGAATTTTACTCACAAAGCAAGATCATGTTGACAATTTGGACGTTATCATTTCCTAAATAAATTAATTCTTGAACTTGTTTTATTGAATTTTTATATCATTGTCATCATCCTCATGTTTATATTATATCGAAAGTCATCTCGTGGCTGTAGTAGTGCATGATGGACTTGGTATGATTATGACCATGGATTATTCGGTGTAATCATGACCGTAATGTTACAAATGATGTGGTAAAAGTCCTTATTGGCCCGTAGTGCATTGATGGACAGTTGTTGGCATGATCATGACCATTAATGAATACACAAATATTCTTGGCCCGTAGTGTATGGATAATTGTGGTCGTGATACTAAAGAATATCCTTGGCCGTAGTCAGGCGGGGTAATTCGATGATGTGGATTATTTATTAAGTCGAGTCCTAAATGATAAAAGTGATGAAAAACCTTTTAAATCATAAAAATAGTAAATTTTATTCTCTACTTGACTCTTTTAATGGATTGCTTGTTCACCAAGCAGCTTAAACTTGATATTTATTATATTTTATCGCTTTAACATTGTTGAAGGCTAACGATAAATTATTCTCGCATTATCTTTGTCATAATATTTTTATCGGGCTAGTTGAGTTCACCCTTTCTTTCATTGTTCTCTCAGAAATGAGAACGTAGTGGGACTAATGGGGAACAGTGATGGTCCTAGATGGTGCATTAGTAGTCCTCACTATTCTCGTGAAATAGTGTGATAATAATTGTAATGAGGACTCCTTTTGAGTTTGTATAATCTCTAGTAGACAATATTTGTATTCAAACTCACAGCTTATATGTTTTGTCGATTGTACACGATAACAGTATTATTAAGTTGTATTTGAATTTCGCACCATATATCCGCAACTCAAGATGGGTGATGTATACCTAATTTTGGGGGCATCACATTTGGTATCAAAGCTTAGTGATATGATCCCCGGCTAGGATGTGAGAATAGAACTGCGAGGAGGGAGAGACGGAAATTCCTTCGTTAGTATGACCTACCTAAGTTTATTTGGTATTTAATTGGCTCACGTCCGAAAAAAAGGATAATATGTTTCATGTCAATTAACCTTTGTTTTGTGACAAGATCTCAAAAATGACATCCGAGAATGTTGAGAATAACAATGGAGCACGAGAGACCGCTTGATTCTCCACGATCAATAATCGTGACAATGTGCAACAAGATAGATAATCCTCTCATAAACAACAACATCGATCAATTGACGAATGACCAGACGCTTAGGAGCTTTTTAGAATTCATGCAACATCAAAGCGGCGGCGGCCCTGCTCATAATGCGAGAGGAAACAATGGCAACTCACACGGTTGGTCACCGCTAAGCAATTCAAGGAGCTGGGACCACCGGAGTTTTTGGGAAAGCCAGAACCACTTAAGGCGGAGATGTGGTTAAAGCAGATCACCAAGATATTTGATGTCTTGGGATGCTCCGAGGAGCAAAAGGTTCCCTTTGCTACCTTTATATTGCGTGAAGAGGCAGATCACTGGTGGGAATCTGTAAAACGTACCCAACGTGACGCACTTAAGATGTCTTGGGAGAAGTTCCAAGAGCTGTTCAATGACAAGTACTTTCCCGAAAGCATTTGTCACATGAAGGAGGTGGAATTTATCAAGTTAGAGCAAAACAACATGACCGTTCGTCGCAAAGACGGGCCAAGTTTGCACGGGTTGTCCCAATTTGCGTCCCACTTGGTTGATAATGAAGAGAGAATGACGCGGATATTTTTAAGAGGTTTGAATCCGGAGATACGTCAACATCTTATTTCTCATTAACTGTGTTTGTATTCAGATGTTGTAAATAGGGCTCAATTAGTGGAGCGCGATAACAAGTCAACGCAACTAAAAAAGAGCAGCTTGCAAAATGATAATACCAATGAGAACAGTCATCGAAGCGGTGACAACAAACGTGGAGGGAATCAACAGGCCAGAAATGGTAACCACTTCGGTGGTAATCAGGGCCAAAATAATAAGAATGTATATTTCAAGAAGAGAGATTCAACAATAATAGAAGGACGTCAAAGACCAAAGACCCATTGTTAAGGAAGGAGAACGACCACCCATCATATGCTTCAAATGCGAGGGAGGGGGACACATTAGTCCAAATCAAGCGATGTCAGTTTCCAAAGCATGTTATAATTATGGAAGAGAAGGTCACTTAGCCCAATTTTGTCATTCACCAAAGACAAGTTCAAATTAGGATGGAGGCACCAAAGGATGTCCTGAGATATGCCAAAGCCGATAAGTTAAGAGAGCATTTTTTTTTTCGACGAGGAACCCGAATAAAATTATCACGCCAGATGTTAGTCATAAACTCTTCATAAGTCTATACCGTGTTAGATATCTGCTTCTACTCACTCTTTTATTTCACCTAGTTGTGTTCAATATTTGAAGTTAACTCCTAGAGAAGTTAGACTTTGATATATCCGTCATTGGGAGAAATCTTTGTTACCTCCACTATTTATAAATCTTGTTCAAATCAACACTTTCACGTTACCTGTCGATCGTATCTCTTTGAAAATACTTGCCTTTGATGTGATTTTAGGAATAGATTGGTTAACTACTCATCATGCTTTTCGTAAGGTTGTTAGCTTTCATATTCTTAACCAACATGTTATGCGAATTCAAGTAACCAAACCACTAAAGTCAATCATTGTCATATCAAGCCATAAATAAAGAGCCCCGATCCTTTCCTTGTTAACTTTCTTGTGTGGAATGCACCAAGCCGCACTTTCTTCAGTAGGCAACGCCGTGAATGACGGTGGATAAGTTGATAGTATCAATGTGACGTCTTATCCAAGTCTTGGATGAGAGTCACAATTTTAAATGATATTTCTATTGTTAATAAATTTCCGACGATTCTTGAAGATTTCTTAGCCTACCCTAGAGCGTGAAATCGAATTTTGTATTAACCCTAAGACAAAACCCATTTCTAAAACCCTCAAATATTTTCTTCACCTAAAACGAACGTGTAATGTGCCAAAGACGTTGGCTCGAGTCATTGAAGATTACGATCGTATCATTCATTATCATCGTGGGAAAAATGAACGTGGTAGTTAAACGCGTTGAGTAGAAGATCGATATCTTTATTCTGTGCGAATATACACGAACCCACGTGAAGATAACGAATATACGATTAGAATTGACTTTAATCGATAAAGTTAAAGCTGCTCAAGCTACATACTCAGAGCTGATGAATGTGAAGAAGAAGGTTTAAGAGGCCGATATTCTAGAAGCAAGAATCGACGAAGAGAGGAAATCTCAACCCTCGATTTAATTGGCCCATTTGAAATCCTCGATGAAGTAAGAACTGTGGCTTATAGACTCGTTTTACCGCCCTGTATGTCGCGTGTTCATAATGTTTTTAACGTATCGATGTTACGTAAATATGTGGACGACCCGAACAACATTATTAATTTAGAACCCACGGATAAATGGATGATTTAACGTTTGAGGAGATACGTGTTAAAATCTTGGATAAGAAGAATCGTATTCAACACTTAAAGGTTATACCTCAAGAGTTAGAATTTGAAATGAAGTCGGGGTATCCTCACCTCTTCGGCATACCAGGTACGTACGTAAATTTAGAGGGCGAAATTCCATAAGGAGGGGAGATTGTGAGACCCCAGATTTTATGAATAAATATTTAATTTTCTCAAAATAATTTTTTTAATATTATGGTGTGGATTTGATATAATGTTATAGTTGTGGGTAATATTTATAAATTTTGCAAAAGTACGCAAGTTGTTATATAATATTCGATTGGTTCGGAAATATTCGCTTTTAGCGGGGAATATATTCGTATAACTAAGACAATCATTGGTGGACCCCATAACGGAATTATTGTTTGATTGAGAAAACGACAAAAATACTTTATGAAAATAACTATGGAGGTGTTACCGTTAAAACTGTTGAACTACCCTGTTAGTAAAAGTACAATAATACGTGTATTGCACAAGAGAAAGAGCACACGGTATTGATTATTGATGCTTACGTGAGAAGTCACTCAACTATACTCAATTATTGCTACAAAGAATTCTTCGCATCATATTTCTCATATTATTGATTCAATTATTGTTACAAAGATCATCCGCATTATATGATATATTATTAAATTAATAATTGAGACTTTAAAAGTTATTCATATTATTATTTGCAATATCGACAATGTCTGTAAGTTCTCGCAAGGAGAGGTTTGGTCACCTAATCATACGCCCAATAAGGAGAAGTCCTTATCGAAAAACCCCTTTCCACGGGAACGACACGGTTGTTAAATATTATGAATTATAATATTAATGGTGAATATGTTCGTGTTGATTAAAGATGAATTTTATAGTTCCATTGTGTTGGACTTATTTGTGTTAGTATAATTGATGTCTGGAGGATATATTGTTTAATTGGGTATTCGGGACACTTTTTGTGTCGGAGTTAATATTCATTAGTTACTATTCACGAGTTACTATTCACCCGATTACTATTCACTCTAGTATTGTGCATTCGGGTATTTGGGTATAATATTATTCCATGAGGAGATGTGCTAATTTTTTAGACCGTTGGTTGAAGATATAATAGTAAGTCAATATGGAGCGCAGGTGGAGTTATAATAGTAAATTAATATGGATCGCTGGTTTAAAGTTTTAATAATATATCAGGATGGACCATTGTTTTAAGTTTTAATAGTAAACCAATATGGACCGTCTGCTTAATAAAAGAAATCAATCTGACCGCTTCATGAATTAGTTACTTATTCATTCCATTTTCCTATAAATAAAGCTCATTCCTTCATTATTTCTTACGAATTCACTTTGAAACTCTGAGAGAGAATTATAAGAGAATCTATAGAAAAGTATTTTCGCTACTTCCCTACTCTTATATTCGGCTTTTTTTTCTGTAGGATGTTATTTGTTGTACTTTTCATGAAGAGAACTTTTGTTATTCCATTATTTATTATTCTCGTTGGAATAACGTATATCTGCGCTACCCTATACGTGAGTGACATTCTTCTAATATTCCGTTCTTTATTATTCTATCGGAATATCCCGTCTGCTTCTTCGTTCGCCTTTAATCCGGTTCCATTATTTATTATTCGTCGTTTAATATCATGCGTGCGCGTTCTGGCGGGACCGACCGTTCATTATATATTATTCTCGCTTTAATATCCTCGTACATCACGTTTACACGGACCGTTCCATCCTTTATTATTCTCGTTGATTAACCAAAGATGTGCGATTACATCGCATGCATGGTGATTTCTTTTGTTATTCCATTCTTTATTATACTCAACAAGGTTAAAATTTTGACTTCTATACTCCATGAAATTAATGGAATATCCTTGATATTTGCGCTTCATCCAGTATCTTTTCATGAAAATATTCTTCTGAGCATTCTTGAATTTTATTCTACAAAGCAGTATCATGTTGACAATTTGGACGTTATCATTTCCTAAATAAATTAATTCTTGAATTTGTTTGATTGAATTCTTATATCATTGCCATCATCCTCATGTTTATATTATATTGAAAGTCATATGTGGCCTGTAGTGCATAGATGGACTTGGTATGATTATGACTGTGGATTAATTCGGTGTAATCATAACCGTAATGTTACAAAATGATGTGGTAAAAGTCCTTATCGGCCCGTAGTGTATTGATGGACGCTTGTTGGCATGATCATGACCATTAATGAATACACAAATATTCTTGGCCAGTAGTGCATGGATAATTGTGGTCGCGATACTAAAGAATATCCTCGGCGTGAGTGTAGGGTGATTCGATGATGTGGATTATTTATTAAGTCGAGTCCCAAATGATAAAGGTGATGAAAACCTTTTAAATCATAAAAGATAGTAGATTTTATTCTCTACTTGACTCTTTTAATGGATTGTTTGTTCATTCACGCAGCTTAAACTTGATATTTATTATATTTTATCGGTTTAACATTGTTGAAGGCTAACGATAAATTATTCGCATTATCTTAGTCATAATATTTCTTCTTGGGCTAGTTGAGCTCACTGTTTTTCACCGCTCTCTTCAGAAATGAGAACGTAGTTGGGACTAGTCGGGGAACAGAGTGATGGTCCTAGATGGTGCATTAGTAGTCCTCACTATTCGTGAAAATAGTGTGATAATAATTGTAATGAGGACTCCTTTTGAGTTTGTATAATCTCTAGTAGACAATATTTGTATTCAAACTCATAGTTTATATTTTGTCGTATTGTACACGACAGTTGTATTATTAAGTTGTATTTGAATTCTGTACCATGTATCTGGCGACTCAAGATGGGTGATGTATTCCTAATTTTGGGGGCATCACATTTGGTATCAAAGCTTAGGGATATGATCCCTGGCTAGGATGTGAGAATAGAACTAGGAGGGGAGAGACGGGGAATTCCTTCGCTAGTATGACCTACCTAAGTTTATTTGATATTTAATTGGTCGGTCAAAATATAGGGATAATATGTTACATGTCAATTAACCTTTGTTTTGTGGCAGTATCTGAAAATGACATCCGAGAATGTTGAGAATAACAATGGAGCACAGGAGACTGTTGATTCTCCACAGATCAATAATCAGGACAATGTGCAACAAGATAGCGATAATCCTCCTGTAAACAACAACACTGATCAATTGACGAATAACGGTACGTTTAGGAGCTTTTTAGAATTCATGCAACATCAGGCGAAGGCGGCTCCTGTTCATAATGCAGGAGGAAACAATGGCAACTCACGGTTGGTCACCGCTAAGCAATTCAAGGAGCTGGGACCACCGGAGTTTTTGGGAAAACTAGAACCACTTAAGGCGGAGATGTGGTTAAAGCAGATCACCAAGATATTTGATGTCTTGGGATGCCCCGAGGAGCAAAAGGTTCAATTTGCTACCTTTATATTGCGTGAAGAGGCAGATCACTGGTGGGAATCTGTAAAACGTACCCAACCTGACGCACTTAAGATGTCTTGGGAGAAGTTCCAAGAGCTATTCAATGACAAGTACTTTCCCGAAAGTATTTGTCACATGAAGGAGGTGGAATTTATCAAGTTAGAGCAAAACAACATGACCGTGTCGCAGTACGAAGCCAAGTTTGCCGAGTTGTCCCAATTTGCGTCCCACTTGGTTGATAATGAAGAGAGAATGACGCGGATATTTTTAAGAGGTTTGAATCCGGAGATACGTCAACATCTTATTTCTCATTAACTGTGTTTGTATTCAGATGTTGTAAATAGGGCTCAATTAGTGGAGCGCGATAACGAGTCAATGCAACGAAAAAAGAGCAGCTTGCAAAATAATAATACTAATGAGGCGATCCATCGGCTATGACAACAAACGTGGAGGGAATCAACAAAGCGTAAATGGTAACCACTTCGGTGGTCGGGTACCAAAACAATAAGAATGTATATTTCAAGAAGAGGAGATTCAACAATAATGGAAGGACGCCAAGACCAAAGACCCGTTGTTAAGGAAGGAGAACGACCACCTATCATATGCTTCAAATGCGGAGGGAGGGACGACATCACCAAATCTAGCAGCGATGCCGTCTAAAGCATGCTATAATTATGGAAGAGAAGGTCACTTAGCTTGGATTTTGTCGCTCACAAGACAAGTTCAAATAGGATGGAGGCACCAAAGGATGTCCCGCATGCCAAAGCCAATAAGTTAAGAGAGCATTTTTTTTTGTGAGGAGGAACTCCAATAAAATTATCACGGGTATGTTAGTCATAAACTCTTTGCAAAGTCTATACCGTGTTGAGATACCTCTGCTCTACTCACTCTTTTATTTCACCTAGTTGTGTTCAATATTTGAAGTTAACTCCAGAGAAGTTAGACTTTGATATATCTGTTGGGAGAAATCGTCGTTACCTCCATTATTTATAAATCTTGTTCAAATCAACACTTTCACGTTACCTGTCAATCGTATCTCTTTGAAAATACTTGCCTTTGATGTGATTTTAGGAATAGATTGGTTAACTACTCATCATGCTTTTGTGTAGGTTGTTAGCTTTTATATTCTTAACCAACTCACATGCGAATTCAAGTAACCAAACCACTAAAGTCAATCATTCTCATATCGAGCCATAAATAAAGAGCCCGATCCTTTCGTTGTTAACTTTCTTGTGTGGAATGCAAGCGGACTTTCAGAGGCAACGCGTCATGAATGACGGTGACAAGTTGATAGGTATCAATGTGACGTCTTATCCAAGTCTTGGATGAGAGTCACAGCTTTTAATGATATTTCTATTGTTAATAAATTTCCGACGTATTCTTGAAGATTTCTTAGCCTACCCTAGAGCGTGAAATCGAATTTTGTATTAACCCTAGTACAAAACCTATTTCTAAAATCCTCAAATATTTTCTTCACCTAAAACGAACGTGTAATGTGCCAAAGACGTTGCCTCGAGCTGTTGAAGATTACGATCGTACCATTCATTATCATCGTGGGAGAAATGAATGTGGTAGCTGACGCGTTGTGTAAGACCCTCACTTTTATAAATAAAGATGAATTTTTTTATAAATATTATTTTTGAATATTATGGAATAAATTTGATATAATGTTATAGTTAGGGGTAATATTTATAAATTTTGCAAAGTAAGCAAGTTGTTATAAAATATTCGTTTGGTCGGGAAATATTCTTATTGTTTGGGAATATTCGTGATTTACGACTCAATCAATCATCAGTGGACCCCACAACCAAGTATTGTCAGTAGTTAGAAAACTGACAAAATTATTTTTCTATAAAAATAACGGCAGAGGTGTTACCATTAAAACCGCTGAACTACCCTAAGAGTAAAAAGTACAAAGAATACGCCAGTAGTTGTATAGTAGCACACGATATTGATTATCGATGCTTACGTGAGAAGTCACTCACCTATGCTCAATTATTGCTACAAAGAATTGGCCGCATCATATCTCTTATATTATTGATTCAATTATTGTCACAAGATCATCTCAGATAATATGTTATAGTATTAAATTATTAATTGAGACGACAAGTTATAAATGATTAATAATTGTTGAAAGATTAAATATGTGTTGATTAAAAATAAAATGATTTGTGGTAATATTTATTCAATCCTCGATGTATATAAAGTCTCCATATGAGACGCTTTGTGGTAAGTTTGATTATTTTATGGGGGGGCATATGTCATCATCTAAGAGTCCCTTCATCAATAATAATTACCTTTGTGAATAGTAATTACCTTTGTGAATAGTAATTACCTTCGTCAATAAGTATTTACCTTCAATCGATAGTAATTACCTTTGTGAATAGTAATTATCTTTGTGAATAGTAATTACCTTCGTCAATAGTAATTACCTTCATCAATAGTAATTACCCCTTCGCAAATAGTAGTTGTCCCTTCAATATTACCAAGAGTTAACTGCCTCTTCTGTGTTCCAAGGGTTAATTACCCTTTCGCAGAAAATAGTAGTTGTCTCTTCTTCAATATTACCAAGAGTCATTTTGACCCTTCATAAGACCAAGAGCCACCCCGCTTTTCTATAAATAGAAAGCTCATTCCTTCATTATTTCTTACGAATTCAATTGAAACTCTGTAGAGAAAACTATAGAAGAAAGAAGAAAAGTATTTTGCTACTTCACTTTTCCAATATTCAAATTTTTCTAAGGTAGGGAATATTATTTGTTGTACTCGTAAGGGGTGTTATTCTTTTTATTCATGAAGAGAACTTCTGTTATTCCATTGCTTATTATTCCGTTGAATAACTCCGTAAAAGTGGCATACCCTATACATGACTTCAGATATGCTGAATACCCTATACTTGGTGAAATCCTTTATATTATTCCATTCTTATTTATTCGCATTGGAATAACTCAGTATATCGCGAATCCCTATACTTGGTGACATTCTTCTATTATTTTATTATTCCGTTGGAACATCCTGTCATCAGGCTTTTACGCCTTACTCGGTTCCGCTCTTTATTATTCTGTCTTTTTTATTATTCTATTGGAATATCCTCATCGTGTGTTTTACACCTTAATTCGGTTCCGCTTTTTTATTATTCTCATCTTTATTATTCTGCTGGAATATCCTTTCAGGTGTTTTTACACCGACCGGGTTCCGCCTTTTATTATTCTGTCTTTATTATTCTATTGGAATATCCTCGTCAGTGTGTTTTTACACCTAACTGGTTCCGCTTTTTATTATTTTCAGATTTATTATTCTCGTTGAATAACCTCGTCTATGGCGCAAGTACCGCATGCACGGTGATTTCTTTTGTTATTTCATTCGCTATTATACTCAAATTGGTTAAAATTTTGACTTCTATACTCCATAAATTTAGTGGAATATCCTCGATATTTAAGCTTCATCCAAAGATTTTTAATGAAAATATTTTTCCGAGCATTCTTGAATTTTACTCTACAAAGCGATCATGTTGACAATTTGGACGTTATTAGTTCCCTAATAAATTAATTCGTGAACTTGTTTTATTGAATTATTATGTCATTGTCATCATCCTCATGTTATATTATGTTATCTTTAGCTTACGTGCATAGATGAACTTAGTATGATTATGCACGAGGATCATTCGGTATAAATCACGTTTGCTTGATATAAATGATGTGACAAAAGTCCTCGCTGGCCCGTGAATGCGTTGATGGATAGTTTTGGTATGATTATGACAAGGGGTGATTCGGTATAGTCATTGACCAAAATTGATAATTAGATATTGTGGTTTATTCATTAAACCGAGTCTTAGTGATAAAAAAATTGATGAAAACCTTTTAAAACCTAAAAGATAGTAGACTTTTATTTTCTACTTGACTCTTTTAATGGATCAGCATATTCACCGCAGCTTAAACCGGTTGTCTATTGTATTTTATCGCTTTAACATTGTCAAGACTATTGATAATTTATTCGCATTATCTTAGTTATAATATTTCATCGGGCTAGTTGAGCTCACCCTTTCTTTCACCGTTTTCTTCGAAATGAGAATATAGTTTGGACGAGTCGCCTGGGAAAAGAGTGATGGTCCCGAAAATAGATTAGTAGTCCTCACTATTCTCATAAATAAAGTGACAATAAATGTAATGAGGACTCCTTAAGTATGGATATTGTCTAAATGACAATATTCCTATTAGAACTCTCGCTTTATGTATTGTCGTATGTTACACTTACGGATGTATAATTAAGTTTGTATTTGAATTTATGTACCATGTAAGTGGCGACCCAAGATGGGTGACCTATACCTAATTTTGGGGCGTCACAATTGGTATCGAGCCAAAGTTATATGATCCTCGCTAAGATGCGAGATAAGAACTAGGAGGGAGAGACGGGAATTCCTTCGCTAGTATGACCTACCCAAGTTTATTTGTTATTTAATTGGTCACGTGAGTATAGGGATAATAATTGATATATTAATTAAACCTTGTGTTGTGGCAAAGTGTTTGAAATGGCAACTAAAAATATTCACAATGGAGTGAATGTGACCGTTAGACACCTTTAATCACTAATCAAAGTTAATGCAAAGGTCGATTTAGGAACAAATTAGAGATATCCACGTAGTGAATGAAGAACTAATTGTTGCAATTTTGCTAGCTAGTTGAGAGTAGCGGTGAGAGTGAGGAAGAAGAGGAAGAAGAGGAACCCGAGGAGAATTGTTGAAGAAATTTATGATCAAAACTTAGAATTACAAAATTGTGTTCGTGAGCTAGAAGAACAGTTGAAGAACGGCAAACTGGTCGTGGAACAAAGGGATACAACAATTCAAAATTGGGTTACCCGATATGTGATGCTCGAACAAAATCACGCTTTGGCGGTGTGTAAGATATTAAAGTTGAATCGAGAATTTAAAATCAAAGATCAAATTGAAAGAAGAAACAACTCGAACGGGCTGAGAATAGACGATACGTGGGTAAAAGCCGCACAACGCGTTGATAGTGTAGAAAAGACGTCCATCCAATAAAGCCAAAATAGATGAAATGGACTTTGCTTTTTGACAAAGAATTGGGAGAACCCAACATCGAATTCAAATTACCACGTATAGCGGTCAACCCGAATTCGATATGGATCTGAGAATAATGATTCAAATCATGGATCGTGAATGTGAAGAAGCACTTAAGGGTGGAATGTACCCTATAAGTAAAGTCAAATTCGGTAATTTAATCGAGAGCGTCTGTCGAGAAACCCGAACGGGTTATTACGGGTAAATTAATTATAAATTATCATAAGTCTATACTTTATTCAACACAAGTTCTACCCACTTTTTATTCTACCTAGTTGTGTTCAATGTTTAAATTTGACTCTAAAAAATTAGACTTTGATTTATCTATCAAACTTCGTTGGAGAAACCTTCAAGCTACCTCCATCGCTTATTAATCTTGTTGTTTCAAATAAACACTTTCACGATCTTATCTCTTTGAAAATACTTGCCTTTGAGGTAATTTTTGAAAACGATTGATTAACTACTTATTATTCTTTTGTAAGGTTGTTAGCTTTCATATTCCTAACCAACCTCATTATACTGAATTCAAAGTAACCAAACCCCTAAAGTTAATCACCTTATATCGCTCCATAAGTAAAGAGCCCCGATCCTTTCGTTGTTGACTTCCTTGGGTGGAATGCACCGAAGCCGACTTTCTCAGAGGCGTACGCCGTGAATGACGATGACAAGTTGATAGGTATCATTGTGAGGTGTTATCTAGGTTAAAGGATGTAAGTCACATTGGTATCAATGTAACGTACTATCCAAGTCTTGGATAAGAGTAGCGCTTTGAATGATATTTCTATCATTAATAAATTTCTTGACGTATTCTTGAAGATTTCCTAGCCTACCCTAGAGCGTGAAATCGAATTTTGTATTGACCTCAAAGATAAAAACCCATTTCTTAAACCTCAAATATTTTTTCAACTAAAAGGATCTGCATTTTACGAGGATTATGATGAAAGTCATAATAAAAGCATTGGACTAATGAAAATCATGGGTATATAAAGTATTAGTAAGTGTTATGATGAGTTATGTGGTTATTATGTGAAAACATGAAAGTTTCTTGAAATCACAAAGGGTTGAAAAATTAGATTTTGGTAAAACGTAATATGAAATTCAATCGACCATATCTCCTATTATATTTTGAATTTTGAGTGTGGTCAAGTCCTAGAGTTAGATCTATGAGTTTTGTAGCTTATCCAAGTGGAATCACCGGAAAAGGTGTCAGTAGATTTTTTGTGGACCTAATTTAGCAAAAGAGTCCAAAGTCGCAAATTATAAAAAACGCTAACGCCTAGAAACTTTAAGGGCTGTTTCGCCACTAAATTTATGTGAAAAATTCTGGCCTTTTGGGACATAAAAATATATGTTATAAAGTACCTCCTGTCCAAAAATGAGCTCATTCTCGACTTAAAATGAACAAGTTATGACCATTTCAATATTTAGGTTTTTGACAAAAATGCTATAACCTGAGTTCTATAACTCCGAATGACCATGAAATTTAAATCGAGGCTCACATTAACATGTGTAAGGTCCTGCCAAGATTTGGGAATTTTGGAGTTAAACTTGAGGTAGCCAATTTCTTAAGGAATTAATTAGAAATTGATTTTTAAAAATAGTAAATGAATTTTAAAATTCCGAGAAAAATATATTTTCATCATGGGACTATATTATGCTAAATCCCAGAAAAGAAATATTTTGGGACTGATTTGGTATTTTTCATGAAAATGGTTTAGTTACTTAACATATGAGTTAAATATGTTATGTGAAGTAACAAAGTTGAAAATAGGATTTTATGGCTAGAGAATCCTATATAGAGTATATGCATATTTTTTGATGAGGATTTGATAATTGGTGATGATATCTTATGAGTATGGCATTTTTGAATGATTAAATGCATTATATGGTAAAGCGTAAACAATTGAGATAAATTATTTATAAATTTAAGAAGTGATTTAAATATTGTTATAATATTAATGATATTAGATTATGAGATTATTAAGTGATTGATAACATGGGGATATTCTTGAATCTCGGATAAATTATATTATAAATGTTTAATATTTATCCTTTATCTCATTTGATTGATTCTTTATATCATTATCCTCACGCTTATATCAGGTTGAAAGTTATCCGTGGCTTACGTGAATAGATGGACTTGGTATGATTATGACCAGTGGATTGTTCTATATAATCATAACCAGTAATTGAAAACACAATTATCTTCGGGTCAGTAGTACATGGATAATTTGTGGTCGGATACTAATGAATACACGATTATCTTTGTCAGTAGTGCATGGATAATTTGTGGTGGTCGTGATACTAATGAATATCCTCGGCCCGTAGAAAGGTGGATGATTCGATGATATGGATTAATTATCGAAATGAGTCTCAAAGAATGAAATATTAATTCATGGATGTGGGTAAAAGTCATCTTTAAGTAGTAGTGCATCGATAGACTTGGTATGATTATGACGACCAAGGATTATTCGGTATAATCTTGATCAGAATTAAAAACACGAATATCCTCGGCGAGAGTGCATGGATAATTCGTGGTCGTGATACTATTAAGTCGCTGCCTCAAAGATTATTGGTTTTACAGATTGTATATCTTTGGCCCAGTGCAAAGATGAATTGTTAATGAATATCTTCGGTAGGATTATAAAATGAATTTAATATTTTTAACGATAAAGGTATTCAAGGTATCCTCACCTCTTTATCATATCAGTATCGCATTTCTAATTTCGAGGGCGAAATTTCATAAGAAGGGAGGTTGTAAGACCCAAACTTTTATAAATAAAGATGAATTTTTTTATAAATATTATTTTTGAATATTATGGAATAAATTTGATATAATGTTATAGTTGTGGGTAATATTTATAAATTTTGCAAAGTAAGCAAGTTGTTATAAAATATTCGTTTGGTAGAAAAATATTCTTATTGTCGGGGAATATTCGTACGAAGGCTCAATCATTGGGGGACCCCACAACGGAAGTATTGTCGTAGTTAGAAAATGACAAAATTATTTTTCTATAAAAAATAACTACAGAGAGGTGTTACTGCCAAAAACCATTGAACTACCCTAGAGTAAAAGTACAAGAATACGCCAGATGTCTGATAGTTGTATAGTAGCACACGATATCGATTATTGATGCTTACGTGAGAAGTCACTCACCTATGCTCAATTATTGCTACAAAGAATTCTCGTGATCATATCTCTTATATTATTGATTCAATTATTGTCACAAAGATCATCCGTATAATATGTTATAGTATTAAATTATAAATCGAGACAACAAGTTATAAATGATTATTAATTGTTGAAAGATTAAATATGTGTTGATTAAAAATAAAATGATTTGTGGTAATATTTATTCAATCCTCGATGTATATAAAGAGTCCATTATGAGACGTTTGTGGTAAGTTTGATTATTTTATGGGGGGCATATGTCATCATCTAAGAGTCCCTTCGTCAATAGTAATTACCTTTGTGAATAGTAATTACCTTTGTGAATAGTAATTACCTTCGTCAATAGTATTTACCTTCGTCAATAGTAATTACCTTTGTGAATAGTAATTATCTTTGTGAATAGTAATTACCTTCAATCAATAGTAATTACCTTCATTCGATAGTAATTACCCTTCTTCGCAAATAGTAGTTGTCCCTTCAATATTACCAAGAGTTAACTCCCTCTTCGGTGTTCCAAGGGTTAATTACCCCTTCGCAAATAGTAGTTGTCTCTACAATATTACCAAGAGTCATTTTGACCCTTCGTTAAGACCAAGAGCCACCCCGCTTTTTCTATAAATAGAAAGCTCATTCCTTCATTATTTCACGAATTCACCAAACTCTGAGAGAGAAACTATAGAAAGAAAGAAGAAAAGTATTTTGCTACTTCACTTTTCCAATATTCAAATTTCTTCTAAGGTAGGGAATATTATTTGTTGTACTCGTAAATGGGTGTTATTCTTTCTTATTCACGAAGAGAACATTTGTTATTCCATTGCTTATTATTCTGCTTGAATAACCTCGTAAAAGTGGCATACCCTATACATGACCTCAGATATGCGGAATACCCTATACTTGTGAAATCCTTATATTATTCCATTCTTATTTATTCTGGTTGAATAACTCGTATACGCTGGAATCCCCTATACTTTGGTGACATTCTTCTATTATTTTATTATTCCGTTGGAACATCCTCGTCTCAGGCTTTTACGCCGACCGGGTTCCGCTTTTTTATTATTCGCATCTTTATTATTCTCATTGGAATATCCCATGTCTGCGGTGTTTTACAATTTTAATTTAAAATCTTTTTATTATTCTCGTTTTATTATTCTCGCTGGAATATTCTTTCGTGTGTGTTTTACACCTGGACTGTTCCGCTCTTTTATTATTCTCTGTCTTTTATTATTCTATCGAATATCCTGTCACAGGTGTTTTACACCTTGACCGGTTCCGCTTTTATTATTTTGTATTTATTATTCATTGGAATAACCTGCTTCATGCTAAGTACCGCATGCATGGTGATTTCTTTTGTTATTTCATTCGCTATTATACTCAAATTGGTTAAAATTTTGACTTACTATACTCCATGAATTTAGTGGAATATCCTCGATATTTGCGCTTCATCCAAAGATTTTTAATGAAAATATTTTTACGAGCATTCTTGAATTTTACTCTACAAAGCAATATCATGTTGACAATTTGGGCGTTATTAGTTCCTCGAATAAATTAATTCGTGAACTCGCTTTATTGAATTATTATGTCATTGTCATCATCCTCATGTTATATTATGTTATATTTAGCTTACGTGCATAGATGAACTTAGTATGATTATGACCGTGGATCATTTGGTATAATCACGGCTTGATATAAATGATGTGACAAAAGTCCTCAAAGGCTTTGTAATGCAAAGTGATGGATAGTTTTTGGTATGATTATGACCGGGGTGATTCTTAAGATAGTCATGACCATTGATAATTTGATGAAAATCCTCGACCGTAATACGTGGATGATTATACCCATTGGTTAAAACTTTGACTTCTATACTCCATGAAATTAGTGGAATATCCTTGACATTTAAGCTTCATCCAAAGATCCTTTCATGGAAATATTCTTCTCAAGATTCTTGAATTTTACTCTACAAAGCAATATCATGTTGACGACTTTGGACGTTAATAATTTCGGATAAAATAATTCTTGAACTTGTTTTATTGAATTCTTATATCATTGTCATCATCCTCATGTTTATATTTTTTTAAAGTCATCCGTAGGCCCGTAGAGCATGGATGGACTTGGTATGATTATGACTGTGGATTATTCGATAATCATGAATCGTAATGTTACAAATGATGTGGTAAAATCCTCATTAGTCAGAAGTGCATTGATGGACGATTGTTGGCATGATCATGACCATTAATGAATACACAACTATTCTTGGCCCGTAGTGTGAATAATTGTGGTTGTGATACTAAAGAATATCCTCGGCGTAGAAGCGAGGGGTGATTCGATGATGTGGATTATTTATTAAAGTCGAGTCTCAAATATATATGAGGATGAAAAACCTTTAAATCATAAAAATAGTAGATTTTATTTTCTACTGACTTTTTAATGGATTGCGATATTCCGCCGCAGCTTAAACCGGGTTGTCTATTGTATTTTATCGCTTTAACATTGTTGAAGACTATTGATAATTTATTCGCATTATCTTAGTCATAATATTTCTTCTCGGGCTAGTTGAGCTCACCTTTCTTTCACCGTTTCTTCGTGAAATGAGAATATAGTGGGACGAGTCGGGAAAAAGAGTGATGGTCCCAAGATAGCATTAGTAGTCCTCACTATTCTCGTTAAATAGTGTGACAATAAATGTAATGAGGACTCATTGTATGGATATTGTCTAAATGACAATATTCCTATTAGAACTCTCGCTTATGTATTGTCGTATGTTACACGACGGATGATGTAAAATTAAGTTTGTATTTGAATTTATGTACCATGTAAGTGGCGACCCAAGATGGGTGACGATACACGATTTTGGGGCGCTACACGCGTTGAGTAGAAGATCGATGTCGTTATTACGTGCGCGAATATACGAACCCACGTGAAGATAACGAATATACGATTAGAATCGACTTTAATCGATGAAGTTAAAGCTGCTCAAGCTACATACTCAGAGCTGATGAATGTGAAGAAGAAGGTTCAAGAGGCCGATATTCTAGAAGCAAGAATCGACGAAGAGAGGAAATCTCAACCCTCGATTTAATTGTCCCATTTGAAATCCTCGATGATGTAGGAACTGTGGCTTATAGACTCGTTTTACCGCCAAGTATGTCGCGTGTTCATAATGTTTTTAACGTATCGATGTTACGTAAATATGTGGACGACACGAACAACATTATTAATTTAGAACCGGACGGGATAGCGGATGATTTAACGTTTGAGGAGATACGTGTTAAAATCTTGGATAAGAAGAATCGTATTCAACACTCAAAGGTTATACCTCAAGAGTTATAATTTGAAATGAAGTTGAGGTATCCTCACCTCTTCTAAGATACCAATACGTACGTAAATTTCGAGGGCAAAATTCCATAAGGAGGGGAGATCAGGAGACCCTGATTTTATGAATAAATATTTAATTTTCTCGAAATAATTTTTTTTAATATTATGGTGTGGATTTGATATAATGTTATAGTTGTGGGTAATATTTATAAATTTTGCAAAAGTACGTAAGTTGTTATATAATATTCGATTGGTCTGGGAATATTCGCTTTTAGCAAGGAATATTCGTATAACCAAGACAATCATTGGTGGACTCTATTAACGGAATTATTGTTTGATTGAGAAAAACGCATAAAAATAATTTATAAAAATAACGGCGGAGGTGTTACCGTTAAAACTGTTGAACTACCCGGTAGTAAAAGTACAAGAATACGCCAGAATTAAGACAAAGAAAGACACACCATTGATTATCGATGCTTACGTGAGAAGTCACTCGCTTATACTCAATTATTCTTACATAGAATTGGCCAGATCATATTTCTCATATTATTCAATTATTGTTACAATGATCATATGATTATATGATATATTATTAAATCAATAATTGAGACGGAAAAAGTTATTCATATTATTATTTGCAATATCGACAATGTCTAAAAGTTCCGTCGAGGAGAGGTTTGGTCACCTAATCATGCGCCTAATAAGGAGAAGTCCTTATCGTAAAGCCCCCTCTTTCCTGGGAACAACCTAGTTGTTAAATATTGTGAATTATAATATTAATGATGAATAAGTTCGTGTGTTGATTAAAGATGAATTTTATAGTTCCATTGTGTAGGACTTATTTGTGTTAGTATAATTGATGTCCGGAGGATATATTGTTCAATCAGGGTATTCGAGACACTTTTCGTTTGAGTTACTATTCATGAGTTACTATTCATGAGGATAAGCTTTAGTTTGAAAGTTACTTATTCACGAGTTACTATTCATGAGTTACTATTCACCCTAAGCATTATTTACTCTAATATTGTGCATTCTGTATTTGGGTACAATATTATTCCATGAGGAGATGTGCTAATTTTTCGCACTGCTGGTCAAGATATAATAAGTAAGTCAATATGGACCATTGGTGGAGTTATAATAGTAAATCAATATGGATCGCCGGTATAAAGTTTTAATAGTAAAACAAGATGGACCGTATCTCTACGGCATGGCGCAGATTGAACTGATGTGTCCTCTCTCCGCATTTAGAAGCATATGATAGTGGTCTTTCTCCTTCCTTAACAACGGGTCTTTGGCCGACGTCTTTCCATCATTGTTGAATCTCCTTTTCTTGAAATGTCTATTCTTATTGTTTTGGCCCGATTACCACCGGCGGTGGTTACCATATCCGCCCGTTGATTCCTCCACGCTTGTTGTCACCGCTTCGACGACTACTCTCGCCGGTATTATAATTTTGCTTACCGCTTTTTTAGTTGGTTGACTCATTATCGCGTTCCACTAATCGAGCCATATTTACAACATCCGAATAAAAACACCATTTTGATGAAATAAGATGTTGACGTATCTCCCGCTTCAAACCTCTTAAAAACATTCGCGCCATTCTCTTCATTATCCACCAAGTGGGACGAACCGTGATAACTCCGCAAATTTTGCCTCGTATTGCGACACGGCCATATTGTTTTGTTCCAACATGATAAACTCCACCTCCTTCATGTGGCGAATACTTTCGTGAAAGTATTTGTCGTTGAATGTACTCTTGAACTTCTCCCAAGATATCTTCAAGACAAATGAAGTCGAGTACGCTTTTACCGATTCCCCACCAAGAGAATCCTCTCACAAGACATAAAAGGCGTGAAAGGGAACCTTTACTCTCCTGAGCATCCCAAGACATCAAATATCTTGGTAATCTGCTTTATCTATGCTTCCGCCATAAGTGGTTTTGCTCTCCCTTAAATTCAAGTGGTCCCAAATTCTTTGAATTGTTTAATGCGGTGACCCGAGAGTTTTCCGTGTTTCCACCTACGCTTTTGGATGTGAGTCGCTTCTCACTTTCATTGTTGCATAAATTGCATAAAGCCTCCTAACATTTGATCATTCATCATTTGGTCAAGGTTGTTGTTTGCATGAGGATTGTCGCCTTCTCGATGCATTATCCTCGATTATCGATATGTGGTGAATCAACGATCGCTCAAGCGCCCATCGCTATTTTCAACATTCTCGATGTCATTTTCAGACATCGCCACAAAACAAAAGGTTAATTGACATGTAACAAATTATCCCTATCTTCTCGACCAACCAATAAAATAAAGACATAAACTTAGGTAGGTCATACTAACGAAGGTATTCCCTGCTCTCTCCTCCTAGTACTATTCTCACATCTTAGCCAGGATCATATCCTAAGCTCGATACCAACCGTGACGCCCCCAAAATTAGGTATACATCACCCATCTTAGGTCGCCACTTACATGGTACAGTAATTTAAATACAACTTACTAACATAATCTGTAGGTGGTACAATACTGGCATAAATCGTGAGTTTAAATACAAATATCGCTTACTAGATATTATACAAACTCAAAAGGAGTCCTCATTACAATTATTATCACACTATTTCACGTAATAGTGAGGACTACTACTATCGCTATCTTCGTGACCATCACTGCTTCCCCGACTCGTCCCAGCCTATATTCTCATTTCAAGAGAATAGTGAAAGAAAGGGTGAGCTCAACCACCTTCAAAGAAGAAATATTATGACTAAGATAATGCGTAATAAATTATCAATAGTCTTCAACAATGTTAAACCGATAAAATACAATAGACAACCAAGTTTAATCTGCAATGAATATCGCAATCCATTAAAAGAGTCAAGTAGAAAATAAAGTCTACTATCTTTTAGGTTTTAAAAGGTTTTTCATTATCGTTATAGTGAGAGACTCGACTTTAATAAATATTCCACATCATCGAATCACCCCTCGCACTACTACGGCCAAGGATATTCTTTAAGTATCACGACCACAATTATTCACGCACTACGGGCCATTAATATTTGTGTATTCATTAATGGTCATGATCATGCCAACAATCGGTCCACCAATGCACCACTACCATCGAGGATTTTTATCACATCATTTGTAACATTACGGCCATGATTACACCGAATAGTTTCTCGTTATAATCATACCAAGTCCATCTATGCACTACAAACGCAGATGACTTTCAACATAATAAAAACACGAGGATGATGACAATGATATAAGAATTCAATAAAACAAGTTCAAGAATTATTTTATCCAGGAATTATTAACGTCCCAAATTATCAACATGACATCGCTTTTGTAGAGTAAAATTCAAGAATGATCGTAAGAATATTTCCATGAAAAGATCTCGGATGAAACGCAAATATCAAGGATATTCCACTAATTTCATGGAGTATAAAGTCAAAGTTTTAACCAACTAGGTATAATAAAGAATAGAATAACAAAAGAAATCACCATGCATGCGAAAGACCGCACAGCGAAAGTTATTCCAAATGAATAATAAATAATCTAACCCAGTCCGCCAGAAAACGCATGCATGTGATGTTCCAACAGAATAATAAAGAATGGAACCCGTGTCCGGCGTAAAACACATGCATGTGATGTTCCAATGAATAATAATAAAGATTTTAACCAGTCCTGTAAACACACACGAGCATGTGATGTTCCAAATGTAATAATAATAAAGATTTTAACCAGTCCTGTAAAACACATGATGTGGATGTTCCAATGTAATAATAATAAAGATTTTAACTAGGTCCTGTAAAAACACACGCATGTGATGTTCCAATGTAATAATAGAAGAATGTCACCAAGTATAGGGTAAACCACGATATACGAGTTATTCCAATGTAATAATAAGCAATGGAATAACAATACTTCTCTTCATGAATAAGAAAGAATAACACCCCTTACATTTGGTAGAGATTGAATCTTTATGCAAGAAGGTAAGTAACAAAATACTCTTCTTTCTTTCTCTCTATTCTCTATACTTTCTCTCTCTATAGCTTGAATGAATTTGTGAAAAATAATGAAGCACTAGGCCTCTATTTATAGAATATTTCTAGCTTAAAGACTCGCTGTGTGAAAAGGCAAGGGCTCGACGGAGTCAAGTTGATCGACGATGATGTGAAAAGAAAAGTGGTTTCGACGCTCAGAATGTGAAAACGACAAGTGGTTCGACGTCTGGTAAAGGTAATTACTATCGACGAAGGTAATTACTATTCACAAGGGTAATTACTATCGATTTAAGGTAATTACTATTCATAAGGGTAATTACTATCGACGAAAGTAATTACTATCGACGAAGATAAATACTATCGACGAAGGTAATTACTATTCACAAAGGTAATTACTATCGACGAAGAGACTCTTAGATGATGACATATGAGCCCCCCATAAAATAATCAAACTTACCACAAATCATTTTATTTTTAATCAACACATATTTAATCTTTCAACAATTATTAATCATTTATAACTTGTCGTCTCAATTATTGATTTAATACTATAACATATTATACAGATGATAATGTGACAATAATTGAATCAATAATATAAGAGATATGATGCAAAGAATTATCAGTAGTAATAATTAAGCATAAATGAGTGACTTCTCACGTAAGATCAATAATCAATACCGTGTGCTACTACGCAACCACGCCAGACATCGCATTTCTTTACCACCGGGTAGTTCAATGCTTTTAACTAAGTAACACCTCCGTAGTTATTTTTTATAAAATATTTTTATCGCTTTCAATCCGACAATAATTACATTAGGGGGTCCACCAATGATTGAGTCAGTTGTATCGAATATTCCCTAACAAAAAGAATATTCCCCACCAAACGAATATTTTATAACAACTTGCATACTTTGCAAAATTTATAAATATTACCCACAACTATAACATTATATCAAATTTATTCTATAATATTCAAAAATAATATTTATAGAAAAATTCATCTTTATTTATAAAAGTCAGGGTCTTACAACCTCCCCTTCTTATGAAATTTCGCCCCGAAATTTAGGTACGACATCGGTATATCTAAGAGGTAAGGATACCTTGATTTCATTTCGATTCTAACTCCCAAGTCATTTCCTCAACATCGTGGTTCCTCCACAAAACTTTAACTCGAGGTATAACCTCGAGCGTAGAATATGTTCCTTCTTATCCAAGATTTGAATAGAACCTCTTCATACGCCAAATCTTCCGCTATTTCGTCCGGTTCTAACTCAATAATGTGGTTCGGGTCTTTCACATTTTTACGTAATATGGATATGTGAAAACGCATGAATACGAGACATATTTCACAGAAAGTTTAGTCTATAGGCCACAATTCCTACTCGATCGAGGATTAAAATGGACCGATGAATCGAGGATTAAGTTTTCCTCTCTTTCCAAATCTTGTAACTCCTTTCCATGGAGCAACTTTTAACAACACATGATCTCCTATATCGAATTCCACGCCCTTTCATGAAGATCGTAATAATTCTTTTCATCGATTTTGTGAGGTTTTTATACGTTGTCGATCGTTTGAATCTTTTCAGTAGTCATAATGCACTCAACTCCGGCCCCAACAACGTGGCTTCACCCACCTCATCCCAAAGATACCGGAGAACGACACTTTCTTCCATACAACGCTCGAATGGAGCCATGCCAATACTTGCTTGATAACCGTTGTTGTAGGAAAAACTCCACCAATGGTAAGAATTTGTCCCAACTCACCTTGAAATCAAGGACACAGTAGTCTTAATAGATCTTCAAGAGTTTGAATAGTCCTCTCCGATCGTCCGTCTGTCTGCGAGGATGATATGCCGAGCAAAATCGTAAATCGCGCCCATAGCTTTTTGCAAACTAACACAAAATCGCGAAGTGAATCTTGGGTCTCGATCGTAAACTATGGATACCGGCATACCATGCAGCTTACAATCTCGCTATGTACATACGAGCAAGACGTTCAAGTGTATAAGTTTCAGTATCGGTAAGAAATGAGCAGACTTGGTCAATCTATCAACAATGACCCAAATCGCATCAATGCCTTGAGAAACCTTAGGAAGACCGGTGAATAAAATCCATGGTAATGTGCTCCCACTTCCATTTTGGAATTTCAAGTGGTTGCAATGGACCTTTTGGTACTTGATGCTCCGCTTTAACTCGTTGACAAGTTAGACACCTTGAGATAAATAAATATTCTCTCTTCATATCGCTCCACCAAAATGTATGATTTAATATCATGATACATTTTGGTACTCCTGTGATGGATTGCAAATGGTGTGTTGTGCGCCTCCATCATGATATTATACTTTAAATCGTGGTCGTAGGAACACAAAAGTCCGGAGTCGACTCAAGTATTCCTTCTTCATCGATTCTTGCTTCCGACATAGCACCTTCTTGCACTTTCTTCCTCATACGCGACGACCTCAGTCAGCACCTTGAGCAACTTTTAACTTTATCGATTAAAGTCGGTTCTACTGCTCAGATACTCGCTTATCATCACATCCGTCCCTGAGTCTTTAACTCTATCTCCATCCTTTGAAGTCACACAAATGGGCCTTTACGTTGACAATATCGCACTCATACTTGCATATGATTTTCTACTCAATGCGTCGCCTACCACGCTCGCTTTTCCAGATGGTATTGATGGTATGATCATAATCTTTCAGCAGCTCAAGCCAACTTCGTTGTCGCATGTTGAGTTCCTTTTGAGTGAAGAAATATTTGAGGCTTTTATGATCCGTAAAGATCTCCACTTTCTCCCCATACAAGTAATGCCTCCAAATTTTAAGTGCAAAGACAATAAATGCTAACTCTAGATCATGAGTAGGATAATTCCTCTCATATTCTTTGAGTTGTCATGAGGCATAGGCTATAACTTTTCCATGTTGCATAAGAACACATCCCAACCCTTTTGCCGAAGCATCATCAGAGATGACAAATCCTCCGAGCCAGATGGTATTGTCGAGCAGTCTTTGAAATAAGTCTCCTCTTGAGTTCTTGAAAACTCTTCTCACATTCGTCAGCTCCAATCGAACTTTGTATCTTTCCGAGTCACCGAGTCAATGGAGTAGCGATTCGAGAAAATCCTTCCACTAATCTCCGATAATAACCAAATAAACCGAGAAAGCTACGATTTTGGCCATCGATTTAGGTTGTTCCCGCCTTTGAATAGCTTCAATCTTTGTTGGGTCAATGATATTCCATGACATGATACCACGTGCCCAAGGAATGCTACTTCTTCAAGCCGTAACTCACATTTCTTCAACTCGGCATAAAGCTTATATTCATGAAGCTTTTGGAGTGTTAACCTCAAGTGTTGCTCATGATCTTCACGGCTTTTGGAATAAATAAGGATGTCATCAATAAAGACGACCACAAAGTGATCTAAATATTCCTTGAATACTCGGCTTCATCATATCCATGAAGGCAAAGAGGAGCATTATTCAATCCAAAGGACATGACTAGGAATTCATAATGCCCGCATCTTAAGTTATGAAAGCCGCCTTTGGAATGTCGCTTCCTAATCTTCAATTGGTGATATCCTAATGAAGATCAATCTTTGAAAAGAATTTGGCTCCTTGCAATCGGGTCAAACAGTCATCAATCGTCGTAGTGCGGGGTAATTCGATGATGTGGATTATTTATTAAGCTTCGAGTCCAAATGATAAAAGTGATGAAAAACCTTTTTTAAATCATAAAAGATAGTAAATTTTATTCTCTACTTGACTCTTTTAATGGATCGCTTGTTCGCTACAAGCTAGACTTGATATTTATTATATTTTATCGGTTTAACATTGTTGAAGGCTAACGATAAATTATTCTGCATTATCTTAGTCATAATATTTCTTGCTGGGCTAGTTGAGCTCACCCTTTCTTTCACTGTTCTCTTCAGGAAATGAGAATGTAGCTGGGACTAGTCGGGGAACAGAGTGATGGTCCTAGATGATGCATTACTAGTCCTCACTATTCTGTGAAATAGTGTGATAATAATTGTAATGAGGACTCCTTTTGAGTTTGTATAATCTCTAGTAGACAATATTTGTATTCAAACTCACGCTTTATGTTTTGTCGTATTGTACACCATAACAGTATTATTAAGTTGTATTTAAATTTGTATCTATGATTCCGGCGACTCAAGATGGGTGATGTATACCTAATTTTGAGGGTGTCACAAGTAATATTCGGACAAGTGCCTATTGAGAGCATCAAAGCAATAGGATAACCTCTGATCGAGGAATCAGAAAGAGGTAATAAAGTCTTCGACCTGTCCAAGACATTAAAGTGATACATCCGCGAGTAGTAGGTGAAACAAAGAGATCGCGGCAAATACGTAAAAAAAGTAATGACAAGTCACATCAAGCAGTCTACATCAAACAACTTGAGATCTGTGAAGATATTTGAATAGCCCTCAATGGCTACTTTCCAACGGAAGGATTGGGAAGAATTATAAATGAGGAAGAGCTTTAAAGATCAAAGGTTGCTGGAGTTGTCGATTTTGGAGAGAAGGTGGACTGATCTAACCATGTGATAGTGAGTCCGAAGGCTCACTCTACGATTGTTAGGTTTGTAATATTCATGAACGCAATCAAATTGCATTAAAGTGCGGAAACGTGTAAAAAATCAGAGTTTAAAATTTTACAAACCATATACCGGATCACCCTTTATGCACAATTATTAATTAAACGAAAAAGATAAAGAATAAATCATACCCTTGAAGATCGAGCTTCCTCGTGTACAAGTTCACCTCCAAATCCTTTCGCTCAATCTTGAATCCACCGGGTTTGGTTCCTTCCTTTGATCAACGTTAGCCACCCAAATGTTTGGCCTCTGTAGGTGATCCACCAAGAAGAAGAAAATTCAAGAAGGGGTATTGGCTCAAACCCTAGTTTTTCTATCTCTATAGAAAAGGTGTACTCTCCCAACAATTGGAATTATGTCGAGTTGTTAAAGTCAACCACCCCCCCACCCATAATAAGACTCTCTTATTAATAGATGTGGGCAACCCACCTTAACAATTAAGGAATTGGGTTTTATTTAATTAATTAAATTCTTTTAATTAATTAAGCTCCCTAATCTTATTAGGGATAATTAATTAAACTCCTTTAACTAATTTTCCTTTCTAATCCAATTAGGAATAAATGAGAGTACTTATATTAAATTAATTCCTAAACTCTTTTAGAAATTAAAATAATAATAATTGTAATAATATTAATAAGACTCCTCTTATTAATTTATATTTAATATTTCTAAAATATTAAATAATAAATATTAAGCTATTTAATTTATTCTATCACCATAGATTAAATTAAATATACTTAACATATTATTACGATTATGCCATTAACTTCTTAAATAATTATTCTTCCTTTTATGGTGTGACCCTTTGGTTCTCCATATTAAACCTAATTGTGAATAAATCAATTAGAACAATTATAATCTTATTTAAATAAATAAATTAAATAATTAATTTATTTAAATAAATAATATTTATTCTACAATAGGATAAGTTCTCCTAAATGATCAACGACTTTCCGAGATAATATAGATTTCAACATTAATCATTAAAGAACCTTTGAGTAAATAGTTACCGTATAATTCAATCCTTCCACCATACAATGTCCCAATTAAATATAAGACATGGAATTACTCACAAGTCTTATTTTATTTAATTATATGTATTTCGATCCTTAAATGCATTAACTCCAAATAATGCAAATTAGAAACTCCTTTCTAATTTCATTCGCCTTTGCCAAGGACTACTGGGTTGTCATTTATCGAATCACATAGGACATTTCTCTTCTTTTATTAAGTGGTAGATTCTTTATCGATCATACATTATCTCCATGTATAACTTATTATACCCAAGCATACCCTTTGATATACCCTAAGGGTCTTAAGGAATAAGTCAAAGTATAACTCATCATATACAAGATACTATGATGATCTCAAGTCCAAGGATTACTTGTACTACTATCACTACAGGAATTCCTATTGACAGCAAATAAAACTCCATTAGGTATTCCTTAGCGAGCCACGTTCAAAGAACTTATTCTCTAATAAGCACCTACATACTTGCTTTTAGTGTCTCCACAATAAATGATCATGAGATCAATCATCCTCATCCAATGAGCAAAAGAACGTATGTACCAATCTATCCTGGATTCACTAATCCCCAATTTAGTAATCCAACGATTGGGAACTATTTTAGTTTTAAGCTTTCTAAGAATTTAGATCTCATTAGAATGATCATCATCATTATTCTAAAAGCATTGCTTAAAACTATGGGTTTATCACATATTATAAAACATCATCATGTAGATAATTAAAAGCCTTTAATAAATTAATACTTTTTATTAATAAATGAATAAGATTGTTACAAAGTATATGCTTTATCATCAAACATGATTGGCTTGTGTGCATACTACTTTCAACGATCCACCAAGAACACTCAGAAGTCAGATCAAGAAAGAAGTAGAAGTGTGAGTTCTACTATGTAGAAGTGAGAGTTCTACTACATGAAGAGTGTTCTAATCCGCGAGAGAAAGGAGAGCATCATGCCATCCGGATATCCATCATGGGAAGACTCTAAGTATAATAGAGAAGAGCCCTACATGATCTTAAGAAGTCCATCATGAGAAGGCATCGAGTAGCGAAGGGAGATCACAAAAGCCATCTTGGTGTCAAGCATGAGAAAGCTTCAAGTACCTAATGTAAGAGCTACGGTCATCTTAGAAGCCTCTCATGTACAACCATCAAGTACCAAGAAGAATGATCTTCAAGGCGGTTCATCAAGGGTCATCCTAGTAGTTGAGCAACCTAAGAAGTTCGAGCATCATGCAACACTCAACTGCTCTTCAAAGATGATCAAGCAAAGCTGCTAATGATAGAAGATGTTCAAAGCATGAAGACATCTTAGCAGCTCAGCACCGACTCCAATAACAACAAACAAACAACTCAACAAAGCCAGGGCCTGAGGAGTCCTTGTCCAGAGAGACTAAACAAAGCAGGGCCAAAGGATCCTTATCCGGAGGGACTAAATGAAATTCCAAGCCTGCTGGGCTTGAAGAGTTCCTAGGGAACTAGTGAAGTCCCAAGGTCATTGCGGCCTCAAGAGTTCTCGAAATCAAGTCCCAAGCGCTTGCATTTCAAGAAATCTTAGTGATTCAGGGTGCTGCCATTCCTTAGTGGAAATCCTGCTAGTTAAAAGCAAAAGAGTGGATTTGGAGCTTGAGTATCTGAACCACTTAAAACCCCTTGTGTCTTTTATATTATGTCATTTACATTATGTATTATAACTTTTATAATCTGCTATGTATGTTTTAACTCACCATAACTAAACTTACTCTACTTAACAATGTATGTATGATTATGGATATATCAATGAAGGGGATCTTTTACTTATTCTGCTGTGCTTGAAAAGATTTTTATGTTTGTCATATGTTAATTATGTACAAAATAATATAAACCAGAAAAGTCTTTGAAATAAAAAGGACCTATTCAACCCCCCCTTTCTAGATCTATCAGGCCCTCCTCGGGACGAACAAGGACTTTACCACATCATTTGTAACATTACTACCACGATTATACCCGAATAATCCCTCGGTCATAATCATACCAAGTCCATCTACGCACTACAGCCACGTATGACTTTCAACATAATATAAACATGAGGATGATAACAATGATATAAGAATTCAATAAAACAAGTTCAAGAATTAATTATGTTAATTATGAACAAAATAATATAAACCAGAAAAGTTTTTGAAATAAAAAGGACCTATTCAACCCCCCCTTTCTAGATCTATTGTGCCCTCTGGGAACGAACAAGGACTTTTACCACATCATTTGTAACATTACGGTCATGATTATACCGAATAATCTCTCATTCATAATCATACCAAGTCCATCTATGCACTACAGTGCCCACGTAGATGACTTTCAACATAATATAAACATGAGGATGATAACAATGATATAAGAATTCAATAAAACAAGTTCAAGAATTAATTTATCTAGAACTAACAACGCCCAAATTGTCAACACGACATATCGCTTTGTAGAGTAAAATTCAAGAATGCTCGTAAGAATATTTCCATGAAAAGATATCGGATGAAGCGCAAATATCTGTGGATATTCCCTAATTTCATGGAGTATAGAAGTCAAAGTTTTAATCAACCGAGTATAATAAAGAATGGAATAACAAAAGAAATCACCATTCATGCAGATTGACAGACAAAGTTATTCCAATGTATAATAAGTAATCGGAACCAGTCAAGCGAAATTGCACTCAACAGGATGTTCCAATGTATAATAGATTTTAACTGTGTCCGTCCCACAGAAACGCAAAGACAGGATATTCCAAATAATAATAATAAAGATGAACCAGTCCTGCCAGAAACGCATGCATGTGGTATTCTAACGTAATAATAATAAAGACTAATAATAGAAGAATGTCACCAAGTATAGGGTAGTCCACAGATAATCGGTTATTCCAAAGAATAATAAATAATGGAATAATGTAGTTCTCTCATGAATACAAAAGAAATAATACCCTTACAAAGAAAAGAAACCTAATATAAGAGTAGGGAAGTAGCGAAATACTTTTTATAGTTTCTTTATAAATTCTCTCTGTAGTTTCAAAGAATTGTAAGAAATTACGAAGGAATGAGCTTCTATTTATGTAAGAATGGAATGCATAAGAACTAATCCATGAACGGTCTGCATTGATTTACTTTTAAACGGACGGTCCAGATTGATTTAATAAAATATTCTAATAAAATAAATTCTTTTAAATAAAATATAATATATTATATATATTATATATATATAATGCCTGATAACTCACGGGTTGCTACCCCCGTGATTACCATCTCAGCCAAAATTTCAACTATAAAACATATAGTACTCCCACCATCTTTTAAGGCACATGTATAAATATATAATAATAATAATCGTACTCCCTTCCTGCCCATTTTTAACATTACACATATAGTACTTCATTTTGTGATCTCTCCCCCCCACCAACTTCAATCATCATATATAATATATATCTATATATATATATATATATATTATCATACTCACAACACACACTAATTTGAAAAAAAATGAGTAGATGGAGGTCCAGATAATACGCCAATTTCCATAAATACTTCATAAAATCACCTCAATATTTTTAACTACATTTATCATCATTATTATAATTCACAATATTAATCGATCAGGTCGTTCCCAGGAAAGAGGGGGATTTCCAATAAGGATTTCTCCCTATCACGAAGCAATTAGGTGACCAAACCTCTCCTCGACAAAACTTCTGACATCGTTAATATTGCAAATAATAATATTAATAACTTTGTCGCCTCAATTATTGATTTAATAATATATAAAATATGGACAATAATTGAATCAAATAACGTGAGATATTACGCAAGAATTCATCAGAGCAATAATCGAACAAAATCGAGTGACTTCTCACGTAAGCATCAATAATCAATATCGTGTACATCGCAGCAACCACGCGTGTTGCTATCATAATTGCAAGTTCCTTCAAAGACTATATCCATTATTTCACCAAGGACTCTTATGCGAGGTAAGGGATGTTATTTTCTTCGTAAGTGATATTATTTCTTCAATATCATTATCTTCAAAATATTGGTTGAACTTTTATCAAATTTAGAACTTTTTCATGCTATGGGGTTACTATTCATGAAGTTACTATTCACGAGTACTATTCACAAAGCATGATAATTTTTTTTGAAATTTCTATCTTTTAGTGTCTGAGTTACTATTCACGATACGGCCACTATTCACGATATCTGACTATTTACGATACTTCAAGACTATTCACAACATTTACGACACATCCACGTAAAAATTAAATTTTCTTTTTAAGTGTCCAAGATTGTCTTCATTATGATTCCTATCTTTGATCGGATCTATATTTTGGTCTTCATTCTTGAATTTTACTCCACTGATTATTTATGAAGTATTTTTGAACTTGAATTGTGTAAAGTACGAATCCTTAATATTTGTTCTTTTGTTTCACTGAATTCGTTTTCTTTAAAATATTTTTCATCATCGTCAGTCCTAAATGATGATATAACTGAATATCTTTGGTCCGTAGTGCAAAGATGAATGATTTTATGATGAATATATATGGCCCGTAGTGCAAAGATGAACCGGTGTTTAGATGAACATGACCAACTGGTGAATATCTTTGGCCTGCAGTGCAAAGATGAATATTTGATTTATGATGTATATTGATTGACGTTACAGGGATAAAATATCGATGATGGACTTTTAAATTCATAGATGATAGTAAATTTCATTCTCTACTTAACTCTTCTAATGAATTGTTGTTTCCGCTGCAGTTGTTGATCTAAAATTTTTGTCCATTGTATTCTATCAGATTTTTCCCTGTTGAAGTCTAAGGATAATTTGGTATACATTATCTTAGTCATAATATTCTTTACTGGGCTAGTTGAGCTCACTCTTTTCCTTTTTGTTCCATTTTTCTTCTCAGGAGACGAGAATATAGCGAGAACTAGTTCGGGGTGTGGAGTAATGGTTCAAGATAGTTGTTTTAGTAGTCTCTCACAATTTGTAAAATAGTATATCAATAATTGTAATGAGGACTTATTTGAGTGTGGATATTGTCTGTAAGACAATATTTGTATTTAAACTCACGGTTTATGTGTTGTCGTATTTTTGCACCATACAATTGTATTAATGAAGTTGTAGTTGTTTCTGTACCATGTATTTGGCGACTCAGAATGGGTGATGTATACCTATTTTGGGGGCGTCACACACAGAGTCTTAATAAATCTTCAAGAGTTATTGTAAACCAATCTGGACCGTGCGTTTAAAGTAAATCAATCTGGACTGTTCATGAATTAGTTACTATGCAGTCCATTCTTTTATAAATAGAAGCTCATTCCTTCATTATTTCTTACGAATTCAATTTAAACTCTGTAGAGAGAAACTATAAAGAGAAAGAAGAAAAGTGTTCGCTACTTCACTACTTCTATATCCAAAGATTTTCTTCTTTCTAAGGTAGGTATTATTTCTTTTGTATAAATGAAGAGAACTTCATTATTCCATTCTTTATTATTCGTTGAATAACTCAGATACGCCAAGCTACCCTATACTTGGTGAAATTCTTCCGTTATTCCATTCTTTATCATTATGTTGAATAACTCCGCCTGCACGCAAGTACCGCATGCATGGTAATTTCTGCTTATTATTCCGTTCTTTATTATTCTCGTTTGAACATCCTGTCTATGCTTTACGCATTTAATTCGGTTCCATTCTTTATTATTCTCGTTGGAACATCCCGTCTCGCGCTTTACGCATGACCTCGGTTCCATTATTTATCATTCTCGTTGGAACATCCCGTGCGTAAGCGTTCTTACGCACGACCGGTTCCGTTATTTATTATTCTCGCTGGAATAACCTATCGCATGCGCTTATCGCATGCCCGGTGATTTCTTTTGTTATTCCATTCTTTATTATACTCAACAAGTTAAAGTTTTGACTTCTATACTCCATGAAATTAGTGGAATATCCTCGATATTCATGCTTTCATCCAAAGATCTTTCATGAAAAATATTCTTCCGAGCATTCTTGAATTTTACTCCACAAAACAAAGATCATATTAACAATTTGGACGTTATCGAGTTCAAGATGAATTAACTTATAAATCTTTAAAATTTATTCTTGAACTTGTTTTATTGAATTGTCATCATCCTCATGTTTATAATATGTTGAAAGTCATCTGTGGCCTGTAGTGCATAGATGGACTTGGTATGATTATGACCAGGATTATTCGGCATAATTATGGCGACTAATATTACAAATGATGTGGTAAAAATTCTCATTGGCAGTAGTGCATTGATAGACAGATTGTTAGCATGATCATGACCATTAATGAATACACAAATATCCTCGCCCGTAGTGCATGGATAATTTATGGTCGCGGATACTAAAGAATATATCATCAGGCCGCATGCAGGGGTGATTCAATGATGTGGATTATTTATTGTTCGAGTCCCAAATGATAAAAGTGATGAAAAAACTTTTTAAATCATAAAAGATAGTAGATTTTATCGTCTACTGACTCTTTTAATGGATTGATTGTTCCAATACCGCAGCTTAAACTTGATGTTTGTTATATCAGATCGCTTTAACACTATCAAGACTAAAGATAATTTATTCTCGCTTTATCTTAGTCATAATATTTCTTCTTGGGCTAGTTGAGCTCACCCTTTTTTTCACCGTTCTCTTCAAGAAATGAGAACGTAGCGGTGGACTAGTCGAGAACGGAGTGATGTATCCGCAGGATAAAGATTAGTAGTCCTCACTATTCGTGAAATAATGTGTTAATAAATGTATTGATGACTTATTTTGAGTTTTAATCTTTTTGCTTAGAAGATAATATTTGTATTAAAACTCATGTACTTCATGTTGTATATTTAAGATTGTATTTGAATTTTATACCATGTATTTGACGACTCAAGATGGGTGATGTATACCTATTTTGGGGGCGCCACAAAGAATGTTACAAATGATGTGGTAAAAGTCCTCATCGGCCCGTAGTGCATTGATGGACAAATTGTTGGCATGATCATGATAATTGATGAATACACGAATATCTTTCGCTCAGAAGGCATGGATAATTTGTGGTCGTGATACTAAAGAATATCCTCGTCAGAAGTGCATGGGTGATTCGATGATGTGAATTATTTATTGTCGAGTCTCAAATATAAAAGTGATGAAAACCTTTTAAATCATAGAAGATAATAGATTTTATGCTCTACTCGACTTTTCTAATAGATTGCTTGTTCTACATGCAGCTTAAACTTGATGTTTGATATATTTATCGCTTTAACACCGGTCAAGGCTAACGATAAATTATTCTCATTATCTTTGTGACGCCCCCAAAATAGTATACACAACACCCATTCTGAGTCGCCAAATACATGGTACAAAAAGCAAACTACAACTTCAATAATACAAATGTCGTGTGAAATACGACAATATATAATCATGAGTTTAAATATAATATTGTCTTCTGACAATATCCATACGCAAATAAATCCCCATCATAATTATTGATTCATTATTTTACAAAATGGTGAGGACTACTAAACAACTCTCTCTGTAACCTTCATTCCATACCCCGACTAGTACTCGCTACATTCTCGCCTCCCGAGAAGAAAAATGGAACAACAAGAAAAGGGTGAGCTCAACTAGCCCAAGAAAGAATATTACGACTAAGATAATATACAACAAATTATCGTTAGTCTTCAACAGGAAAAACTGATAATACAATAGATAACAAGTTTCGTGATCAATATTCGCAGCTGAAATAATAATTCATAGAAGAGTTACGTAGAGAATGAAATCTACTATAATCTATGAATTTAATCAATATTCATCATCAATATTTTATCCCCGAACATCAATCAATATATCATCACGAATCAAATATTCATCTTTGCACTACAAAGCCAAAGATATTAATCAATCCACATGTTCATCTCAACACTGCTCATCTTTGCACTACGTGCCAAAGATATTCTTCAGAAATCATTCATCTTCGCACTACAGCCAAAGATATTCAATAATATCATCATTTAAGACCGAGGATGATGAAAATATATTTTTTTAAAGAAACGAATCCAAAGAAAACAAAAATGACAAGGAGGAAGGATTAAGATTCGTATTTTGTTTTATCCATGTCCAAAAATACCTCAAAAATAATCATAAAGTGGTGTAAAATTCAAGAATGATCAAAACACGGATACAATCAAAGCTAGTATCCGCATTAGATATTTTGGACAAAAAGAAGAAATTTCATTTTCTATGAATAAGTGTCGATACGTGAATAGTGCCAGATACGTGAATAAGAATACTGAATAAACTCTCACACCAAAAGATAGAAATTCCACAAAAACATCTTCACGCTTTCTTAATTAATACTCGTGAATAAGAATCATGAATAAGAATCATGAATAAAACTCATTAATAAGAATCGTGAATAAGAATCCATGAATAGTAAACTCCGACATGAAAAAGTTCCAAATTTGATAAAAAGTTCCAATCAATATTTCAAAGATAATGATATCAAGAAATAATATCATTACAAAAAAATAACATCCCTTACCTCGAAAGATCAAGATTTCTAAATTAATCTGACGGGTATAAGGTCAAGGGAACTTGCACCGCCTAAAGAATACTCAAAGTATACTCAAAATACTCACAAGAATACGCTCAAAATATCGAGAGAGAAATAGAGAGAAAACTTCAGCTTCGGTGTGATTTTCAATTCTAACCCAAGACCCTATTTATAGAAAAACGCTAGAACACCAAAGTAAAATTTAATATAATATTAATATAATTATACAAATTTTCCTTAGCCCACCTTTTGGTCAAAACACCAGCCACACATGTTAATGATGTCCAAAAAAATACAAAAAACGTTTTTCTTAATAAAAATAATTTAAACTCCCAAAAATCAATTATTTTTTGAGCTTCTAACTTCAATAATTCATAATAAATAGCCCTTTCATCAGAAAATTCGAATCTCATGAGTTTTTATAGGAAATTCAATTTCTACAACTTTGCAGAAAGAAAGTTTTTCCAAATTCCAAACAAAAATCGATCGAAATCCACAAACCAAGGCGATTTTACGTGCCATAATCAAATTTCTACTAATAATTGTGTCCACCAACACACAAAACATGTGTTAAACATTTAATGCCACAAAAATACTCTTCCTCCTCATATACTCATATATCCCACATTCATTGTAAAAATATCACCGTTAATATATTATTAAAATAATATATTTAAATGAATTATTTTATCGTAAAAGATAAAATATTAATTTTCAACAATTGTCATTTTAAAATTTTCTCCATCTATATCCACATAAAATCAATATTTTCCTCATCATATGAATCAATAATTAATTATTCACAAATAATATTACGTAATCACAATATCGACAACCGTGCGCTCCTCAGAAAGAGGGGCTTTCCAATAAGAATTTCTTCATCAAGGCGCAATTAAAGTGACCAAACCTCTCCTGTATGTAACTTTCTAGACATCGCTAATAATGTTATCTAATAATATTATTCAGATAATATGAATTATTGCTTCGATAATGAAAGATACCGTAATGACAATTATCAAACAACAAAGAATATAAAATATCAACGCAAAGAATTATTAACTCAATAAAATATCAATAAAGAATTACCGTAACCATTATCGAAAGTAGGCCTTCACGTAAGAATCAATAATTGGTGCAATACCGCAAAGCTACTGCTCAACAACGCGTATTACAAGGTTTTTAACCACCGGTATTCCAACAAAGATAATCTGTAATAACTACGCCGCTATTTAAAAACAACTTATATTTGTCGCTTTCTTCATCCAATCGCTTTCCACATGGGCCCACACACGGTCAAGGCTTGTCGTATTTAATATTCCCCGATAAGATTTAATATTCCACGACCAAACGAATATTCTTTACGATAATGAATATTTTATAACCACTTGCTTAATTTGAAATATTCAGATATTTAACCCTTAACTATCCACATTAATCAAATCAACCTTTACTATTTCAAAATAATAAATAAAGGAAATTCCTTTTATTTAAAAAATTTCGGTCTTACAACCTCCCTCCTTATGAAATTTCGTCTCGAAATCGACGACGTATTCGTGTGTTTCAAAAGGTGAGGATACCTCGCTTTCATTTCCGCTTCCAATTCCTGTGTCATTTCCTCTATATAGATGATTCCTCCACAAAACTTTAACTTGTATATAACCTTTCGCACAGGACATGCCCTTCCTATCCAAAATCTTGACAGTGTACCTCCTCATACGTTAAGTCTTCTACTATCTCGTCCCGGGTTCTAACTCTATAACGTGGTTCGGTCTTTCACATATTTACGGGTACAGAGCATGTGAAACACATTATGAACACGAGACATACTTTGAGGTAACGCAAGTCTATAGGCTACATTTCTTACTCTTGGCCAAGAATTTGAAATGGACCGATAAATCGTGGATCGAGCTTTCCTCTCTTCCCAAATCTCAGAACTCCCTTCCATGGAGCAACTCGCAATAATACATGATCCCCTACATTAAATTCCACGCCCTTTCGGCGAAGATCCGTGCATAACTCTTTTGTCGATCTTGTGCCGCTTGTATACGCTTGTTTAATCATTTGATCTTTTCTAGAGTCATATACGTATTTAACTCTGTCCCAACAATGTCGCTTCACCCACCTCATCCCAACATATCGAGAACGACATTTTCGTCCATATAATGCTTCAATGGAACCATGCCTATATTTGTTTAATAACTATCATTGTATGAGAATTCCACCAATGGCAAGTACTTATCCCAACTTCCTTTGAAATTTAGGACACGTAGTTTTAATATATCTTCAAGAGTTCGAGTAATCCTTTCTCGATCGCCCATCCGCTTGAGGATGGTATGCCAAATCAATCAGAATTGCGTTTATAGCTTTCTAACCCAAAATCATGAAGTGAATTCTTGGGTCACGATCTAAAACTATGGATACTCGCATGCCATGCAATCTCACAATCGTGATTTACGTACATACGAGAAAGACGCTCAAGGGAATAAGTCTCTCGACGGTAAAGAAATGAGCGTACTTGGTTAATCTATCAACAATAACCCAAATAAGATCATGCCTTGAGAAACCGCAGAAAGACCCGTAACGAAAATCCATAGTAATGTGTTCCTACTTCCATTCCGGAATCTCAAGTGGTTGCAACGGACCCTTAGGTACAAGATGCTCCGCTTTTACACGCCGGGTAAGTTAAACACATCGAGATAAACTTTGCAATCTCTCTCATATTGTTCCACCAAAATGTATGTCAAGATCACGATACATTTTAGTACTTCCAGATGGATTGCAAATGGCGATTGTGTGCCTCCATCATAATCTTGTACTTCAAATCGTAGTCATTAGAACACAAAGTCTAGAGTGGACTCAAGTATTCCTTCTTCATCAATTCTCGCCCTAATAGCTCCTTCTTGTACTTTCTTCTTCATACGCATCAACTCCGGGCCTGGCTCGAGTAACCTTAACTTTTTCTATTAAAGTCGGCTCTATGCGATACTTGACATCATCGCACTGCTCCTCAAGATATAATCTTCTACTCATCGCCGCCTACCACGCTCGCTTCCAGATGGTACGATCGTAATATGTGTACGAAATGAGTCTCCTCTCGAAGTTCTTCAAGCTCTTCCCACATTCCTCGCTTCCATTCGAATTTTGTATCTCTACGAGTCACCAAGCGTTAATGGAATAGCGATTCGAGAATATCCTTCAACGAATCTCGATAATAACCAACTAAGCCTGGAAAGCTACGCCTTTTCGATAATCGACTTAGGTCATTTCAACCGCGACTATATCCCAATCTCGATAAGACGTCACAAATGACACCTATCGCTTTACTATCGCATCTAATATGACGCCCCCATGTAGAGAGTTCCGCTTAGTGAATTCCACAAAGGAAGTCACAAGATAAAGGCTCAGTACCAAATTTATAAATGAATTTTTAACTCTCGTTCAATAGAGCCATTCGATATGAGATTTTAGAAATGAGTTTTGTATCGTTCAAAGTCGATACAAAATTTAATATCGTGCTTGAGTAAGCCAAGAAATTCTTCAGAAATACATCAGAAAAATCAATAACAACAAGAATATTATTCAAATCGACGTGTCTTTATTCAAATCCATAACACGGACTAAGAAAACTTGACATCCGTAATAAACGAACGACTTCCACGGCTTGATATGAAAATGTTTGACTACAATGGTTTGATTGCTTGAATTCAATAATGTGTTGCTTAGGAATATGAAAACTAACAACCTTACAAAAGCAATCAATTTGGCATGATGAGTAGTTAACCTTAAAATCACATCAAAAGCAAATATCTCTATGTAAATAAGGTTAACAGTAATGGATAAAGGCAACCTCAATCAAGCAAGATTTATAAACAACGGATGTAATGAAAGTTTTCTCCTAACGGAGTTTCCACAGATAGGTCAAAGTCTAATTTCTCCGTAGTCAAGTTCAAACGCTGAGCGCAAGTAAGAGAGATAAAAGAATGGGTAACCGATATCTAGTAAGGTATATACTTCGCAAGAATTTATAATTAACTAACCTGCGTATAACTTCGTCGTTCTCCTGATTTTGACCGGCCACAACAAACGCCTTCCCTAATCGCTGACTTTCGATTTTTCTCGGGACATTTTTTCGAGTCACCGTCCCTCACCGAACTAGGGTTTCATATCAGATAATCTCGAGCGATATGTCCTTCCTTTCCACAATTATAGATACCTTAAACTGCTCAGGCGCTTTGACCGATATGTCCTCTTTTCCCGATTTGTAGAAGATACGACCCGGTGGTCGCTTTCCTCCTTAAAACTAGTCACATCACACCGACGCCTTCATACGGTCGTCATTGAATCTCCTCTTTAAAATCTCCTCCCGACTCGCTTTTCTATTTTCACGGCCACGACATTACCACCGTAGTGGTTACCGCTTTTGTCTCAGATTCTTCTTTCTCCGCACCGTTATCGCGTTATTCGGATGACTGCTATCTTCTAGATGATCCTCGTTATGGTCCCCTATTGAACGTACTCGTTATCTCGCTTCTAACAACCGAGCCCCGCTGATAACATCTCAATAGAGAAAAATTTATGAGAAATGAGATATCGACGACGTCGGGCTTCAAACCTCTCGTAAACATCCGCGGCCATATACGCTCCTCATTCTCCACCAAATGAGGTGCAACTCGATAACTCCGCTAACTTCGCCCAGACATCGGACACCGCCACGTTATTCGCTTCTAGTCTAATAAACTCCACTTCCTTCATACGACTAATACTTTCGTGGAAGTACTTGTCATTGAACTGTCAAACGCCTCCTACGATACGCCGAAAAGCAATGATGGTACGCTTTCACGATTCCCACCAAGAATCACCGCCACTTTTAACATAAAGGTGGCGAATGGAACTTTCTTCGCTCTCCGCATCCCAAGACATCGAATATCTTGCAATTTGTTCGACCCACGCCTCCGCCTTTAATCGGATCCGGCTTCCTGCACTCGTGGTCCCAACTTTTGAACCGCTGGGTGTGACCACCCGTGAATTGCTATCATTTCTCCTCAGATTTTGGACACGAAGTCTCCTCGCTCGATTTTGCATGAATCGCAAAAGCTTCTAAACATCCCCTCGCTCATCATCTCGCCAAAGGGTGTTGCTCACAGAGGAACATTGCCACATGTAGACGCTTCTCCTCATTGGTGAAGACAGCATCTCCACTATTCTCATTTACTCCAATCGTTAATATTCTCAATGACATTCTCAAATACATAAAATAAGGGTTAATTAAGGAAATCAATATATCACATAATATCCCTATATAATCGACTTTCAACTAACAAATAAGCTTGTGTAGACACACTAATGGGGATTTACTCATCTCCCCTCCTAGTTCTATTCCCCGATCTCCGCCAGAGATCATATCCCTAAGCTCGATACCAACCGCCGCATTCTCACGGTGCTTCACAAATCAAAACCTAGTATATCACAACACCCATTCTGACGGAGAGTCCGCTTCGGCAAATACATCAACAGAAGTCACCAAATGAGGCTCTTCTGGCTCTTTACTTACAAACTACACAACACCCATTCGAAATCGCCAAATACATGGTACAAAAAGCAACTGTAATACAAATGTCGTGTGAAATACATAATATATATCATGAAGTTTAAATATAATATTGTCTTCTAGACAATATCCATACGCAAATAAATCCCCATCATAATTATTGATTCATTATTTTACAAAATGGTGAGGACTACTAAACAACTCTCTAGAACCTTCATTCCATACCTCCGACTAAGACTCGCTACATTCTCGCCTCCCCAGAAGAAAAATGAAACAACAAGGAAAAGGGTGAGCTCAACTAGCCCAAGAGAGAAATATTACGACTAAGATAATATACAACAAATTATCGTTAGTCTTCAACAGGAAAATCTGATGTAATACAATGTATAACAAGTTTCGCATCAATATTCGCAATAAAATAATAATTCATAAGAGTTACGTAGAATGAAATCTACTATAATCTATGAATTTAATAAATTCATCATCAATATTTTATCCTCAGTAACATCAATCAATATACATCCGAATCAAATATTCATCTTCAGACTACAGTGCCAAAGATATTCATCACAATATGCTCATTTAAACACTGCTCATCTTCGCACTACGTGCCAAAGATATTAATCAATCCACATGTTCATCTCAACACTGCTCATCTTCAGACCATGTGCCAAAGATATTCTTCGAAATCATTCATCTTGCACTACAAAGCCAAAGATATTCAATAATATCATCATTTAAGACCGAGGATGATGAAAATATATTTTAAAGAAACGAATCCAAAGAAACAAAACGACAAGGATTAAGGATTAAGGATTCGTCAGACTTTGCTTTTATCCACGCCCAAAAAATACCTCAAAAATAATCATAAGTGGTGTAAAATTCAAGAATGATCAAAACACATGGATACAATCAAAGCTAAGATCCGTATTAGATATTTTAGACAAAAAGAAGAAATTTTATTTTCTATTTTTAAAGTAAGATAGTGTCAGATAGATACGTGAATAAGGTCGATACGTGAATAAGAATCTCTGACACCAAAAAGATAGAAATTCCACAAAAACATCTTCACGCTTCCGCATTAATAGTACTTGAATAAAGAATCGTGAATAAGAATCATGAATAAGAACTCGTGAATAAGAACTCATGAATAAGAACTCCATTAAATAGTAACCCCTAATATGAAAAAGTTCCAAATTTGATAAAAACTTCAGATCAATATTTCAAAGATAATGATATTGAAGAAATAATATCATTACAAAAAAAAATAATATCCCTTACCTCGAAAGATCAAGATTTCTAAATTTATAGAATATAAATATAGTGTCAAGGAACTTGCACCGCCTAGCAATACTCAAAGTATACTCAAAATACTCACAAGAATACGCCAAAATATCGAGAGAGAAATAGAGAAAACTTCAGCTTTCGGTGTGATTTTCAATTCTAACCCAAGACCCTATTTATAGGAAATGCTAGAACACCAAAGCAGTAAAATTTAATATAATATTAATATAATTATACAAATTTTCCTTAGCCCACCTTTTTGGTCAAAAACACCAGCCACACATGTTAATGATGTCCAAAAAAAAATACAAAAAACGTTTTTCTTAACAAAAATAATTTAAACTCCCAAAATCAATTATTTTGAGCTTCAACTTCAATAATTCATAATAAATAGCCTTTTCATCAGAAAAATTCGAATCTCGCGAGTTTTATAGGAAATTCAATTCTCTACAACTTTGCAGTAAGAAAGTTTTTCCAAATTCCAAATAAAAAATCGACCAAATCCACAAACGATTTTACAAGCTTATAATCAAATTTCTGGCCAATAATTGGTCCACCAACACACAAAAACATGTGTTAAACATTTAATGCCACAAAAATACTCTTCCTCCTCATATACTCATATATCCCACATTCATTGTAAAATATCACCAAGTAATATATTATTAAAATAATATATTTAAATGAATTATTTTATCGTAAAAATAAAATATTAATTTTCAACAATTGTCATTTTAAAATTTTCTCCATCTATATCCACATAAAATCAATATTTTCTCATCATATAATCAATAATTAATTATTCACAAATAATATTACGTAATCACAATATCGACAACCGTGCAGCTCCTCAGAGTAGGGCTTTTCCAATAAGAATTTCTTCATCAAGCCGCAATTAGGCGACCAAACCTCTCCTTGTATGTAACTTTCTAGACATCACCAATAATGTTATCTAATAATATTATTCAGATAATATGAATTATTGCTTCGATAATGAAAGATACCGTGTAATGACAATTATCAAACAACAAAGAATATAAAATATCAACGCAAAGAATTATTAACTCAATAAAATAATCGAATAAAGAATTACCGTAACCATTATCGAGTAGCCTTCTTCACGTAAGAATCAATAATTGCGCAATATCAAGCGCCATCGCTCAACAACGCCAGATTAGTGTGTTTTAAATCAATTTGGTATTCCAACAAAGATTAATCTAAGAATAACTACGCCGCTATTTAAAAACAACTTATATTTGCTGCTTTTCTTCATCCAATCACTTTCATCACATGGGCTCATACGGTCGCTCACATTCGTCAGCATTTAATATTCCCTGACAAAACATTTAATATTCCACTTACCAAACGTAATATTCCCCACGATAATGAATATTTTATAACCACTTGCTTAATTTGAAATATTTCAGTATATTTAACCCTTAACTATCCACATTAATCAAATCAACCCTTACTATTTCAAAATAATAAATAAAGGAAATTCCTTTTATTTAAAAA
>CM035174.1:54921291-55159960 GCA_020205615.1 Panax quinquefolius | reverse complement strand
AAACTCAACAAGATGAATGTTGTACTATGGGTAGCAAAATGATGCAAATGTATGATGCATGTGTGCGGATTGTAGCCCAATATGATGGGGATGATTTGTTGGCTCTCGTTGTTTTAACGGGGATTGACAACGATGATCAGATTTGATGTGTAAGGCGAATCTGTTAGGATGTTGATGTTGGAGTTATCACCAAATTCCTGTGTACTTGATAACGACTTGATCTTGAAGATGTTCCACTTATGTGTAAGAGATCTGTGGGGATAAAGCTTGATCTGTTTGAGGATGTGTATAACATATTCCATCGTCATCCTCTTTGATAATGTTGACCTCTTCCTGGTCAGCGTCGCCAAAATATGTCGCGAATCTGTTGGATTCATCGCTAACAAAGAAATCTTTGTCGGGATGCCCGACCTTCGTTGGCGATGTGAATCAACTATGAAACATCCTGTGGGATATATTGTCAAAATTTGTTTGACCTTCACCGACGTGTGAATCAACTACCGAGATTACGTAGATTGTCAAGGTTGCTTGACCTTCATTGTCGTGTAGATCAACTGAGCATTGCATTGTGACCCCGCGGGATTCATTGGTAATATGAGCAGTTGGGTATGAGAACCTCAAATAGCTCTATAGCTCTGATAGGTTTAAACGCTATCGGTTGAAATGACGTCAAGGTTGCTTGACCTTCATTGATATGTGTGTCAACGGCTGAGCATGCGTTGCTACTCCAACCGGAGATATACGTTATAACCCCCATCGGGGATCTACTAGGGACGCATGCGTAAGATACGTTTAAACTATCGAATCTGCTTCAATGCTTCGATGGGTTTGATTGCCATCGGCTGAAATAACATCAAGGCTGTTTGACCTTCATTGATATAAATGTCAACGGATGAACGTATTGTAACCCCCACCGGGGATCTACGTTGTAACCCCCCGTCGGGGATCCATTTAGGGTAACGACCTGGAGTTGGCGGCATCGGACCTGTACGAGGTATTTTCGGATGTGGTTTGTGATAACTGAGATCATTGGCAGGGTATACCTCATGTTCGGGTGACTACCAATGGGCGATGTACCAATTTAAAGTCTCATCCGAGAAAACCAGGATTGTATGCTGTTTTGCTCAATCGTGTGGCGCTTTTATTCTCGATTTGACCTTTCTAGTCCGTGAGAACTCCATTTCAACTCGAATTGGACCGGAGCGGGAGGGTGGGACCCACATAGAGGAGCCGCAGTGCACTTGTCTTTGTAAGCCGTGTAGGTGAGCTGCTGACGACGCGTGGATGATAAATCCTGCAGCCTTCCTTCGCAAGTTCATTTCCAGCTCACTTTGCTTAGAAAAAACGGCAAGCCTTCTTCAGATCTGCTGAGTTCGGGCTTCTTTCTGCAAATTATGTCACAGTACAAGTGTTCTACACTATCCTGGTAACGTATGCATGTATTTTTTTTTTAGTTTTTGTCCGTTGGATTGTTAGTTATCGTACGAAATGCATCTAAACACATTGTAGTGATTATGTATGCACAAATGACTTGATAAAAATTTTTCAACATAGTAAATGTTAGTATTAAACCATGCTGAACATAATGATGTGAAAAAATTTGACTTTTGAGATAGTCAAATTGGCACCTTTTTCTGCTATTTTTTATCCTATTCGAGGTCTAATGAGCAAAAGGTAGAAAGGCAAAATACTCCTAGTATTGAGGTTGGCCTTATGCATGATGATTTTAATTTTTAATGCATATATTATGTATATGACTTTGGGACAGGTGTGCTACTGAATGACCACCTAGACATGCCTGAGTGCATGTGGATTGTCCTATTTTCAAGGGGGACTATGGCAAAATTTTTCCAAATGTAGGCATTGGGTAGTCAAGCATTTTAACTCTATTATATGTTAAAGTAAATGCATGCATGCATATAGTCATAAATGCATTTAAAAAGCTCCAGGTAAGGAAATACCACACCCTTTCTGAGGTTATTTGGAGACTTGTTGTCAAGATATTGATGGATCCGGATTAGCCGAGCAGTTCTTACAGATCCGTTTCTGGCGTACGGAGGAGGGCTTCTGAAGTGCCTTGTCCTCATTACATCGCCGCACTGACCTCGTCTGGTTGGTGGAGGGCCGTGATACGTCTGTCCGGTAGATGTTCCGGGCGTCGAGGACGGCGGCGGATATTGAGGATCCCGCCCCTGCCGCATATATCCCTCGTAGGGAGCTTCCGAGCATTCAGTGGTGAACCCGGAGTTCTTTGGGTGATTTGGGCGATATTCATCGATGTACTTGAATGCTAACGAGGTATGGCGTTAGACTTTATCTTCCTTCTTTCCTATTGATGAGGATTAAAGGGTTCGATGTTGATTTGCATTTCATGCGAGTTCTAGGTTTTACACGACCTCGGGGAACTAGTTTAGTATCTTCTCCATGTACGGCGCTTCATCCCGACTCTGAGAGCGAGAGTGCATGCGTGGGGATTTGGGGCATTTTCTCCATCCTTCCCCTCGTCGTTGTCCTGGGGTTACCTCGGGGCATTATTCGAGCGATGGTTTCATCGGACTCGATCACTCCACCTCTTGGATTGCAAGGTGATGATGATGCCTATGGATTAGCGAGCGATTGCCTTGCATGGCGAATATTACCCCCTTTGCCGTCGGATCCTTATTAGGAGTTCCGGTGGGCGCCAAAGGTTGGACTATCCGTTCGGGTCCTTTAGCGTAGATGTTATGGCGGACTCTTGGTGAGCCCATGCACGATGATGTGAGGATCGGGGATCGCGTTACTGCAAGAATTATTCTTGATGATCATTCGAGGTCGCTTATAGCAGATAACTCTTCCACGGTATCTTCGCTTTGGTCAGTCACCACGCGATATGGATCAGTATAGAGAGTATGACCGGGGCTCTTACACCTTTGCCTATTTCCTCCGTGGCGTGCGTCTGCGCTCACAGGGTTTGACCGAGGCTTGGCTAGGATTTTACTCATTTCTGCTGGTGAGTATTTCTCTTGTCTTTTCCCATTCATAGGTTAAGAGTGTTTACTGATAGCAGATGTTTTTCCATTGTGTTGGCAGTTTTGGGCCTATTAAAGGCTCCCATGTTTGCGTCCCATGAGTGTGTTAGGCTTAGATACCTATCCACAAGGACGACGATGGCACCATTCTATTTTGCCAGAGGTCCCTGTATCCGAGGGCTTCGTTCACTTCGCCAGATGTCACGGTGGAGTTCTTTGACGGATGACGCCATCACATGGATTCCCTACTAAGGGGAACATTTGGCCATCGTTTTTGAGGATGGATACCCGACTGGAGTCGAGTATTTGATTTCCACCCGGAGAGTTCCTCTCTTCATAGATGGAGGTTGGGAGCTTTATTTAGGAGAGCGTGCTATAAGGAGCACCACAGGGGAGATCCGTATACCGATCTTGCCTCCTGTCAGGCATCATTGGCCCGTATCACAGATACCCGCCACTGATATTCCATTATTGGGAGTTGACGGTTTTTATTTATCCGAGGGTCCATGTACTCAGGAGATATTCCAGCGTTGGTGGCTCCCTCGCACTATTGGGGCCCAGTCCCGTGCCACACAGTTTATAGGGGACATGGTTCCAGGATCTTTGATGATGACGGATTGGGTAGCTTGTGTCCGAGCTCCGACTCATATGACCCAGATTGATAGCTTGACCCGGCAGTTGGATCAAGCACACATATTTATTCGGCATTTGGGCAGAGATCCAGCAGAGGCGGAGTCATTTGTTCCTTCCACCTCAGGTGTTGGCCCCTCAGACTACCCATTTGGTTTTGCCGGCACAGATCCTCCCCTTTAAAGGCCTAACATCCCTGTTGATAGAGATCTAGTGACTTAGGAAGAGTTACATCAGGTGGACATGATTGAGGACGTGGATATCGAGACCCTGGTCTTCTTCTGATGTATATTTCTCATTATATCTTTTGATTGGCCTCTGTTAGATATTGGGTGGTTGTTCCCCATTCTCACTATATCTTTTGATAGGCCTCTGTTAGTAGTAGAGGCGTCTGTGCCCCATTTTCATGTATTTGTAGTCGCATGAAAGGCGATGTATTAGATGATGATATATTTAGGAATACATGCACCGCTCTTTTCATTCCCTATATCATATTGCCATCCATTATCTCATTATGCATGTATTATGTTATGCATATGTATGTATGTCCAGAGATATTTGGCATTGACCCCTGGATGGTCTTATGACACGGCCCGCACAGATGTCTTCTTCGACAGTTAGCCATATAAATCATACCCCACCGTCAGTGGTGGCATTGGGTATGCGATTATGGTACGATAGCATGTCACCGCTTGAACAGGGTGGCCAGAGATCTGTTCTTCTGACAGATACCATGACCCTTTTGGCATTTCAGGTTCCTGCAGGATTCGTGGATGGGATGATAGAGCATTGGCTACCAGATAGGCAGGTATTCTAATTTGGCACCCATGAGTTGACTCCTACCCTAGAAGAGTATGCACGATCGACGATGTTGCCCCTAGACAGACCTTGCATGCACATGGCTTTGGGAGATATGAGCAGACGGTTCATGACTCTCACAGGATTGCGGCTCAGAGTAGTGCAGGATGAGCTGACATCTGGCCATGTGATATCTCAGCGTTTTCTGTATGACAGATTTGGCGCGGTGGACAGATACTCACGACATTCCGGGGATTTCACCGTGTTGGAGGATCATTGGCGTTTCGCCAGAGTTGATGTACTGATGGTATGTGTACTGTCATATGTGTATATGTCGCGGTATATGGATGAGAAAGATATAGGAGTTATTATGGCCCTGAGAGCTCTCAGGGAGGGTCGTACCATTGTACCTATGATCTTGGCAGAGACCCTGCGATCAACATCCTACTGCAGTACTTACCCGTCAGGAGTGTTCACTGGGAGTTCGGTCATGCTGTATGTGTGGTTTATGTCACACTTGCGATCGGTTGGTACCCTTAGACGGCATGGGTATTGCTTCTCCCATGATATGGCTATGTCATACTCCTTTCAGCCATCAGAGTGTACAGATGCTCAGTCCTGGTCCACATTTTTGGCAGATATTAGATATCCATTTAGCATATTGTTGTGCTCGGGGCTTTGCTCACCATACAGCTTCATTACTCATGCTCCGGGCATGGATTTCCTCCCTCTGGCTGGCTTGAGGGGCGTGACAACTTATCACCCATTGGCCGTGATGTCGCAGTTCGACCAGTTCCAGGATTTTCATCCTTTTGAGGGGGCAACATGTCAGCGTTCAACTTCTCGATACCTCTCAACAGAGGACCGATCTCGTGTATACGCTTATTGGGATCAGCGTAAGCTAGCTGCTTTTTCTGCCAGTCGTCCCGATTATTCCGCAGAGTACTCCGCATGGATGGAGACGGAGGTTTTATCTACCGCACTGCCGTATTTGCGATCTGACCGAGGCGAGTTATACAATGTAGAGCCTATGGAGGACATTGATGCCTACATCGAGGAGGAGCCCATTCACTTTGGGTTGCCAAAGATTTTTCTTCGGATTCTCCTAGTACCAAAGATTTCTTTTGTGATTCACTCTCAACACGATTTTGCAGCGAGTCTTCATCGATGACCTTTGAGAGAGATCGATTTGATCTATGATGTCGATCGCTCTTGATGTGAGGGACGCCATTATTAGAGAGAGACGAGGCATTGGCTCGTAGAGATGCCGCCGTCATTGGCGTGATGAGGCCGGTCGACCATAGACGCCTTGTTGGTAGTTGAGCGGGATATCGCCATATCTGCCCGGGATGTAGCTGTCACAGATAGTATTGCAGCGAGGTCCCTTACCACTGGTATGATCGCATAGATGAGCGCTTATATTGATGAGCATATGGTCATCATGCAGATGGCTATAGATCTGTTGGGTCGTGTGGATATTCTCGTACAGGAGACCACAACTGCACCTCCGTCATCTGAGAGGGACGCCATGTTGGTCTTGCTAGCTCGCATGTACCCTGGCTCGTAGATGAGCTTGTATTTACCTGCACAGATTAGCTTAGCCATTTTGTCCTGTACAGCTTACATTGTATATATCAAGCAGCATTATATATGATAGGGAAATATATATATTTTTTGGATCACTTCCCTTTTAGATATGCCTTGCTATTTGCTTGATATTTTGCCTGCTGCTTCAGGGCTTGTGATCTTAATGCATTCTGAATTCCTCCTGGGTGGATGGACATTGAGTTGTCTCTGGATAGTTCAAAATGGATCATTGATCTATGTGATTCCCTACCATCTTTGGTGTCTTGGGACTTGTCTCTATATGAAAATGTGGAGAGGAGTGTGGCTTTCCTTTCTGAGATTGACCGCACCACAGATGGTCACCAGTACTTCTATTTTGGAGAAGCCTAGTTATTTCCACCTCTTATGGGTTGGTGTTGCTCTTCAAGGCATGACCGCAACTTAGATGGTCGCTGAATCTCCTATTTGGGAGGAGTTCAGGTAATTCCATTCCTTTGGTCTGAAGCCGAATGAAATGTAGTGGATTGAATGAGAATCCCAACACCAGTCGACAATGGTTTGTGTTTTGGTAGGGGGTGAGACCGCACCATGAATGGCTGCCTACGTACTCCTATTGAAGAGGAGATCAGGTCTGCGTAGTTCGAACCTGGTGTAAGAGGTTCAACGCTGTGTATGGCAGAAATGGTGTAGGAATGTTTTTGGTTGTTTTTGTTTTTGTTATTTTTGTTTTATTGCGACCGGGCCATATGAAATGGTTGCCTATGTACTCATATTGAAGAGGAGATCAGGTCGACGTAGTTAAGCCCCTCGTATGCAGAAGAAAAGCATAATCCCATGTGCGAGTCGAGTGCGGGAGGAGAAAGTTTAATCCTAGGTTGAGGATAAACTGCAGGTGAAAAGTTTGATCCCAGAAATGGGTAGCCAAACTATTAACGCAAGAGGTTCAATCCGCGGTAGGATGACCTAAGTTGTATGAGCGCAACGGAGAAAGCCAGGCTACTGGCTTGAAGAGTATGTTTCCCTGAGGGGAAAAGTGTAGAAAAGTTGTAGGTGGTAAAGGGTTAAAGAACCGGAATGGCTGGTGACCTGATGATTACGCACCAGGGTGTTTGCTGGTTACTTCAGACATAATACCATTTCATGGTGTTTGAGTTGATGAGTTATGGGAATTCATCGCCGTCCATCTCTTTCAATCTGAGAGCACCTCCTGTCAATACTTCCTTGACAATAAACGGGCCTTCCTAGTTAGGAGCGAATTTTCCTTTAGCCTGATCTTGGTTGTCAAGAATCTTCTTCAAAACCAAGTCTTGTTTTTTAAACTGCCGTAGCCGGACTTTTCTGTTGTAGGATCTGGTGATCCTTTGCTGATATAACTGACCATGGAAGATAGCCGCGGTTCACCTTTCGTCTATTAGAGACAATTGGTGATACCTGTCTCAAACCCATTGGTCTTTATCCAGCTGAGCGTCTATCAACACTCTGAGAGATTCAATCTCAACTTCTATGGGGAGCACTGCTTCCATCCCATAGGTTAAAGCGTAGGGGGTTGCCCCAGTTGAAGTACGCATGGAGGTTCTGTAGGCTAACAGAGTCAGAGGCAATAGGTCAGGCCAATCTTTGTGGTTGGCAGACATCTTCTGCATAATCTTCTTAATGTTTTTGTTAGCCGCTTCAACAACACCGTTCATCTTTGAACGATAGATGACAGAGTTAAGATGTTTGATATGGAATTTACTGCATAATTCCTCCATCATTTTGTTGTTGAGGTTCATGGCATTGTCTGACACAATCACCTCTGGTTGCCCATATCGACAAATGACATTGTTTCTGATGAAAACAATGATAACTTCTTTAGTGACCCTGGGGAAGGAGGCTGCTTCTACCCACTCGGTGAATTAATCGATCATGGTGAAGATAAATCAGTGACCATTACTGGCTTTAGGCTCAATGGGCCCGATAACGTCCATTCCCCACATTGAGAAGGGCCAAGGCGAACTCATATTGTGGAGTTCCCGTTGAGGGACGTGTATAGCATTCCCATGAATCTGGCACTGATAGCATCTTTTGACGTGGTCGTGGTAATCAGCTTTGATAGATAACCAATAATGTCCCGTCCTGAGGACTTTCTTGATAAGGAGGGGGGCACTCATGTGGGGGCCACAGACTCCACCATGGATTTCATCCATAAGCCTTTGGGCTTGATCTTTGTCTAAACACCTGAGGAGACCTATTTCTGCATCTCTTTTGTAGAGCGCATCTCCACTCAGGTAGAATTTCATAGCAAGTCTATGGATCCGCCTTTTCTCAGTCGGGCTCGCCTCAGCGGGTGTAGATCCATCTCGTAGATACTCCTTGATATGCTGATACCAAGGATGTTGGATGGGAGGTAGCTCATCCGATACTTCTCCAACGTAATTCCCATAGGTTGGGGCCTTGTGCAGGGAAATTGTGACGCTAGGCAAGTGTTCTTTGTCTGATATGTGAATTAAGGAGGCCAAAGTTGCTAATGCATCCGCGAAATAATTCCTATTACGAGGAACATGTAGAAAGGAGATTTCTTCAAACTCCAAAGCCATCTTTACAACCTGCCGATGGTAAGGCAGCAAATGTAGTTCCTTGGTTTGATAGATTCTGGTGGATTGTCTAATTACCAACTCTGAATCTCCAAGGACAGTTAATCGCCTGATGCCCATTGAACGGGCAAGCTTTAGCCCCACTAGACAGCCTTCATACTCAGCCGTATTGTTAGTTCTAACAAACTGTAATTTGACGGCGACAGGATACTGCTCCCCCGTACCAGATACTAGAACTGCTCCAGCTCTAGAGCCTTCCATATTAACAGCTCCATCAAAATACATCTTCCATGATTGACGCGTATCGTACTGATGGTGTTGCTGTATTGTCATTACTCCTTCATCGGGGAAATATGTTTCTAAGGGTTTGAAATCCCCTGAAGGTGCGGCGGCCAGTTGATCCGCGATTCCTTTACCTTTGATGGACTTTTGAGTCACATATACGATGTCAAATTGTTGTAGGATCAACTGCCATCTGGACAGCCGGCTATTTAACATGGGTTTATTAAACACGTACTTGAGAGGATCCACGCGGGATATGAGATGGGTCGTGTGACCATGGAGGTAATGTTGTAACCTCATGGAGGCCCATGCCAAAGTACAACACGTCTTTTCGATCAGAGTGTACTTGTGTTCACTGCTGCTGAACCTTTTGCTGAGGTAATAGATAACTCGTTCTTGGCCTCTATCGTCTTTCTATCCCAGCATGCAGCCCATGGCATTGTCACTTACGGACAGATACATGAACAGGGGAATATCATCCCTGGGTGGTACCATGACAAGAGCTTTGACTAGCTGTTTCTTGATTGTAAGGAAGGTATTCTGGCACTCATCATTCCATTTCATGGAGGAGTTCTTCCTTAATAGCTTGAAGATTGGCTCACAGGTTGCTTTGTGAGTTGGGAGATAAACCTGCTGATGAAGTTGATTCTTCCCAAAAATCCCCGTATTTCCTTCTCTGTCTGAGGAATGGGCATTTCATTGATGGCTTGGATTTTGGCAGGATCCAGCTCTGTCCCTTTGTGGCTGACTAGAAATCCTAGAAACTTGCCTGATTTAATGCCAAAGGCGCATTTAGCTGGATTCAACTTCAAGTTGTACTTACGCAATCTGTTGAATAACTTTCTAAGATGGTTTATATGGTCATCCTCCTTTCGGAACTTGACAATGATGTCATCCACGTAGATCTCAATCTCTTTATACATTAAGTCGTGGAAAAGAGCCATCATAGCTCGTTGATAGGTAGCTCCGGCATTGATGAGGCCGAATGACAACCATCTATAGCAAAAAGTTCCCCAAGGAGAGATGAAAGCAGTCTTCTCACGATCTTCCTCGGCAACCATTGTGAAACCCCAGATTTTATGAAAAAGAATTAATTTTCTCGAAATAATTTTTTTTTATATTATGGTGTGAATTTGAGATAATGTTATAGTTGTGGGTAATATTTATAAATTTTGCAAAGTATGCAAGTTGCCATATTATATTAGATTGGTCGGGAATATTCGCTTTAAAGGAAATATTAAATGCGATGGCACAATCATTAGTGAACCCCATTAACGGAATTATTGTCGGATTGAGAAAACGACAAAAATATTTTATTGAAAATAATGGCGTAAGTTTTACTGGTTGATCTTTGTTGAACTACTCGGTAGTAAAAGTACAATAATACGCTGCGTTGTTGCAAGTAGTAGCACTACGGATTGATTATTGATATTTATGTGAGAAGTCACTCGGTTTTGTTCAATTATTGCTACAATAGTTCTTGCGTAGTATCTCACATTATTTGATTCAATTATTGTTGATTTAGAAGTCTTGTTTTTATTCACGTAATAAAATAAAACATCTTTTATATAAAATGAATACTTTATTAAAGTTATTCTATAAATAGAATATATTATATTCTATTATGCATAGTATTTTGCATAATAAAATCTTTTTATATAAAAATGAATACTTTATTAAAGTTATTCTATAAATAGAATATATTATATTTTATTATGATAGTGTTTGCATAGTATTTTGCATAGTAAAATCTTTTTAAATAAAAATGAATACTTTTATAAAGTTATTCTATAAATAGAATATATTATATTTTATTATGCATAGTGTTGTATAGTGTTTGCATAGTAAAAAATCTTTTTATATAAATAGAATATATTATATTTTATTTAAAAGATTTTTCTTTAAATATGGATAGTCGATTAAAGTAAATCAATCGGACCGTTCATGGATTAGTTACTATGCATTCCATTTTCCTATAAATAGAAGCTCGTTCCTTCATTATTTTCTTACGACTTCAATTTGAACTCTGAGAGAGAAACTATAGATAGAAACTATAGAGATAGAAAGAAAAGTGTTCTGCTACTTCACTACTCTTATATCAAATATTATTTTACTTAGTGGGGATATTATTCTTTTGTATTCAAGAAGAGAACTTCATTATTCTATTTCTTTATTGTTACTCATTGAATAACTCAGATACGCTGGGCTACCCTATACTTGGTGACATTCTTCTATTATTCTGTCAGAATATCCTGTCTGTACTATACGCCGGACCTGGTTCCATTTTTATTATTCCGTCTTTATTATTCTGTCGGAATATCTTGTTTGTGCTATACGCCGGACCTGGTTCCATCATTTATTATTTCGCATTTATTATTCTGTTGGAACATCCTGTCGGTGTGAATTTCAGCTAACCTAGTTCCGTTATTATTATTCTATTGGAATAACCATCTATGAGAAGTACCGCATGCATGGTGATATCTTTTGTTATTCCATTCGGTATTATACTCAGTTGGTTAAAGTTTTGACTTCTATACTCCATGAAATTAGTAGAATATCCTTGATATTTGCGCTTCATCCAGTATCTTTTCATGGAAATATTCTTCTGAGCATTCTTGAATTTTACTCTACAAAGCCGTATCATGTTGACAATTTGGACATTATTAGTTCCTGTATAAATTAATTCTTGAACTTGTTTTATTGAATTCTTATATCATTATCATCATCCTCGTGTTTATATTATGTTGAAAGTCATCTGTGGCCTGTAGTGCATAGATGGACTTGGTATGATTATGACCAGGGATTATTCGGTATAATCATAACCGTAATGTTACAAATGATGTGGAAAAAATCCTCATTGGCCCGTAGTGCATTGATGGACAGTTTTTGGTATGATTATGGCTATGGATTCTCTTTGGCCGTAGTGCAAAGATGAATTGTTTTATGGCATAATCAGGAGCGTTTATGAAAATATGATTATCTTTAGCCGTAGTCCATGGATAATTCGTGGTCGTGATACTAAAGAATATCCTTGGCCTGTAGTGTAGGGATGATTTGATGATGTGGATTATTTATTAAGCTGAGTCTCAGCGATAAAAGTCATGAAAAACCTTTTAAATCATAGAAGATATTAGATTTTATTCTCTACTTGACTCTTTTAATGGATTGCTTGTTCCGCTGCAGTTAAACTTGATGTCTATTGTATTTTATCAGTTTAACATTGTTGGAGACTAATGATAATTTATTCTGCATTATCTTATTCATAATATTTCTTATTGGGCTAGTTGAGCTCACCCTTTCATTCACTGTTCTCTTCAGGAAATGAGAATATAGCTGGGATGAGTCGGGGAACGGAGTGATGGTTTCGAGGATAGCATTAGTAGTCCTCACTATTCTGTGAAATAGTGTGATAATAATTGTAATGAGGACTCCTTTTGAGTTTGTATAATCTCTAGTAGATAATATTTGTATTCAAACTTACGCTTTATGTTTTATCGTATTGTACTGCATACGAGTTGTATTAGTAAGTTGTATTTGAATTCTATACCATGTATCCAAGCGACCCAAGATGGGTGATGTATACCTAATTTTGGGGGCGTCATAGTTGGTATCAAAGCTTAGGGATATGATCCCTGGCTATGGTGTGAGACAAGAACTAGGAGGGGAGAGACGGGGAATTCTTTCACTAGTATGACCTACCTAAGTTTATTTGTTATTTAATTGGTTGGTCAGAGTATATTGATAATATGTGACATGTTAATTAACCTTTGTTTTGTGGCAGTATTTGAAAATGGCATCTGAAAATGCTGAGATAAGCAATGAAGCACATGAGATCGTTGAGTTAGCTCCACCAAAAGGTAATGACCAACAACACGATAATAATCATACCGGTGGCAACGGCCATCGGAACAATGATAACCATCCTGGGGGAAATTATCATGCCAAGAATGGTAACCACTTCGGTGGTAATCATGGCCAAGATAATAGAAGAGGAAATTTTAATAAGAGAAGGTCATTTAGCTCGATTTTGTAGTATAGTGAAGTCAAGTCCAGCTGGAACGGTGGCACCAAAGGCGGATACGGACAAAACAAAAGTCGGTGGTTTCAGGAAGAGCGTTTTTCGTGACTTTTCAAAAAGCGAGTAACCCGAACGATGTTAGCACGGGTTTGTTAATTATAAATTCTTGCGAAGTCTATACCTTATTAGATACAGATTCTACCCATTCTTTTATCTCTCTTGCTTGCGCTCAACGTTTAAATTTGACTTCGGAGAAATTAGACTTTGACTTATTGGTTGAAACTTCGATAGTAGAAACCTTCGTTACATGCTAATTGCTTATAAATCTTATTGATTCAAATTGACACTTTCACGTTACGTGCCAATCTTATCTCTTTGAAAATACTTGCCTTTGATGCGATTTTAGGAATCGATTGGTTAACTACTCATCATGCTCTTCGTAAGGTTGTTAGCTTTCATAATCTTATCCAACCTGTTATGCGAATTCAAGCAACCAACCTACTAAAGTCAATCATTGTCATATCAAGCCATAAGTAAAGATCCCCGATCCTTTCGTTGTTGACTTTCTTGTGTGGAATGCACCGAAGCCAGACTTTCTATAGGGGATGTCGTAAATGACGATGGCAAGTTGATAGGTATCAATGTGACGTACTATCCAAGTCTTGGATGAGGGTCACAGTTTTGAATGATATTTCAATTGTTAATAAATTTCCTGACGTATTCTTGAAGACTTCTTAGCCTACCCCTAGAGCGTGAAATCGAATTTTGTATTGACCCCAGTACAAAATTCATTCCTAAAACCCTCAAATATTTCTTCAACTAAAACGAACGTATAACGTGCCAAAGACGTTAACTCGAGCTATTGAAGATTACGATCGTACTATTCAATACCATTGTGGGAAAGTGGACGTGGTAGTTGACGCGTTGAGTAGAAGATCGTATGCGGTTACAAATGCGAGTATACGAACCCACGTAAAGATAACGAATATACGAGTAAAATCGACTTTAATCGATAAAGTTAAAGACGCTCAAGCTACATACCCGAATCTGATGAATGTGAAGAAGAAGGTTCAAGAGGGCATTATTCTAGAAGCAAGAGTTGCTGAAGAGAGGAAATCTCAACCCTCGATTTAATTAACCCATTTGAAATCCTCGATGAAGTAGGAATTGTGGCCTATAAACTCGTTTTACCGCCAAGTATGTTGCGTGTTCAGAACTTTTTTTTTCGCATCGATGTTACGTAAATATGTGGATGACCCGAACCACATTATTAATTTAGAATCGGACGAGATAGCGGATGATTTAACGTATGAGATGTCGTGTTAAAATCTTGGATAAGAAGAATCGTATCCAACGCTCAAAGGTTATACCTCAAGAGTTAGAATCTGAAATGAAGTTAAGGTATCCTCACCTGTTCGGCATACCAGGTATGTACGTAAATTTCAAGGGCGAAATTCCATAAGGAGGGGAGATTGTGAAACCCCAGATTTTATGAATAAAGAATTAATTTTCTGGAAATAATTTTTTTTATATTATGGTGTGAATTTGAGATAATGTTATAGTTGTGGGTAATATTTATAAATTTTGCAAAGTATGCAAGTTGTCATATTATATTCGATTGGTCTGGGAATATTCATTTTAAATGAAATATTCGTATTTACTGCAGACAATCATTAGTGAACCCCACAACGGAATTATTGTTTGATTGAGAAAATGACAAAAATATTTTATTGAAAATAACGACTAAGTTTTACCGTTGATCTTGTTGAACTACTCTAAGTAGTAAAAGTACAAGATCTCGCGTTGTTGCATAAGTAGCACACCCAGTATTGATTATTGATATTTATGTGAGAAGTCACTCGGTTTTGTTCAATTATTGCTACAATAGTTACGTAGTATCTCACATTATTTGATTCAATTATTGTTGATTTATAAGTTTTGTTTTATTCACGTAATAAAATAGAAACATCTTTTATATAAAAATGTAATACTTTATTAAAGTTATTCTATAAATAGAATATATTATATTCTATTATGCATAGTGTTTTGATAGTAAAATTTTTTATATAAAAGAGAATACTTTATTAAAGTTATTCTATAAATAGAATATATTATATTTTATTATGCATAGTGTTTGCATAGTGTTTTGCATAGTAAACTCTTTTTAAATAAAACAGAATATTTTTATAAAGTTATTCTATAAATAGAATATATTATATTTTATTATGCATAGTGTTGTATAGTGTTTGCATAGTAAAAATCTTTTTATATAAATAGAATATATTATATTTTATTTAAAAGATTTTTCTTTAAATATGGACCGTCAGATTAAAGTAAATCAATCTGGACCGTTCATGGATTAGTTACTATGCATTCCCTTTTCCTATAAATAGAAGCTCGTTCCTTCATTATTTTCTTACGACTTCACTGAACTCTAGAGAGAGAAACTATAGATAGAAACTATAGAGAGATAGAAGAAAAGTGTTCTGTTACTTCACTACTCTTATATCAAATATTATTTTACAGTAAGGGATATTATTCTTTTGTATTCAAGAAGAGAACTTCTGTTATTCCATTTCTTTATTGTTCATTGGAATAACTCAGTATCGCTGCAGGCGACCCTATACTTGGTGACATTCTTCTATTATTCTCATCTTTATTATTCTCGCCGGAATATCCTGCTTTGTCTATATCTGGGACTGGTTCCATTTTTATTATTCCGTCTTTTTATTACATTCGCGAATATCCTCATGCATGCTATCGTCGGACCGGTTCCATCATTTATTATTCCGCATTTATTATTTTGTTGGAACATCCTGTCGGTGTGAATTTCACCTGACCTAGTTCTGTTATTATTATTCTGTTGGAATAACCATCTATGAGAAGTACCGCATGCATGGTGATATCTTTTGTTATTCCATTCGGTATTATACTCAGTTGGTTAAAGTTTTGACTTCTATACTCCATGAAATTAGTAGAATATCCTTGATATTTGCACTTCATCCAGTATCTTTTCATGGAAATATTCTTCTGAGCATTCTTGAATTTTACTCTACAAAGCAGTATCATGTTGACAATTTGGACATTATTAGTTCCTGTATAAATTAATTCTTGAACTTGTTTTATTGAATTCTTATATCATTGTCATCATCCTCATGTTTATATTATGTTGAAAGTCATCTCATGGCTCAGAAGTGCATAGATGGACTTGGTATGATTATGACTGAGGATTATTCGGTATAATAATCATAACCGTAATGTTACAAATGATGTGGAAAAAATCCTCATTGGCCCGTAGTGCATTGATGGACAGTTTTTGGTATGATTATGGCTATGGATTCTCTTTAGCCGTAGTGCAAAGATGAATTGTTTTATGGCATGATCAGGACCGTTGATGAAAACATGATTATCTTTAGCCGTAGTGCATGGATAATTCGTGGTCGTGATACTAAAGAATATCCTTGGCACGTAGTGGTGGATGATTTGATGATGTGGATTATTTATTGTCGAGTCTCAACGATAAAAGTCATGAAAAACCTTTTAAATCATAGAAGATAGTAGATTTTATTCTCTACTTGACTCTTTTAATGGATTGCTTGTTCCGCTGCAGTTAAACTTGATGTCTATTGTATTTTATCAGTTTAACATTGTTGGAGACTAATGATAATTTATTCTGCATTATCTTAGTCATAATATTTCTTACTGGGCTAGTTGAGCTCACCCTTTCTTTCACTGTTCTCTTCTAGAAATGAGAATATAGCTGGGACGAGTCGGGGAACGGAGTGATGGTCCAGAGGATAGCATTAGTAGTCCTCTCTATTCTGTGAAATAGTGTGATAATAATTGTAATGAGGACTCCTTTTGAGTTTGTATAATCTCTAGTAGATAATATTTGTATTCAAACTCACAGTTTATGTTTTGTCGTATTGTACACGACAGTTGTATTAGTAAGTTGTATTTGAATTCTGTACCATGTATCTGGAAACCCAAGATGGGTGATGTATACCTACATTTGGGGGCGTCACAACCATGATCTGATGGTACCCTGCAAAGCAATCAGCAAAGGAGTACATGTCGTATTGCGTAGTATTATCAATGAGAATGTGGATAAATGGCACGGGAAAGCTATCTTTTAAGCAAGCTTTATTCAAGTCCCAGTAATCCACGCAAACTCGCACCTTCCCTCCAGGTTTAGGTACAGGCACGATGTTGGATATCCACTCACGATATGTAGATACCATGATGATGCCAGCTTGAAATTGTTTCACAATTTCTTCTTTCACCTTTAAACTCCACTCAGGTTTCAATCGCCTGAGTTTCTGCTTGACTGGCTTAAATCCCTCTTTAATGAGAAGGCGATGAAGGATAATGTCAGTGGACAAACCCACCATGTCTTCATGAGACCATGCAAATACGTCCTAGAATTGGGTTAATAGCGTAACCATGTCATTCCATTGGTTTGGGGTAAGGTCTGAACCAATCTGGATTAACTTAGGGCTTTCTAAGATTTCGAGATTGAAAGAAGCTGTTTGATAATGGTTGGGTTTGGGTTTGTCTTTGACCCATTCTTGAATTTCTGGAGGCACCTCAATGTCATCCTGTATATCCATCAAGGCTGAATTCATCTCTACATCAAAGGTACAATCCTTGTGTAGGAGAGGCATTGTATTCGCAAGTACAGGTGCATCTAAATTCAGAGGCCTAAAACAAAATATGCTTTCACTTAGTATATATGAAATGCGTTGATCATACACAATGTTAGCATATACTGGCAAAATAAACTGCTAGTATTGTACAGAAAAGTAAGCAGTTATTATATCTACAGGGCAGAAAGAGTTTCTGCCCGCTTTACCCTTAACGACCAATGCAAGGAATGCTGTCCCAATTTGCAAGGGAAAAGTCCGTATGGACCGTAGTGATGGAGGGATTGTCATCATCCTCCCTGTCCCGAATGATGGCCATTACGTCTGGGCAATCATCGTCTGGGGTGTATTGGTTTGTATGTTCATCATGAACGATGATGCGTATACCGGACATCATCCGTATGACGTCTTGCTTGATTCTTCGTTCCTCTTCTTCCACTACGGGATTTGGAACAACGATTTCTTTCTCCTTCACCGGTACCGGCTTGGGAAATAACATAGCCATTACATTGGCTGGCACCTTTACTGGAGGTTGTGCGAACTCAGAGTTTGAAGGTTCAGATAAACGCCACGTGGTTGAAGCTGCAGGAATCTACTGATGCTTATGAGGGTTTCTATGATTAGAGCTAGTAGAATAGCCTAGTCCAGCTGTTCCAACCTGCTTGGTTAAGCGAATAGGGTACTTGATACCCTTGCAATCTTTACCCAACCCTTGTCCCGCTTTACGCACCCAACGACATCATTTCTCGAGTAATTATATTACCTCGGCAAATTTTGGGTTCGAATAATCAGTGCTCCAATAGCATGGTATTGGGTGTTGCTTATTTCCAAAGCATGAAAACTGACGGGTTCAACGTCTGCATTGGCATTGATGAACGGCACGTCCCCGTGTTGAGGACACTCTGGTTCAGCGTTGACCGTGACCAGGCTATTGTTGATAATGTACTTCAACTGTTGGTGAAGAGTGGAGGGGACTGCCCCAGCCATATGAATCCATGGTCGTCCCAATAGCAGGTTGTATCCCGAATCTATCTTGAGCACATGGAAGGATACGCAAAATGTATGAGGGCCAATTTCGATTGGCAGCTCAATTACTCCGACCGAGTTACGGCGGGCTCCATCAAAAGCTTTGATGATAGTATGGCTACTCCGAATTCTGTTGAGATTAATATTCATCTTCACATAGGTAGCATATGGGCAGATATTCAGAGAGGAACCTCCATCTATTAAGACTCCAGCCACCATATATCTGGAGGATAAGACCGCAATGTGCAACGGTTTGCAATGACCGGTCCCTTCGGGCGGTATGTTATCATCAGTGAAGGATATCACATTGTTGTTGAAAATGTGATCAACCATGTGTTGAAACTTTTCCGTATCCACTGATGTCGGGAGATAGGCTTCTTCCAAAACCTTTAACAAGACCTTCCGATGATTCTCGGAAGTTAGGACCAAGTCCAAGATTGATATTTGTTGTGGAGCTTCTTTCAGGCTTAAAACCACCGTAGCTTCATTATGACCCACAATGCGGAGGAATTTTTCAATCTTCTCCATGGGTATTTTCCTCTTTGCTTTGGTGGTGGGCTTCATCACCCGATGGGGGAGATAGAGTGGATTTTCCTTCGACACTGCAGCAGTTGTATGTGAGGTGGATCCTTCACCTTCTCCATAATTCCATGGAACCTTGCGCAAGTTAACAATAGGATATTGTGAAAGTAGTATGCACACAAGACAATCATGTTTGATGATAAAGCATATACTTTGTAACAATCTTATTCATTTATAAATAAAAAGTATTAATTTATTAAAGGCTTTTAATTATCTACATGATCTTTCGCTTATAATATGTGATAAACCCATAGTTTTAAGCAATGCTTTTAGAATAATGATGATGATCATTCTAATGAGATCTAAATTCTTAGAAAGCTTAAAACTAAAATAGTTCCCAATCATTGGATTACTAAATTGGGGATTAGTGAATCCTGATAGATTGGTACATACGCTAACTTTCTCATTGGATGAGGATGATTGATCTCATGATCATTTGTGTGGAGACACTAAAGCAAGTATGTAGGTGCTTATTGGAGAATAGGTTCATCGAACGTTGGCTCGCTAAGGAATACCTAATGGAGTTTTACTTGCACTCGTCAATAGGAATTCCTGTAGTGATAGTAGTACAAGTGATCCTTGGACTTAAGATCATCATAGTATCTTGTGTATGATGAGTTATACTTTGACTTATTCCTTAAGACCCTTAGGGTATATCAAAGGGTATGCTTGGGTATAATAAGTTGTACATGGAGATAATGTATGATCAATAAAGAATCTACCACTTCTATTAAAAGAAGAGAAATTTCCAATGTGATTCGATAAATGACTACCCAGTAGTCCTTGGCCAAGGCAGAATGAAATTAGAAAGGAGTTTCTAATTTGCATTATATGGCATAATCGTAATAATATGTTAAGTATATTTAATTTAATCTATGGTCATAGAATAAATTAAATAGCTTAATATTTTAGAAATATTAAATATAAATTAATAAGAGGAGTCTTATTAATATTATTACAATTATTATTATTTTAATTTCTAAAAGAGTTTAGGAATTAATTTAATATAAGTACTCTCATTTATTCCTAATAGGATTAGGAGGGAAAATTAATTAAAGGAGTTTAATTAATTATCCCTAATAAGATTAGGGAGCCCATTTAATTAAAAGAGTTTAATTAAATAATACCTTATTTTCATTGGGTTACTTGATATCTATATAAGAAGAGTCTTATACCAGATATCAAATATACATAATTCCAATGGTTGGAGAGTACGCTCCTTTTCTATAGAGATAGAAAAACTAGGGTTTAGCCAACCACCCATCTTCTTGAATCTTTTTCTTCCTTGGTGGATCACCTCTAGAGGCCAAACACTTGGGTGGCTAACGTTGATCAAAGGAAGGAACCAAACCCGGTGGATTCAAGTTGAACGCGAAAGAGGATTGGAGGTGAACTTGTACCTGAGGAAGCTCGAATCTTCAAGGGTATAATTCTTGTTCTTCATTTTTCGTTTAATTAATAATTGTGCATAAAGGGTGATCCGGGTATATGGTTTGTAAATTTTTAAACTCTGATTTTACACGTTTTCGCTTACTTTGAGCAATTTGATTGCGTTCATGAATATTACAAACCTAACATATTGTGCTCTGCATGGCAAATTGATTGGCTCGGGAGTGGCCACTTTCAAAGGATTGTTGCCTCCCTTGAGTTGAATTGTCGGTGTTGTGAGTAAGGTATTAATCCCCTCAGCTTCAGTGGATATGACTACTACCACACATTTCCACTTAGTAGGGCCTGCATTCTCACTTGCACGCAACACAGTGTCGTTATCTGCCAAGCGCAGTACACCACTGTCGATTAGATTTTGAATAAGGTGGCGGAGTGCCCAGCATTCTTCTGTGCTGTGACCACAAGATTGGGAGTGATATTGACATACTCCATCAGAGTTGTACCATCCCAAACGGGGGTTGATTGGAGGTAGAAGGGAACTGATCCTTCCTTCATTGATTAACATATGAAGAATTTCCTCCATGGGTTGGCCCAAATAGGTGAATTCCCTTTTGTTGGCGAAATCCCGACGGGCTTTGGCATTTGCTCTCTTTATCACTTTGTCTTCCAGCATTTCATTTTCTGAAAGTGATGAGGGAATATTCATGACCATAGGTAGGAGACTGCCATGCTCCTGGCAGATTAACTGCCGAGTCACTTGATGCTGATAAGTCACCAGTTCCGCTAATTGCTCAATTTGTTTGCCGAGAGCTTTGATCTTTTGTTCTATTATGAATTGGAACTTGGCATAATCCCATTTGTCATCACCGTCTTTGGGGGTCTGGGAAGATTCAGAGCTGAAGTTGGAACTCTGTCCATTGCTCCAATTGATCATGTTGACCTCTTCTTCTTTGTGTTGAGGAAGAGGGTTGTCTTGAACATGAGGCTGATCAGTTTTGGTGACTACGATCTCCTCGTTGTCTATCAGGTCCTGGATCTTGTCTTTCAAGGCCCAACAATCCTGAGTATCATGTCCAGGTGCCCCGGCATGATAAGCACATTTCCTAGCAGCATTGAAACCTCGTCCATTAGGACTGGTTGGTGGAAGAAGATGCGTAATTTTCTTCTGTGTTGTCAGAAGATTGAGAATGTTCTCGAGGGTATCCCCTAAGGGTGTAAACACTCGAGGGCGTCGGACTTCTCCACCTTTTGGTATTGGAGGGTTTGTAGACTGTGCTGGAAAGGGCGTGTAGTTTCTCCTTTGAATGGGCATGTTTTGTTTGCCCTTTTGCCCCTGTAGTATCAGGGAAACATCTTCTTCTTTCTCTTTATGGACCCTCCGGGGGTTGTTCCCATAATTTCCAGATTGGATGTGATCAGCAACAGCTTTGAGTGCAACTAGGTCTTGAATCTTTCCTAACTTCAACCCCATCTCAGCCATCTCCCCATGCTTGACCATTTCAGAAAAATGGTTTGCGATCTTAAAACTAAACTCTCTCTCTAGAAGGGAGCTTGTTGTATATCTATGAAAGTCATGACCATTTCTAATTCCATCATGGCAGGACTAACTTGGGCAGCCAGGCGTCTCCACCTTTGAGCATACTCTCTGAAAGACTCGTTAGACTGTTTCTTGATCTTGGTAATTTGATACCGATCAGGAGCCATCTGAGTTTGAAAACTGTATTGAGTGAGGAAGGCATATGCTAGCTCTTCCCAGCTGTGGATTTTGGAGTTGTCTAATCTTGTGTACCATGAACGGACTTCTCCAATTAGACTTTTTTGGAACAATTGCATTCTGAGTTTTTCATCCTCTGCATAGGATCCAAGTTCTCCAATAAATATTTTTAAATGTGTATAAGGATCTCCTAACCCGTCATATTTTTCAAAGTCAGGAGTTTTAAATTTTTATGGGTAATGAACACCAGGAAAAATACACAGATCAACATATGAAACACTCCCGTGTGTTCCAATTCCTTTGATAGCGCGAAGGGTCTCTTCCATTTGGAGGACTTTCTTTTTGATGTCACCAGTGTCTGGATCTCCAGTGGGATGGGTAACATCATGAATTTTGTTGGTTGTATCCAACTGTAGTTCAGGTATGGTAATGACCGGGATTCCTCCTTGTGTGGAGGATTCAGTATGTACGGGTATTTTCTGACCCTGTGTAGACTGGTGTAATTCTTTTAATAGAACAGCCAAATATGTGATCTGCTTGCTTAATCCGTCAATTCTTTCATGCGGAAATCGATTAAGTTCGATGCGTCGGATGATGACATGATTATTTGTGGGCTGTTGCCTTTTGACTTTGGACCGTGATAGGTCCGATTAATTCCCTGCGAAAGACTTGCATAGTTTAGTCTTTAGGGGAGGTGTATAATAACATGTTATGTGATGTGTTCGTTTTAGGAATTTTATCCTACAAAACGGGTGTCAGTTGTTTGTAACATGTATGTAGACACATTTCTTCATATTTCTCATTACATGGAGATAGATATGGAATGTAATTACAAGTAATTGTGTTTACAAGTAATTTGAAATGAGAGCATGAAGAGACTTTCCTCCATTTTGGGTTGATCAGAGGCTGACCTATCTTAGGTTACTCTCGCGATTTTTTGGCATGAAGGTTCCCAAATCATCGCAATCTACTAGACGGGAAGTTAATCCGGTCTTTCAACTGGAGCGAATTTTGGTGGTGCCTTTCACGAGCCTCGTAGAATTAGTCTTCTCACGAGTCCAAAGAATCAAACACCGATGGGATAGCCTCCTGGTGGAGGGACCACACAACATACATTCACATACATCATGTCTCACCGTATGAAATGATGACATATGCGAAGCACTAATATCCTAAGCATTTTATAATGCGAAGCACTAACATCACACGCAGATATGATGCGAAGCACTAAGTGCAATCAAGACATGCATTCGTACACATTCATCTAATGTAAATATTACATCCACACACAAGCAGATAACAGTTTTGAAAAGATTGTAGTAGCGGCTTAAGTCCTCTTACTGGAGTCCCCAGCAGAGTCGCCACCTGTCGACGTCAGGATTTTTGGATGTCCCTTTCCGTTACTTGTTCTTTGGTGTTCTCATTTTAGGTGAGATTTGTTTGAAAAAACAAGTGAAAAAGGTCTGACATGTATGATGTCGATGATGGGACTGTTAAGAGTCGCCAGTTGGTTTTTTAAATGGTTGTTCTAACACAACCAAGAAAAGGTTTGCACATTGACCCAGTGATGTGACACCGATGTACGGGTCGGTGAAATCGAGATTCGTTTATGGTCCAGGGACTTGGTTATGCGGGGGGAATATAACAACCCGAAATTTTGAATTTTTCCAGAATTTAGGTTTAAAGAATTAGTTATTAATAAAATAAATTTTATTAATACTATTCTGTGCTATAGGTTCATTAATCGTTCTATAACCTAGAATGATTATTAATCGAGAGGATTCTGGCTACGAGCTAGACTGAACGAGTAAGAATTTTGAAGATGAAAATAAAATTTTTCCAGGAACAAAAATATTTCTGGGGAAAAAGACGAAATAGGCACTATTCACCGTTTACGCTTCGCCGTAGATTTATTTTGAAATTCGAGAAGTTATTGATTAAGTGAAATCTTGAGGCGTGATGGAATATTCAATAATATTTCAGTTATGGCAAAAACGAAGTTTTCACCTGCGGACTCAAAACCTAAGGGTTAGGGAAAGTGAGTTCCGAGAATGTTATGATCGCGTATAATAATAATTAGGGTTATTATGCATGAGAAATACGAGTATGATACGAGTTATTATACGAGTACAGAAAGAAGAATAGTACGACGTATAATACGAATATCGTACGAGTTAAATACAAAGAGATTACGAGAATACGAGAATACGAAAATACGAGAAAGGAATGCGTAGAATACGATAAGTCTTAATGGACTTTGTGTTCATAGACTTTTGTAGAATCCAATTGCACTTGGATTATGTCAAGCCCAATGATTTGTGAAGTTAAGCCCAAGTTAAGCCCAAAAAGAATTAGGATTAAGCCCGATCTAAAGAAACTAATCGCGGATCGAACCGATGAGTCACCAGATGGGTAAAACCCATGGGGAAACACATGGGGATGACCCATGGGCATAAGGGGCGGCCAATTGGTCACCAAGTAAAGGTGGTGACCAAGTTTGCTAAGTTTGGAATAGTAAGGAGGTTAGGGGCAAAATGACCAAATTGCCCTAGCTTTGGTTTTCTATAAATAGAAAGCTAGATTTTCATTTTCTAGGATTTTGAAAATCCTACACTTGAGAATGAGAGAGAGAGCTCGGTTGGGAGAGGAAGAGGAAGAGCGTGAGCATGAATGCTCGGATCAAAAGTGATCGTGAAATAGAAGAGCATGCAAATCGCCGGCTTTGTATAACGGAAGAGGATTAAAGAAGAACGGTAATCCGAACCCTAGTTTCATCTAATATTTTCTTTAAGTTTTCTATGTCAAAAACATAGCCTAATGAGAATAAGAAGTAAAAGAGATTAGTAATGATTTCATATGGTTGAAATCATGAGAAAACGAAGAAATAAGAGTTAGAAATTTAGTTTATAAATTTCTGAAGGAAGTATAAGATTCGTAAGGATTTTGAGCGATCCGAATGAATTTTAAGAACGAGTAGGTGAAATAAGTAAGGAATGATGTTCTATAACATCAAATTCCAAGAAAAAGTAGAATCGTAATCCAAAATATCGATTAAAATGAAGAACGAACGAAGAACACGTAGAATGTTGTTGATGGACAAATTTAAAACCATCGTAGTGTAATTGTTGTTGATGGACAAGTTTAAAACTATCGCGTATAAGTTAGTTGCTTATTGCTTGGTTAGGAACGTTAGAAACGTTGATGAAGAACGGATTAAAATTGAGCTATAACGAAGTTATGGCGAAATTTTCGTAAAAGACGAGCGAGAATTAGAAAGTTAGTAAATTAACCCGAACGTGTAGGGTTTCATAAGAATGTAAGAGAACGTAGAAAATGTTAGTCGTGGACTCAAGAACGATCGAGTTCCAAGTTCGGATGACCGAATTACGGACAAACGATCGAAGAACGTTAAAAGCGTAAAATGAACGAAGGGTGAAGTTTAAGCCAATTGAATGGCACGTTAACGAGTTTAGATCGAATTTCTGCTTGATGGGTGTTAAAGTGCGTGAGATAACGAAGAGAATGGCTTTGGAACAACCTCGTTACGAGTTATAAAGAAGGAGTTATGAGATTGCAAAGTAAGCATCTCAAACTTGATTCAACACTTAGAAAAATTTTCTAGGGTTTAAGCTTGTCGCATGACAAGACTGAGAAAGTGCGCAGCACAACAAACTCCTGACTTCAGTCTTTGTTAAGTGGTGCCGCAGCGTGAGAGATAAGAAAGGGTTTGGTGTCGCAGCGCCAGACCAAGGGAGGAGAGAGAAGTAGGTCGCGCCGCAGCGCGAGAGAGAGAGGGAAAGATGGCGTCGCAGCGCCGGTGCAAGGCAATGCCCAGAAATGAGAATTTTATTTCTCAGATACTGGGGGATGTGCAAGAAAGAAGTATGAACATTTAATTCACGTAATGTAACACTCAATCAAGTGTTTTAAACCTTTAATGAAGGTTGAACGAAAAGATTTAAATGAGATTAAAAGATAAAGAATGTGGACGCGAGTTACGGAATCGATGTCCGGGGACCGTAGTCGCAACAAACGAACGTGAGAGATTATTATGAAAGTAATGTATAACATTTTGATATTATGACATGGCAATGAGAGATGAATGTAAAGCGTTTAGACGATGTGAACACAATGTTGTTGCGGTGAACGATCGGTCTTAGCATACAACGAACAGTATGGCTTTGACATTAAGAAATTATAATGAACATGGGGTTCATGGGATGGATAACGATCAAAAGCAATTAAAAACTTGGTTAAAGGTTGAATAGAATTAAGAGGCGAGCAATGTAAACGTTGAATGCGTAAACGATTCTCGTGAATCGTATTCACGTCGGACGAACGTTCTAAGTATACCCTGGTTGTTTGACTTAGACGTTGACAAAGGTAGTAAGTAAGATACGAATGGTATCAAGAAAGCTGTATCGAACGATAATAAGATTACTGAAAGCCGAATATAAGTCGGATGAGAATGTTAGAATGAAAGGTAAGCATTGAATACTTTAAACTAATGTGAAGGTTGAGTGTACGCGAATATTAAACGGGTAGAACCTACACCCCGTGTATGGTTTGACCATAGAATAACGAAGACCATTGATTAAAGCTATGAGCAATGAAGAAGCTTATTTAAAGACAAGTACGTATAATGTAAAAGAAGCCGAGTTAATGTTTATAACTTGGATGACGCTCCGAGTCGAATTAATCGGACGTTGTAAGATAAGAATAAGGTAACGTAAAATGCTTAACGCTATAAATGCATAGATTGAATATGGAATGATCGTTCTGAGTATACAAAAGACTGTATGACTTAGATGATGATGAATGAATCCTGAGGTATGGCAATTAGTTGCCAGAAAGCCATAAGGAATATGAATTTGACTTAACGAACATTATAGTTTAATAGTTCGGACAAGTTAAGATAAGTTAGGTTGTAGTACAATTGTAACCTTTGATGGTTGACATATGGGAGCTGGGCTAAACAATTCCTTCAGAGAGCGAAGGTATATACAAACTGGCAACCGATCTAACTTACTGTTTTGGCTGTGTAGATGAGACGAGAACTTGTTTGTTGGTTGTTTGTGGGAAACCACTCAGAGTACCATATGGACTACTAGCAGAGACACAATGTGTGCTGAGTCCTAGGAGAGTTATAAGAAAAAGATGATGAATGTAATGAATAAGACATCTCCGTATGTCATGAAGCCGTTAACCGGTAAAGGAAGTTGGTCGCGTAAACTTAGTTTGTAAGAAAGCGAACCCTAAGAAGTAAAGTAAAGTAAACCAATGCGTAAATCAAGTATATGACTAATTGGTACTTGTGTTATTTCCTTATGTGCTGCATAGGAATTGGAATGAGCAATTCAGCGTAAACCATAAGTTGTAGCTGTGCGTAAGGTAAGTTTCCTAGCTTTATTCATACTATATGAATGCTAGTTCTTAAACTTCTCAGATGTTGAACTTGAGAAGTTCTGTCTATGTGCGAATGTGCGATATTTGTACAAGGTGGTAGTATGTATGAGGCCATGTGCCACAATTTGAACACTTCGGTGTTTCTATGATATAAACTGTTCTGTGATTAAACTGTTCAATACGAGCATGTTCTGTTTATATATGAACCGTTATTGATAAGTTTGTGCTATTGATTCTAGCCAGACAGAATGTGCATAAAAGAGAGTAGAGAATGAATGTATTTCAAAGTGCATGTAACTGATGTTTTAAGATGATAGGAATCAAGACTATTCCTATTATTCAAGCTGCTTCATAACCTTTGTTCGGTTATTGAGGTCTTAAAAGAATGATTGAATCCTTAAAGTTGTTTGTTCAACTGTATGACTTGCTGGGAAATTGAATGCTCACACTTGCTTTAAATAAAAACATTTTTTAGCGAACGATGTTAGAAAGAACTTAAGGATCCCGTAAAGATCAAGCTGATCGGTATCCAGACGATGTGCCATTAATTATATGAATGAGCGTGAAGATCAAGCGAAGACTTGTAATATAGAATGACAGAATTAAACTATAGAATAGCTAAATGAACGATTATGTATCCTTGGTGGCGGATAAAAGTCACTTGTACAAGATGTAAAGAATAATGTAATTACCATTATTTGAAATGAAAGGGGTTTTATGGTTTTAGAACCTGGGATTTGAGAATGTATGTCGTTATATTTTACTATATAATGATGTATGTTTGGAAGAAGATGGGATTGTGACGTACGGAATCCGGATGTGAAAATAGACCGGATTTTGGGGCGTTACAGGTTGGTATCAGAGCTATAGGTTATAACTCTTAGGTATGAGTACCTAAGACTATAATCGTAGAGACAAGGATAAAAAAATCATTGAGTTAAATGATTAAGGAAGAAGATCACCATGTGATCATAGTAAATCGTAGTAACAGATGAGCTGTTAAACGATGAATGATTTATAACTGATGCTATGAATGAATGGAGCTACGAAGTAGTACGGTGAAGAAGAACTCAGATTGAGTTGAAAAGGTTAGAATACGAATTAAAGAAAATTCATATTAAGTAAAGAGAAATGTAGAAGTTGTAAGATTTCAATTGGAATTGGTCGCGCTATTAAGATTTATATGATGAGAAGGTGAATCTTTTCTCATATATATACTTGATAGGTAGAGAACGATAAGGTAGGTACGATTTCTTGAAACTCATAATTATAGTATGTTCATGACTCATAATAGTATGGTATGTTTCTGAATGTTTCAGCGAATGGACGCCAATGGTCTGTCTGGATGTTCTTAAACTCATACTATTGTGGAAAGTTCCTGAACTCATAATATTTGGTAAGTTGATGGACTGTACTAAGGTATAGGAATGTTTAGACTAAAAACGAAGTATTTTCAGTAGACTTAGCATTGAAGGTGCTAGAGAAGATTAAGTATTGTCGTAGAAAAACAATGAAGGAAGATGGAGAATAGGATATTCCAAATCCTCTAGCTATGCTAGATTTTGAAGTTTATTCAAATCGTGCTGAATTGTACATTTTGAAAAAGAAAAGAATTGGTTCAACTTTTGGAACCAATGGATTTCAAAAGAGCTATGCTTTGTATGTCTATGCCAATTGCTTCAGCTAGACAGAAATTGATTTAAAATATCAAAATAAATTTTATATCATCTGTGCATTTGATGTAGCGATGGTAAAAAGATGGGGTTGTTAATGCAATTGAACCTAGTGGGATGTGATCTTAGGATCAGCAAACCGCTATGGTAATAATGACGAAGTCTTAAACTGACGAAGTCCTCAACGTACTGTGAAGAGTACGGTATCACGACGTCATGAAACGTTTTGAATAGAATTTAAAGAAGTAGTTGATGTCAAGTGAGTTGACTAGACGAATGTTTCAAGAGATATCCAAAATTTTTGGTACTAAGTCTGAGGTGAACATACCCTGAAATGGGGTTATACAATAGGCTGATCACCTACGTATGGAAGAGGTAGTTTACCTTCTTTGTGGATTGTTAACTTACTGTGTAAGAAAGGTTTACGGCGAGAGGTTGTTTAACCTTGTAAGAGTTCATGGTCGATTTGACCCCTCAGCAACATAATGAAATGTTTTAAAGGAATCTTTATATTCCTAGTTATTCCTTTCGCTTCATGATTCTTGATAGGTTATGGAGGTTAGGAATGATGGAAAGATAAGAACTTCTTTGAAGAGAAGTTGAGAAGAAGGGTAAGCTAAAATTTCGAGGACGAAATTCTTTGAAGAAGGGGAGAATGTGAGGACCCGGGTAAGGGTTCAGTTTTAAGAAATTCCGAGGACGGAATGTTTTTAAGGAGGGAAGAATATAACAACCCGGAATTTTGGATTTTTCCAGAATTTAGGCTTTAAGAATTAGTTATTAATAAAATGAATTTTATTAATACAATTATGTGCTATGTGTTCATTAATCGTTCTATAACCTAGAATGATTATTACTCGGGAGGATTCTGGCTACGAGCTAGACTGAACGAGTAAGAATTTTCACGATGAAAATAAAAAAATTTCGGGAACAAAAATATTTCCGGGGAAAAGACGTAATAGGCACTATTCACCCGTTTCTGCTCGGAGATTTATTTTGAAATTCCGAGAAGTTATTGATTGCGTGAAATCTTGAGACGTGATGGAATATTCAATAATATTTCAGTTATGGCAAAAACGAAGTTTTCGCCTGCGGACTCAAAACCTAAGGGTTAGGGAAAGTGAGTTCCGAGAATGTTATGATCGCATATAATAATAATTAGGGTTATTATGCGTGAGAGATACGAGTATGATACGAGTTATTATACGAGTATAGAAAGAAGAATAGTACGACGTATAATACGAATATCGAACGAGTTAAATACGAAGAGATTACGAGAATACGAGAATACGAAAATACGAGAAAGGAATGCGTAGAATACGATAAGTCTTAATGGACTTTGTGTTCATAGAATTTTGTAGAATCCAATTGCCCTTGGATTATGTCAAGCCCAATGATTTGTGAAGTTAAGCCCAAGTTAGGCACAAGAAGAATTATGATTAAGCCCGATCCAAAGAAATTAACCGCAGATCGAACCGATGAGTCACCGGATGGGTAAAACCCATGGGGCAACCCATGGGGATCACCAATGGGCATAAGGGGTGGCCACTTGGTCACCAAGTAAGGGTGGTGTCCAAGTAAACTTGGTTGCTAAGTTTGGAATAGTAAGGAGGTTAGGGGCGAAATGACCAAATTGCCCTAGCTTTGGTTTTCTATAAATAGAAAACTAGATTTTCATTTTCTAGGATTTTGAAAATCCTACACTTGAGAGAGAGAGAGAGAGAGAGAGAGAGCTCGGTTGGGAGAGGGAGAGGAAGAGCGTGAGCATGAATGCTTGGATCAAAAGTGATCGTGAAATAGAAGAGCTTGCAAATCGCCGGCTTTGTATAACGGAAGAGGATTAAAGAAGAATGGTAATCCGAACCCTAGTTTCTTCTAATATTTTCTTTAAGTTGTCTATGTCAAAAACATAGCTTAATGAGAATAAGAAGTAAAAGAGATTAGTAATGATTTCATATGGTTTAAATCATGAGAAAACAAAGAAATAAGAGTTAGAAATTTAGTTTATAAATTTCTTAAGGAAGTATAAGATTCGTAAGGATTTTGAGCGATCCGAATGAATCTTAAGAATGAGTAGGTGAAATAAGTAAGGAATGATGTTCTATAACATCAAATTCCAAGAAAAAGTAGAATCATAATCCAAAATATCGATAAAAATGAAGAACGAACGAAGAACGCGAAGAACACGCGAAGAACACGTAGAATGTTGTTGATGGACAAATTTTAAACCATCGTTGTGTAATTGTTGTTGATGGACAAGTTTAAAACCATCGCGTATAAGTTAGTTGCTTATTGCTTGGTTAGGAACGTTAGAAACGTTCATGAAGAACGAATTAAAATTGAGTTATAACAAAGTTATGGCACGTTAACAAGTTTAGATCAAATTTCTGCTCAATGGGTGTTAAAGTACGTGAGATAACGAAGAGAATGGCTTTGGAACAACCTCGTTCCGAGTTATAACGAAGTAGTTATGAGATCGCAAAGTAAGCATCTCAAACTTGATTCAACACTTAGAAAAAATTTCTAGGGTTTAAGCTTCGCTACCGCAAACTTCAACTCTGGTCTTGTGTCATAAGTGGTGCCGCAGCGTAAGAGATAACGAAGGTTTGAGGCTGCAGCTCACTGCACCAAGGAGGAGAGAGAGAGTAGGTCACACCACCATGACTTTCGAGAGAGAGAGGGAAGGATGAAATACAATAATAGTGATAAAAGGTAATGCCCGTAAAATGAGAATTTTATTTCTCGACATCTTTGGGATGTGCAAGAAAGAAGTATGAACATATAGTTCACGTAATGTAACACTCAATCAAGTGTTTTAAACCTTTAATGAAGGTTGATCGAAAAGATTTAAATGAGATTAAAAGATAAAGAATGTGGACGTGAGTTACGGAACTGATGTCCGAGGACCGTAGTCGCGACAAACGAACGTGAGGGATTACTATGATTGTGATTCCTTAGACGTTGAGAGACGAAAGTAATGTATAACATTTTGATGTTATGACATGGCAATGAGAGATGAATGTAAAGCGTTTGGACGATGTGAACGCAATGTTGTTGCGATGAACGATCGGTCTTAGCATACAACGAACAGTATGGCTTTGACATTAAGAAATTATAATGAACATGGGGTTCATGGGATGGATAACGATCAAAAGCAATTAAAACCTTGGTTAAAGGTTGAATAGAATTAAGAGGCGAGCAATGTAAACGTTGAATACGTAAACGATTCTCGTGAATCGTATTCACGTCGGACGAACGTTCTAAGTATACCCTGGTTGTTTGACTTAGACGTTGACAAAGGTAGTAAGATACGAATGGTATCAAGAAAGCTGTAGTGAATGATAATAACATTACTGAAAGCCGAATATAAGTCGGATGAGAATGTTAGAATGAAAGGTAAGCGTTGAATACTTTAACCAATGTGAAGGTTGAGTGTATGCGAATATTAAACGGGTAGAACCTACACCCCATGTATGGTTTGACCGTAGAATAACGAAGACCATTGATTAAAGCTATGAGCAATGAAGAAGCTTATTTAAAGACAAGTACGTATAATGTAAAAGAAGCCGAGTTAATGTTTATTATTTGGATGACGCTCCGAGTCGAATTAATCGGACGTTGTAAGATAAGAATAAGGTAACGTAAAATTCTTAACGCTATAAATGTGTAGATTGAATATGGAATGATCGTTCTAAGTATACAAAAGACTGTATGACTTAGACGATGATGAATGAATCCTGAGGTATGGCAATTAGTTGCCAGAAAGCCATAAGGAATATGAATTTGACTTAACGAACATTATAGTTTAATAGTTCGGACAAGTTAAGATAAGTTAGGTTGTAGTACAATTAACACGAATTTCACCCATCAAACAGTAAAATTAACATCTTCAATTGGTACAGACTATTACAAACATGTTTGTTAACATTTACAACCAATTAACACAATTTATCATCAACTAAAACTAGTTTAATTTCTCAAAATTCCATTTTTTCATATAAAACTCTATTTTTGAACTTCTTCCACAAAAATCATCACTGACATCTCAAAACTTGGCCAAAACACTTAATTCAAATTATGTTATGCTCGTTTCTTAATAAGCTAGCATAAACAAGACTCAATTTACAGTTTAGCATACGAATTGGCGACTAAAATTGGTACTATTCACAAGCCATATGGAAAAATATACACTGTTATACTTTTCTTCCTTTTTTAAACTGTAATTAGCATACGAATTCTTGCTTTTCATACAAACTCAAACATCATAACTACATATAATCATCATACACATGTTACATAACAACTGTCGACGTCGGGATTTTTGGATGTCCCTTTCTGTTACTTGTTCTTTGGTGTTCTCATTTTAGGTGAGATTTGTTTGAAAAAATAAGTGAAAAAGGTCCGACATGTATGATGTCGATGATGGGACTGTTAAGAGTCGCCAGTTGGTTTTTTAAATGGTTGTACCAACACAATCGAGAAAAGGTTTGCACATTGACCCAGTGATGTGACACTGATGTACGGGTCGGTGAAACCGATATTCGTTTAGGGTCCGGGGACTTGGTTATGCGGGGGGGAGGTGTTAGGCAACCCCCCGACATCCGTGTTACCACGGTGACCGCCTCTTTTCAAGAAACTATTATATGAGTGTGTGTGTGTGTGTGGGTCAATGTGATATTATATAGAAGTTGTGCGAGGCCTCGTTCGAACCTATATACACAGGGTTTGAATTTATGTAAAAAATTCATTTTTTAGCAAGATATGGCAGTGATGTTTTATAAAAAAGGTTTTTCAAACCCTGATGCTCAATAGAAATTGAGACCTTTTACACTCCCATTTTTATTAAGTGATCAGCTTAATTGATTTTATTTGACGGATGCGAGGTATCCGTACGAAAATAATATATAAAAATAATGGCGACTTCCTCGTGGGTATGGAAACCATCTGAGGAAATTCAGACATCGTAGAATAATTTACAAGTCGCTTCACAAATTGAAAATGTCCATCACGGAACCGAATCTAGATTCAATGGGATGAATCTGTGATCACATGATTCCTAGGCTCACAAGATATCTGCAGTTTATATGAAAGCGATGGCGGTATATATATAAAAAGTCAGTAAATATATATATATATATATACAGACAGGATCACCAACCACGAAGCACTTCCATGGGGGATCAGAAATGTAAATAAAGATGTTAATACGATCAACTGCCACGAAGTAAACTCCAGGCAGGACGAAACGTAAAGAAAGTTGTAAAAGCGATCAACCATCACGAAGTAAACTCCAGGTGGGACAAAATATGTATATATATATATATAAGCAATAAACGCACTGGATGTAAAATCCAGGCTCATCGAACAAGGTCCAACCACAGTTCATATATATAAATATATATATATATATATAAAAGCGAGTAAACGCACCAGACCGGAGTCTAGGCTCATCGAACAAAGTTCGACACACAGTTAATATATATATAAATGTTAATATATATATATATATATATTAAAGCAAATAAACGCTCCAAACCGAAGTCTAGGCTCAATCGAGGCATAACTCGATAATGTTAGTCAATGTATATGTAAATATATATAATATATATACATACAAACTGAAATGAAACCACGGACCGAAGTCCGGGCAAAAGAAAGTAACACGACTCTTAACGTGTAGAAGGGTGTGTGCACAGATGAAGAGAAAGACTCTAAAGTGTGTGAGAAGGCTTACAGCTAACTGCTAAAAAAGGCTTCTCTATCTTTAGAGTGGGTAAACACTGTCTTTTGTGGGTAAAAAAGAGGCTATATATGAGCTCACAAGTGTTTAAAAGTGGGAAAATACACTGTATGGGCGAGTGCAGAGCGAATTGTGCAGGGTTTCCCCGTCTTTTTCTCTTGAAAAATTAGCACCCCAAGCTCTCTATTTATAGGCATATGAGCCGCAGGTGTACCTGCGGCTGAGCCGCAGGTGCACCAGAGGAAACCCGAGTTGTCCCGGGTTTGTCGGGTCAGGTCGTCTCGAAGTACGTGCACTCAGGCAATGTAATGTCCACTCGGATTTTGAGAAGTCCAATCTGGGCATCCGTTTGAGGTATACAGGACCTATTTCGGACCGCCGTTGTCGAGAGTTGTACGATGGCATGGGATTAGAGTTTGTGCAAAGTCATTGCAGATGGGAAGATGCCCTCAGGTCTTCAAGCTTCAATTTTCATCCGTTACCCCGCATAATAGTCACTCGGGATTGGTTAGCCTTGTGGGACATTGTTGCGTAGAGACGTGATGTGGCATCGTGTTGGACGAGATGACGATGTTGCCCCTCACCGGTGTTATCGCCGGATTGGGCCGATAAAGCAGACGTTGCTCAGATTTCGCTAAGATTGTACTGCTGCAATTGTTGAAGGTCCTCATTGTCATCTTTGAGGTGTGCATGTCTTCCCGATGTTATCACCGGGTTGGTGCAGTGTATCTTATTGTAAGCGCCGAGATTGAAGTTGGTCGCATTTGAAACAAACATTTCCAGGGTTATAGCCGAAATTGCATTCCTTGGGGTTATCACCAAGGTTGGTGGTTATTCTTATGGTTGGGACTGAGACTGGATACCTCGGCGTTGTCTCCGAGATTAATCGATCTTCTCCGGTGTGTGTTCCGATATTGTATCTGCAGGTCTCGGGGTTACATCCGAGGTTGGATTTGGTTACTCCCAGACTGCGATCCGGGGTTTGATGCTGAACTTCCGGTAGTATCCGATATGGATTTGGATTGTCTTTCAGGGTTCTCTCTTAAAAGACCAATCTGTCCTCCTGCAATGTTAGTAACAGTAGTACAGAAAATTTCGAGTGTCTACAACAACAATTTACAGAAACTGGAATTCGCGGAGTTTGAAAGCTTCACAATTTTACCGTAAAACCTATATATATATATATATAGAGAGAGAGAGAGAGAGAGAATTACCTTCTTATGTTTAGACAATCCTTGCTAACCAACTGAAATTGCTGTGAATTTTTTAGGTTTCCTCTCAATCTTTCTCAATTCTCAACTCTCTGAACTCTAAGACTTAGCCAAGTATGCGTAAAGAAATGGCCAAGCGTAAAAATAAACTGATAACCTTAATAGGCATAGTGATTGTAATATCAGTTAAATAATGAAAAGGCGTCAGTTGAATAAGCCAAAGGCCAGAAGGCCATGTTTGGCTAACCAACAATTCCCCCACACTAAATTATTTTGATATTATTTATATTATATAATTACTTTGTGTCACACGCTATTTAAATAATTTTAGTTTAACTAATTTAAATAACTAATAATAAAAAAAAAACCTTATTATCATTATACTTATAATTAATAAATAATTATATATATATATATCTAATTTAATTAATAAATTAGAAACATCACTTTATTTAATTTATTTATTTTCTTTAAATTAAACAATTGATTTAATTTAATTATTTTCTTAAATTAAATCCTTCAAATAAATTATCAATACTCAATTTAATTAACATTAATCAATTTTGTTATTAACTCACCACAATTCATTAATTATTTATTTTCCTCAATAAATAAATTATTTAAAATATTTATTTAACTCAATAAATATTTAAATTATAAATTTCTCGATCATTACACCGGCTACGGCAGTTTAAACAACATGACTTTGTTTTAAAGAAGATCATTGACAACCAAGATCAGTCCAAGGGAAAATTCTCTCCAAACTGGGAAGGCCCGTTTGTTGTCAAGGAAGTATTGACAGGAGGCACTCTCAGATTACAGGAAATGGATGGTGATGAATTTCTGTAACTCATCAACTCAGACACCATGAAACGGTACTATGTTTGAGGTTACCATCAAGCAAACATCCTGGTGTTGGATCATTAGATCACTAGTCATTCCGGTTCTTTAACCCTTCACTACATACAACTCTTTTTCACACTTCGCCCCTCAGGGAAACATACTTTTCAAGCCAGCAGCCTGGCTTCACTCCATTTCAAACCTTTCATACAACTTCGGTTATCCCACTAGGGATTGAACCTTTCACACTTGTAGTTTGTCCCAAACGTGGGATAAAACTTTTTCACACCTGAAGTTTATCCTGAACATAGGATCAAACTTTCTTCTCCCCAACAGTTTGTCCTGCACATGGGATCAAACTTTTCGTCGGCTACAAATCATCCTGAGGGGCGAACTACGTCGACCTGATCTCCCCGATACTCGAGAGTACGTAGGCAACCATATTTTATATGGCCCAATCGCAATAAAATATAAAACCACAAAAACATTTCTACACCCTTCTCATTACAAAAAATAACAAAAACATTCCTACACCCTTTCTGCCATATACAGCGTTGAACATCTTACATCAGGTTCGAACTATGCAGGCCTGATCTCCTCTTCAATAGGAGTACGTAGGCAGCCATTTATGGTTCGGTCTCACCCCTACCAAAACACAAAGACTTGTGATCTGGTACTGGGATCAAACTTCAATCCACTACATTTCATCGGCTTCAGACCAAAGGGATGGAATTACCTGACCTCCTCTTATATAGGAGATTCGACGACCATCTAAGCTGCGGTTGTGCCTCAAAGAGCAACATCAATCAATAAGAGATGGAATTAACTAGGATCCTCCTAAATAGGAGTACTGGTGATCATCTGTGGTGTGGTTAATCTCAGAGAGGAAAAACCACACTCCTCTCTACATTTCCATACAGAAACCAGTCCCAAGACACCAAAAAGATGGTAGGGAATACACACAGATCAATTATTACATATGAACTATCCAGAGATAACTCAATGTCCATCCATCAAGGAGGAATTCAGAAAACATCAAGATCATAAGCCCTGAAGAAACATGCAAATATCAAGCAAACAACAAGGCATAACTAAAAAGGAAGTGATCAAAAATATATTTCCCTGCTATATATAATGTTTTTTGATATATACAATATGAATTGTACATGAAAAAATGGCTAAGTTAGTCTATGCAGGAACATACAAGCCCATCTACAAATCAGTGTATATATGAGCTATCAAGCCCAACATGGCATCCCTCTCAGCCGAAGGAGGTAACGATGTGGTCTCCTGTACAAGGGTATCCACACGAGCTAGTAGATCTATAGCCATCTGCATGGTGACTCTGTCTTCATCAATGTAAGTGCTCATCTCTGCAATAATTTCGGTGGTAAGGGACCTCACTGTGGTACTATCTGTGATGACTACATCCCAAGCAGATATGGCACTATCCCTCTCGACTGTCACATCATCTCTGAATGATCTGGCCTCATCCCGCTCAACAACAACAATGGCATCATCTACGAAGCTAATGCCTCGCCTCTCGCATCAATGAGATCGTCTCTCCCATCAAGTGTCACAACATCAAGGCTCTAGCCCGATCTCTCGAAGGTCATCAAATGGAGACTCGCTCAAGTCTTGTCATCTTTGAATCTTTGGATCACAACAAAGCTAATCTTTGGGAGAATCTAATAGAGCTATTGGAAACCCAGTTAATGGCTCCTCCTCAGTGTGGGAATCAATGTCCTCCATGGACTCTCCACCATCTAAATCAATACCTGACACTATGGATATTGTCGCAGCCGATGAAGTCTCTGTCGCCATCCACACAGAATACTCTGGCGAACAGCCTGGATGGCTAACAGAAAAATCAGCTATCTCATGATAATCCCAACATGAATACACCCAGGATCGGTCCTCTGCTGATAGATGCCAGGTAGATAAACGTTGACCTAACGCCCCCTCAAAAGGATGGAAGTCCTGGAACTGGTCAAACTGTGACATCATAACCAATGGGTGGTAGGTACTCATGCCCCTCAGACCAGCCAAAGGGAGATAATTCATGCCCTGAGCATGAGTAATAAAGTTGTAGGGTGAGTTGAGCCCTGTGCACTGCAGGATGCCAAACGGATCACTAATCTCCGCCAAGAATAGCGACCAAGACATAGCATATGTATACTCTGATGGCTGAAAGGAGTAAGACATAGCTATATCATGGGTAAAGTAGTACCCGTGTCGGTGGAAAGTGTTAATCGGTCTCAAGTGTGACATAAACCACACGTACAACATGACTGAGCTGCTTATGAATACCCCTGCAGGGTAAGTGCTGCAAAACGTGGCCAACCTCAATGTCTCCGCCACAATCATCGGAATAATGGTATGACCCTCTCTGAGATCTCTTACTGCCATGATAACACCGATGTCTAACTCATCCATATACCGTGGCATGTATACATACGCCACTATGCACATCAAGAATACATCCACTCTGGCCAATTGCCACTGATCCTCTGGTGTGGTAAAATCCCCAGAATGTCGTGCATAGCTGTCCAATGAGCCAAACCTATCTATCAGGAAATGCTGGGATAGTACATGACCTGATGTAATCTCATCCTCTACTACTCTGCGTCGTAACCCGGTGAGGGTCATGAACTGTTAGCGCATATCTCCAACAGCCATATGAGCGCAAGGTCAATCTAAGGGCAAAGTCGTCAACCGCTCATACTCCTCCAATGTAGGAGTCAGCTCCTGGGTACTAAACTGGAAGACCTGTCTCTCTGGTATCCAATGCTCTAGCATACCCTCCACAAAACCTGCTGGAACCTGAAACATCAAGAGGGTCATAGAATGTTGTAGTAGCAGATCTACGGTCACCCTATCTGTAGGTGACATACTATCATATCACGACCTCATACGGGAGGCTATCAACACTGGTAGGGTGTGATCTATGCAGCTGACTGTCAAAGAATACATCTGTGTAGGCCATATCATAAGAACATCCAGGGGTCAATGCTTAATATCTCTGGACATACATACATATGCATAACATGATACATGCATTATAGATAATAGATGGCAGTATGATATAGGGAATGAAAAACTAGGCATAAATTCTTAAGTACATCATCATCTAATACGTCATCTCTGTACAGCTAAATATACAGGGAAATAGGGCACAGACGCCCTACTACTAATAGAGGCCTATCAAAAGATATATCGAGAATGGGGCACAACCACCCAATATCTAACAGAGGTCTATCAAAAGAGATAACAAGAATACACATCAGAAGAACACAATGGTGTCAATATCTACATCAGCAATCCTGTCTACCTGATGTAACTCTTCCTGAGTCATTGGATCTCTATCAACAGGGATGTCAGGCCTATACAATGTAGGATATGTGCCGGCAAAGCCAAATGGGTCATCTGAGGGGCCATCACTTGAGCTGGAAGGATCAAAAGTATCTACCTCTTCCAGATCTCTGCCCAAATGCCAGATAAAGAAATGTGCACGGTCCAGTCGCTGGGTTAAACTATTAATCTGTGTCAAATGAGTTGGATCTCGGACATAGGCTAGCCAATCCATCATCATCACGGATCTTGGAAACATATCCCCCATAAACTGAGTGGCGCGGGTCTGGGCTCCAATGGTACGAGGGGACCACCAATGCTGGAATATCTCCTGAGTGCAGGGACCATCTGACAGTGCAAAACTGTCAACACCCAACAATGGGATATCAATGACGGGTGACTGCAACACATGTCAATAACGCCTAGCAGGAGGCAAGATCGGTATATGGATCTCTCATGTGGTGCTTCTAATAGACGCTCTCCTAAATAGAGCTCCCATCCTCCATCAGTAAAGAGAGGAACCCTACGGGTGGAAATCACGTACTCGACACCAGTCGGGTACCCATCCTCAAATCCAATGGCCAAGTGCTCCCCAGAATAGGGAATCCATGTGATGACATCAGCTGTCAATAACTTCAGCTATAGGCGGCAATGAGTAAAACCCTCAGCTAGAGGGACCTCTGCCAGTATGGAATGATTCCATCGTCGTCCTCGTGGATAGGTATCCAATCCTAACACACTCACAGGACGCAAGCATGGGAACCTATCATAGGCCCAGAACTATCAAGATAAAGGAAAACATCTACTGTCAGTGAACACTCTTAAACCTGTATATGGGAAAGAAAAAGAAAAATACTCACTAGCAGAAATGGGTAGATGATAAGTGGATTTTATATCCATGACTTGATTTCAAGTTCAAGCTTATTTGTTGTTAAATCCTTGCTTTTATGTTCATTTTTACTTGTTTCTTGTTGTTTTATGTGTAGGTTGGTTGGTGTGGCAAATGATTGAAAAAGGGAGGCATTGGAGAAAATTAGAGCAAGTATGGAGTTTTGCCAAAGTCAATTTGCAGAAGGGCCAATTTAACCCTTACACCCCCGCCGGGGCGGGGGGTCTTCAACCCCCACTGACAAGAGCCTAGCATTGCTTGGTGACATTTCTATAAAATACCCTCGCCGGGGTGGGGGTGCTTAGAAGCTTTGACCGTCTAGCTTGGTTTAAACTCTACTGGGACTAGGATTTGTGGACTTGGATAGCGTTTGGACTCTAAATGACATGGGACTTCGACCAACTAATGTGTTGGATATATATTGAGCAACAAACAACGAAATCATCATTATGCAAAGCAATTAACGAAGATTGAGAATATATTTTCATATTGAGCAACGGAGTGGAGATTTTGAAGAATTTCATATCGATTGCGGGTTCAGCCTAAAGTGAAGGGTGTTCTGCGTTATTCTTCTTCTTTAGTTTTATATTTGTAATTAAAAGGATGATATCTTTAATTTATTCAGTTATTATTTCATTTATGATGAACTAAATACTTTTTAGGCTTAAGACGGATCTTTAGGTGGAACGATGATTATGTAATCTTTGATTTCAGTTTAATAAGTTATTATCCAGTTTATCTATATTAATTTGAACTTGAATTTATGAATTGCCTGATCAACGATTCTTTGTGGACTTGTATGAACTCGAGAGATGAAATACGAGCCTATACTTAGTTTATATAGTATGTGTTCTTGATTTATATGAATGTACATAATCTTGATGAATGATAGGGTAGAGATACGCTTGACATCGCATGTAATCGGATAAAGAACTTGAACTTAAACCTTCTTTAATTGTAATTCACACAGAGATATAGTGAGTTAGTTGATTAAGGTGTTTAACTTGATTATATCTTAATTGTGGATTTGGGTTAATACGATATTAGTACATCGAGAGGTGTCTAGTTCTACATACGTGTTCTTAATTAATAAACTGGGATAGTGAGTTAAACTGGAATAAAGGTGTAAAAATCTGAGTGATGCTTAGAGTGAAGTCGAAAGCCTAATTCTCCATTATTTGTTTGAAGATTCAGTTTTTTAGCATTTATTGATTGTTTGGTGATTTTAATATTTTTAATACTTTTAGTTATAAACTGGAAATTGATTAGTTTAATAAAATTAGGATTAATAGAAAATTGGTAATTGTGAGAGTTAATTTCTTATTACAGTCTTTGAGGGAACGATACTCTACTTACTATTATATTACTTGTTGACCACGTATACTTACGTGCTGTGTGTAATTAGATTTTACCCAACAAGTTTTTGGCGCCGTTGTCGGGGACTTTAGTATAAATTTTATTATTTTGCAATTTTAGTTTAATTAGTCCAGTTTTACTTAAACACTTTTATTTTTGTTTTGTTCGTCTTATTTCAGGTTTTTGAAGTTAATTTATGCAAACTCGGTCCAAAAATCCAGATTTTCTTCCTTTTGAGGACGACATTTAAAGACGCTTTCAAAAGCTAAGTAAGTGGATTAAGGAAATAAGGGACGACTTTGAAAATTCTGAAAAAGAAGAAGCAATGGTTACCGAAGACCAAAAAATGTTGAGGAACTTTGCTACACCCAAGGTGACTGAGCTGCAGTCGAGTATCACCAGGCCTGCAATAGCTGCGAATACATTCGAGATTAAGCCTGGGACTATTCAGATGATCCAAAACTTAGTTCAATTTGGGGGACTTGCGAATGATGATCTAAATGAGCATTTGATCAGCTTTCTGGAAATATGCGACACTTTCAAGTACAATGGGGTGTCGGATGAAGCAGTTAGACTTCGCTTGTTCCCATTCACTCTAAGGGACAAGGCGAAGAGTTGGTTACACTCTCTACCATCGGGTTCGATAACGACATGGGATGACCTGGCTCAGAAATTTCTAGCTACATTTTTCCCGCCAGCGAAGACTGCAAAGATGAGGAATGAGATTACCATATTTGATCATCAACATGGAGAGTTATTATACTAGGCATGGGAGAGATACAAAGAATTGCTCAAAAAATGCCCACATCACGGATTGCCTAAGTGGTTGCAGATGAACACATTTTACAACGAACTACATGGGAATCTCGTAACCGATCTTGATCAAATATTTGGGAGAGCTTTTATGGCAAAGAATTATGAGGCATATCAGTTGATAGAGACAATGGCTGCTAACAACTATCAATGGCCCACAGTAAGAATGACACAACCTATAGTCGTTGAAGCGTTAGAGATAGATGGAGTGACGGAAATAATAGTGCAGAATTCAGCACTCTCTAAGAAGTTTGACGTTTGGTCAAGGGTACAGACACAACAAGTTGCAATTATTTGTGAATTGTGCGTGGGTGAACATCCTACGAATCAATGCGCTATCAACCCAAAATAAGTACAATTTTTGAGTAGCTACAACAGAATTCCACAGAATACATACCATAATGCATATAATCAGGGGAATAGGAATCATCCAAATTTGTCGTGGAATAATAATCAAAATCAGCAAGCTCCACGACCATCGTATCTGTAAGACCCCAACTTTTTGAATAAAGATGAATTTTCTATAATTATCATTTTTGAATATTATGGAATGAATTTAATATAATGTTATAGTTGTGGGTAATATTTACAAATTTTGCAAAGTATGCAAGTTGTCATATTATATTCGATTGGTCGGGGAATATTCGTTTTAGCAGGGAATATTCGTACAACGACACAATCATTGGTGGACCCCACAATGGAATTATTATCGGATTGAGAAAATGACAAAAATACTTTATGAAAATAACGGCGGAAGTTTACCGTTAATTGTTGAAACACCCGGTGTTAAAAGTACAGTAATACGCGTAGTTGCAGAGTAGCACATGGTATTGATTATTGATGCTTACGTGGGAAGTCACTAGGTTTTGCTTATTTTATAGACACCCATTTACCCATTTTTCAAAATAATTGGTAGAAGATTATACAACATATATATATATATATATATATTATACGTGTGTGAGTATGATGAGTGTGGATGTGGATATATGTGTGTAAAAAAGAAAAAAATGAAGATGGTGGGTGAATTATTATCTTTGGGATGATATATATATATTTGGAAAAGTTGACAAAGTGGAATATATATATATATATATATATATATATATATATATATATATATATATATAAATGTGTGAGTGGGTTTTGGTGGAGGAGGTTGTCAAGAACATGATTTAGTAAGCCTTTGCCGAAAGGCAAAGGTTATAAATATATATATATTTTATAAGTTTTGTTTTTTAAGAAAAATAGAATATATTATATTTTATTTAAAAGATTTTGCTTTTAAATCTGACCGTCCGCTTAAAAGTAAATCAATCTGAACGTTCATGAATTAGTTACTTATGCAAATACCATTCTTCTATAAATAGAAGCTCATTCCTTCATTATTTCTTACAATTCACTTTGAAACTCTAGAGAGAATTATAAAGAAACTATAGAAAAGTATTCATTACTTCCCTACTCTTATATTCATTTCTTTTACGATGAGGGATATTATTTCTTTTCTATTCATTAAGAGAACTTATGTTATTCCATTCTTTATTATTCTATTGTAATAACCAGTATATACTCGGACTACCCTATACTTGGTGACATTCTTCTATTATTCTGCTTTTATTATTATTCTGCTGAATATCTTTATGCATATGCGTTTTCTGGCCAACACGGGTTCCGCTCTTTATTATTATTACATTGAATATCATGCTCATGCATGCGTTTTACGCCGACTGGTTCCGCTCTTTATTATTATTCTGTTAGAATATCCTCATGCATGCATTTTACGCCGGACCTAGTTCCGTCAGTATTATTCTATTGGAACATCCTGCCGGTGCAATTTTGCCCGACTGGTTCCGTATTTATTATTACATTGGAATAGCTTCGTCTATGCAAGCAATCTGCATGCATGGTGATTTCTTTTGTTATTCCATTCGTTATTATACTCAAATGGTTAAAGTTTTGACTTCTATACTCCATGAAATTAGTGGAATATCCTTGATATTTGTGCTTCATCCAGTATCTTTTCATGGAAATATTCTTATGAGCATTCTTGAATTTTACTCTACAAAGCAATATCATGTTGACAATTTGGACGTTATTAGTTCCTAGATAAATTAATTCTTGAACTTGTTTTATTGAATTCTTATATCATTGTCATCATCCTCATGTTTATATTTTTGAAAGTCATATGTGTCCTGTAGTGCATAGATGGACTTGGTATGATTATGACCAGGGATTATTCGGTGTAATCATGATCGTAATGTTACAATTGATGTGGTAAAAGTCCTCATTGGCCCGTAGTGCATTGATGGACAGTTGTTGGCATGATCATTACCATTAATGAATACACAAATATTCTTGGCCCGTAGTGCATGGATAATTGTGGTCGTGATACTAAAGAATATCCTTGGTCGAAAGTGCGTGGGTGATTCGATGATGTGGATTATTTATTAAGTCGAGTCTCAAATGATAAAAGTCATGAAAACCTTTTAAATCATAGAAGATAGTAGATTTTATTCTCTACTTGACTCTTCTAATGGATTGCTTGTTCCGCTACAGTTAAACTTGATGTTTGTTATATTGTATCAGTTTAACACTATTTAAGGCTAATGATAATTTATTCTGCATTATCTTAGTCATAATATTTTTTACTGGGCTAGTTGAGCTCACCCTTTCTTTCACTGTTCTCTTCAGGAAATGAGAATATAGCTGGGACAAGTCGAGGAACGGAGTGATGGTCCTAGATGGTACATTAGTAGTCCTCACTATTCTGTGAAATAGTGTGATAATAATTGTAATAAGGACTCCTTTTGAGTTTGTATACTCTCTAGTAGACAATATTTGTATTCAAACTCACGATTTATGTTTTGTCGTATTATACACGACAGTTGTATTATTAAGTTGTATTTCAATTCTGTACCATGTATCTGGCGACTCAAGATGGGTGATGTATACCTTATTTTGGGGGCGTCACAGTTGGTATCAAATCCTAAGGATATGATCCCTGGCTAAGATGTGAGAATAGAACTAGGAGGGGAGAGACGGGGAATTCCTTCGCTAGTATGACCTACCAAAGTTTTATTGGTATTTAATTGGTCAGTCAGAATATAGGGATAATATGTTATATGTCAATTAACTTTTGTTTTGTGGCAGTATCTGAAAATGACATCCGAGAATGTTGAGAATAGCAATGGAGCACATGCGACAGTTGATTCACCACATATCAATAATCAGGATAATGTGCATCAAGAAGGCGAAAATCCTCAGGCAAACAACAACACTGACCAAATGATGAATGATGGATTGTTCAGAGGCTTTATGCAATTCATGCAACAGCAGGCGATAGTGGCTCATGCCCAAAATGTAGGTGGAAACAATAGAAACTCTCGGACGGTCACCGCTAAACAGTTCAAGGAGTTGGGACCACCGGAGTTTATTGGAGAGCCAAAACCACTTAAAGCGGAAGCATCGATAAAGCAGATCACCAAGATATTTGATGTCTTGGAATGCTCCGAGGAGCAAAAGGTTCCCTTTGCCGCCTTTATGTTGTGAGGAGAGGCAGATTACTGGTGGAAATCGGTAAAGCGTACTCAACCTACCGCACCAAAAATGTCTTGGGAGAAGTTCCAATAACTATTCAACAACAAGTACTTTCCCGAAAGTATTCGTCACATGAAGGAGGTGGAGTTCATCAAGTTGGAACAAAATAATATGACCGTGTCGCAGTATGAAGCAAAGTTTGCTGAGTTGTCCCAGTTTGCGTCCCACTTGGTGGATAATGAAGAGAGAATGACGCGAATATTTTTAAGAGGTTTAAAACCAGAGATACGTCAACATCTTATTTCTCATAAACTGTGTTTGTATTCAGATGTTGTAAATAGGGCTCAGTTAGTAGAGCGCGATAACGAGTTAACACAACCAAAAGAGAGCAGCCGGCAAAATGATAATACCAATGAGAGCAGTCATCAAAGCGGTGACAACAAGCGTGGAGGGAATCAATAGGCCAGAAGTGGTAACCACTTCGGTGGTAATCAGGGCCAAAACAATAAGAATGGACATTTCAAGAAGATGAGATTCAACAATGATGGAAAGACGTCAGCACCAACACCCGTTGTTAAGGAAGGAGAAAGACCACCTATCATATGCTTCAAATGCAGAGGGGGGGGGACACATTAGTCCAAACTACGCGATGTCGTCCAAAGCATGTTATAATTATGTAAGAGAAGGTCACTTAGCCCGATTTTGTCGTTCACCGAAGACAAGTTCAGCCAAAATGGAGGCACCAAAGGCCGTCCCAGAAAAGTCAAAGCCGGTAGTGCAAGGGAGAGCGTTCGTTGTGACCTCCCAGAAAGCAAGGAACCCGAATGAGGTCATCACAGGTAAGCTTATCATAAACTCTAGCGAAGTCTATACTTTATTTGATACCGGTTCTACCCATTCTTTTATTTCTCCTACTTGCACTCAACGATTAAATTTGACTTCGGAGAAATTAGACTCTGACTTATCTATGGAAACTCCATTGGGAGAAACCTTCATTACATCCACTGTTTATAAGTCTTGTTTGGTTCAAATCAGTACCCTCATTTTACCTGTCGATCTTATTTCATTGAAAATACTTGCATTTTACATGATTCTAGGGATTGATTGGTTAACTACTCATCATGCAAAAATTGATTGTTTTCGTAAGGTTGTTAGTTTTCATATTCCTAATCAACCTATTATGCGAATTCAAGCGACCAAACTATTAAAATCAATCACGGTCATTTCAAGCCATAAAGCTATTCGTTTATTGAAAAAGGATGTCAAGCTTTCTTAGCTCATGTCACGGATCTAAACAAAATACGCCGGTTTTGAATGATATTTCTATTGTTAATAAATTCTCGACGTATTCCTCAAGAACTTCTGCCTACCCCTGCAGGCGTGAAATTGAATTTTGTATCGACCTTGAACCCAAAGACAAAACCCATTTCCAAAGCCCCATATCGAATGGCTCTATTGAACTTTAGGAGTTAAAGACCCAACTGCAGGAATTGTTAGATATTGGCTTTATTCATCCTAGTACTTCTCCTTGGGGTGCTCCTGTTCTATTTGTGAAGAAGAAAGATGGGAGTATGCGACTTTGTATTGATTATCGGGAGTTGAATCATGTCACCATCAAAAATAGGTACCCATTGCCACGTATTAATGACCTGTTTGACCAGTTGCAAGGAGCCAAATTCTTTTCAAAAATTGATCTTCGTGGTACTTCAATTGTGACACCCCCAAATTCGGGTACTTCAATTTCACGAGATTTGGTGTTCACTGTACAAATATCATCTATCTATCTACCCATAATAAATGCAAACCATGCAATAGATAGAATAAAAATCTTTCCCTTCAGGGTTACAACATCTGAATAATAATAATACAATCCCAGGTTAAACTAACCTTAAACATCTGTGCGGAATAATAAACAAATAAGTCTTAAACAACATCATTAACTCAAGTCTTAAGTATAAATACATCATCTAATAAAAATAACAAGTCTTCATCCCTTGCTAACTTTGCCCTTGCCTTTACTAGTGGAAGGTTCATCGGTTCTTTCGTTCTTAACTACAATGTTATTAGTAAGCAAGAGTGAGCACTATTGCCCACAAGTATAACAATGAAATAACAGTATAATAACATGCGAGTAAATCAAAGACATCTGAATAAAAGCTCAACTTTTGAATCAAGAATGAATAACAAGAATCAAAAGAATTCTGAGGGTCATAAGACCTTGAACTATGTCCTAGGTTATCAAGGGATATACTTGAAACCTTTAACAGTCATAAGACTATGGACCTTTCTACTCGTACTTAAGGGAATCAGCCCTTAGTACCATACTGTGCACAATATCTTAACATTAACGCATAAGTAAATCCCTTTGCAGGGTTGTTCATCTTAGTTTTACATTCGAGTACACACCAAAGGAAGTTTGGTTTAGATAATTCATCAAGGGTTCTAAAATTTAGAACGATCATCAACTATGGACTAGTCGAATCAATAAGGGTTCGCTAGTCTAATAAGGTTCAATAATAATGATATTCAAATTGAATAATAACCTCAGGAAGTATACAATAGGACAATTATTGTATAACTGAATCATGCTTTGAAAAGATAATCAATCTTTAATATAACATTTGAACATGAATACTAGTAATGATAATTTACTCGAGGTAAATAATAAACTTGAACAATAATGACAAGTAGGGTTAGGAAACTTGCCTCGTACGTAGATTACACTTTAACTAATCTCGTTCTTTGATTTAAATCCTGCACACCATTCACATTCATAATACCAGTTAATTATAACTTAACTAATCATCAAAACTCATTCTCTTTGTCTACTTTGATAATTAACTATACTTAGTTAATTTACCACATTGTCACATAATTTATACTTTATGAATAATAAGCTAATTATGTATTCAATAATTCGATCCACATGTAATTATGTTATTTACATGTTAAGTATCTATTTTAACATCTCATTATGATGTTGACTGCTCAGGAGGAGCTAATTATGGAAATGGAGAAACTGGAATTGGAAGTGAAGTATCCAATGGAGATTGATGAGAAGCTATTTTAGATGCAATCTGGTACAACTCTACTAGATAAAGTGAAGGAGGCTCAGCTTCAGGATGATGAATGCAAAAAGGTGACAAAGAAGATATATGAAGGAACTGAACCAAGATTTAAGATGGATAATGAGGGAATACTAAGATTTGAAAGTAGAATTTGGGTTCCGCTAATACAAGATATTAAGGAAGAAATTTTAAGTGAGGCTCATAGTTCTACTTAAGGCGTCGGCAACTACATTCGCTTTACCCGGATGGTATAAAATCTCACAGTCGTAATCCTTGAATAATTCCAACCATCTTCTTTGACGCATATTTCAGTCCTTCTGTGTGAAAATATATTTCAGACTCTTGTGGTCTGTATATATTTCACACTTCTCCCCATAGAGATAGTGCCTCCAAATTTTCAAAGAAAACACAACTGCAGCCAACTTTAAGTCATGGGTCGGGTATCCCTTCTCGTAATCATTCAATTATCGTGATGTATACGCAATGACTTTGCCGTTTTGCATCAGCACACAGCCAAGTCCTTTATGCGACGCATCACTATAAACAACAAAATTTCATGTATCGTCCGGAAGAGATAACACAGGTGCTGTACTCAACCTCTTCTTCAATTCTTGAAAACTTTCCTCACACTTATCCGTCCAAACAAATTTCACAGCTTTTCGAGTTAAATTTGTTAACGGAGTTGCGATCTTGGAAAAGTCTTGTATGAACCTTCTATAATATCCTGTCAATCCAAGAAAACTTCTTACTTCCGAAGGCGTCCTCGGCTGATCCCAGTTAATCACGGCTTCGACTTTGGAGGGATCTACTGAAATTCTGTTTTTATCAATCACGTGCCCAAGAAATTATACTCGTTCAATCCAAAATTCACATTTCGAAAACTTGGCATACAACTTTTTCCTTCTCAATACTTCCAATATTAATCTCAAATGCTCTTCGTGTTCTTCTTTGGTTTTCGAATATACCAAAATGTCGTCTATAAATACCACTACGAACTTGTCCAAAAACGGCTTGAACACACCATTCATTAGTCCCATAAATGCTGCAAGAGCATTCGTAAGACCAAACGACATTACTAAAAATTTGTAGTGACCATAACGCGTTCTGAACGCTGTCTTCAGTACATCCTCTGGCCTCACCTTCAGTTGATGATACCCGCTTCTCAAGTCTATCTTGGAAAAGTATCTTGCTCCCTTCAATTGATCAAGTAGATCATCGATCCTTGGTAATGGATATCTATTCTTAATCGTGACCTTGTTCATTTCTCTATAATCAATACAGAGCCGCATCGATCCATCCTTCTTTTTCACGAACAACACCGGCGCTCCCCACTGCGATACGCTCGGTTGAATGTACTTCTTGTCCAACAATTCTTGTAGTTGTACCATTAGTTCTTTCATCTCTACTGGTGCCATTCGGTATGGTGCCTTCGATATTGGAGCGGTTCCCGGCGTCAAATCGATCATGAAATCTACCTCTCTATCTGGTGGAAGTCCTAGTAAATCGTCTGAAAATACGTCGACGAAATCCCTCACTATCGGTATCTCTTCTACCTTTGGATTCTCTTTTTGACTGTCGACTATGTAAGCTAAGTATCTTACACAGCCTTGTCTCAACAACTTCCTGGCCTGCATCATCGTCAGATAACTCACTTGTCTAGGCGACTTGCTACCATAAAATACAACCTTTGACGGAGTCATAAGGTTAATATGCTTCTTTTGGCAATCAATTACATTTCCATAATTGAATAACCACTCCATTCCCAAAATAACATCAAATTCCCCAAGTCGAATAGGGATAAGATCTACGTTCATGATAATACCCTTAATATCCACTCTACAGTTCTTCTGTACATACTTAACAGGGATTATTTCTCTATTCGCAATTTCTATGTTCATGGGGTAATCCAATTCATTCTTAGGTAAATCTAAATTCTTGGCAAAATCATCGGATATAAAGGAACAAGTAGCACCTTTAATCAAATAAAACAAGCATTAATTTTATTGATCGAAATGATACGACACCACATTACGGATTGAATCGCATCTTATCTTGAAATCATATTTGAAAGTCCAAGCGGTTGGTCGGTTTCTTTGCGGGTTGGTCCGGTGATGGTTAAGGTATTTCCACCGTTTATTTCCGGTTTCCTCCCCGATCCTGACCCTCCCGATCCCTTGTTGGGACAGATCTCTTGCCGATGGTCCTTCAACCACAAGTAAAACAAGCACCCTTCTTTGGGTTTGGATAGGTTTGGTGCTATGTGGCCTTCCCCACCACCACAATTGTAGCACACTCTTTTTCTTTTCATACAAACTCCCAGATGGGCTTTCCCGCAAGTCGAGCATGCTTCGATTCTTTTCTTCTGACTACCTTGCTGATTCCCCGATGATGAGCTGTCGTTCCACCTTTTCTTCTAATTGAAATTTCTACCTCCTGTGCCACTTCCACTGGCCTTGTTATTAATTTCACCTTTATTCTTCTTCTTTTTTTGATCTTGATTGTACTTGGTCACCGCATCGCTTCCTCCTTTAGCGAGGATGGCCTTTTCCAGTACTCCGATAAATGTGTTTAGCTGAAACATTGATACCTTGCTGTACACCCACGGCTTTAGTCCTTGTTCGAATCTTCTGGCCTTTCTCTCGTCAGTGTGTACTTGGTATGGGGCGAACCTTGCTAACTCGTTGAATTTAGCCGCGTAGTCAGGTACACTCATGTTTCCCTGCTTCAGTTCCAGAAATTGAACCTCCATCTAATTCTGCGAACTAGTTGGGAAATACATTTCGAAAAACATCTCTTTAAATCACTCCCACATAATTACACCTTCACCTCCTCGCACTTTGTTTGCTTGCCACCAGTAGCTTGCCTCAGACTTCAGCATAAACGTTGCAAAAGCGGTCTTTTTGTCTTCTCTAACCCTAGCAACGTCGAAAACCTTCTCCATTTCAATAACCCACGTTTGAGCCTCGATTGGGTTCATGGAACCTTTGAACTCTGGCGGTCCCACCGCCTTGAAGTCTTTAAACGTTGTGTTTGGTGGAGCTTGCGGTTGATTATTCATAGCTCCAATCAGTAAGTTAACCAACTGCTGCACGGGATTAGCGTTGGCATTATTGTTATTATTGGTTGACTCTTCCTGAGCCAGTTGACGTTGTTGTCTACTCGGCGGCATTTTTCTGTTAAATAAACGCTTATTAGAACTTTATTTATTTCTCTAAACACATCATCTCAAACAACTTGATATATTTGCATTCAAATCAAAGTTTTAACATTAAACGATAGCATAACTGCTATTTACATCAACTATCCTGGAATAAAGAATCCACAGGATTTAAAACATTCAAATATTCTTTCATTCATAAACACGTCAGAATTTACATCTAAAAAAACTAATTAAGTTCTTCACATAATTAAATAAATCATATCACTGTAGGTCAAGGTACTGATTAGCTTTGCTACGCTCCTCTTCTAAGATGCGATACATCGTCCTGCGATCCATCATGTACAATGGTACTCCTTCGAACTGGATTGGGTACCTCAAAACTCGATCTTGGGTCTCATTTATTGCCTTGTTAAGTGTAGAATATGTTTCCCCAATCTTCGCTTTCTTTGCATGACTATTATCCTATACACGATCAGCTCAACGTGATTCTCTTACCCAGCCTTCCTCTGCTATGTTCAGCCTTTCGGAGGTTTCCTTCAGTTCCTTCTTCAGCTTCTCTATATCCTCGGTCTTATCTTTAGTTTGACCCTTCTCATGGACCAAATCCCATTCTACATTTCCCAGTCATGAGTGAAGAGTCGAAATCTCCCTCTCCTTCTGCTCTAGAGTAATATGCTGGATAACCGCTCGCTTAGTCAAATCTTGCACCTCGTCTCGTAATTCTACGTTATGGTCGTATAATGTGTCATACATCTTAGCATCAACGGTGTACCGTGGTAACTCCTCTTCTTCCTCTTCCTCTTCCTCTTCCTCTTCCTCTTCCTCAACAAATTCCTCCTCAGGATCCTCCTCAGGATCAGTCTCAGGTTCATGCTCCTGACCAACAACGGTGATCAATGGAGATGATTCCCTCTGCACTAGCTGCTCCCTAACGACATGAATGTCTTGGGGCTCCTCCTCTGTCGGTACTATAAGTACACGGGGTTCCTCCTCAGTAGGTACTATAGGTACCCGGGGTTCTTCCTCCCATGCTTGACTAGCTTCGCCAACATTCGACATCCTGACAACAAAATTTTAAGTTTTAGTTACTAAGTCATATCATCTAACGCATACTTTAACACATAAACACATAAGGTCTTTTATTATCTTCAATGAATTACATAAATTCATTTCTTATAACTCGATAAGAGTTTTCCATCACTATATTCTTTCTATAAGGCTACTACCTAAGGTTGTTCCCCACCTAAGGTTCATAACCTACAACTTTGATACCAACTTGTGGACACCCCAAATCCGGTACTTCAATTTCACGGATTTGGTGTTCATCAGACAAATATCATCTATCTATCTACCCATAATAAATGCAAACCATACAATAGATAGAATAAAAATCTTCCCCTTAAGGGTTACAACATCTGAATAATAATAATACAATCCCGGATTAAACTAACCTTAAACATCTGTGCGGAATCATAAACAAATAAATCTTAAACAACATCATTAACTCAAGTCTTAAGTATAAATACATCATCTAATAAAAATAACAAGTCTTCATCCCTTGCTAACTTTGCCCTTGCCTTTACTAGTGGAAGGTTCATCGGTTCTTTTCGTTCTTAATCGCAATGTTATTATTAAGCAAGAGTGAGCACTCATCATCCACAAGTATAACAATGAAATAACAAAGATATAATAACATGCGAGTAAATCAAAGACATCTCAATAAAAGCTCAACTTTTGAATCAAGAATGAATAACAAGAATCAAAAGAATTTCGAGGTCATAAGACCTTGAACTATGTCCTAGGTTATCAAGGGTTATACCAAACCTTTAACGACTCGTAAGACTATGGACCTTTCTACTCGTACTTAAGGGGATCAGCCCTTAGTACCATACTGTGCACAATATCTTAACGCTAACGCATAAGTAAATCCCTTTGCAGGGTTGTTCATCTTAGTTTTACATTTGAGTCCGCACCAAAGGAAGTTTGGTTTGGATAATTCATCAAGGGTTCTAAAATTTAGAACGCTCATCAACTATGGACTAGTCGAATCAATAAGGGTTCGCTACTCTAATAAGGTTCAATAATAATGATATTCAAATTGAATAATAACCTCAGGAAGTATACAATAGGACAATTATTGTATAACTGAATCATGCTTTGAAATGATAATCAATCTTTAATATAACATTTGAACATGAATACTAGTAATGATAATTTACTCGAGGTAAATAATAAACTTGAATAATAATGACAAGTAGGGTTAGGAAACTTGCCTCGTGCGTAGATTAAACTTTAACTAATTTCGTTCTTTGATTTAAATCCTACATACCATTCACATTCATAATACCTGTTAATTATAACTTAACTAATCATCAAAACTCATTCTCTTTGTCTACTTTGATAATTAACTATACTTAGTTAATTTACCACATTGTCACATAATTTATACTTTATGAATAATAAGCTAATTATGTATTCAATAATTCGATCCACATGTAATTATGTTATTTACATGTTAAGTATCTATTTTAACATCTCATTATACTTATAACATAGTTTTATGTTCATTAAAACAAGTTGCTATCACGTTGCTAGACTTAAATATTAAAAATATTTCATTTCTAGACATTCTGCAGAGTATGCCATACACCACTTTTGTACTAAGTCTTAGTCTTCGGCTTTCAAGACCATGGCGTACTGCGTTTGGACATCAACGCATCGCAATATGATGGTGTCATGCCAACGGGCCTTATAAGCGTTGGATCAAGGCGTCACAATGGTGAAAGCGAGAACTGCTCGCAATTAGCGAAAATTGCGAACACATTAAAAAACTCCAATTAAATTACTACTACGCGAAATTAATCATACCCACATGTTATAATTCATGCATAAACATAACCCAACATTTATAGAATGGTTTTAACCCATTAAAAAACATAATCACAGAGTTAAAAATCTATAATTTCACTGACTTTGATGCTCTTGAAGGTTTTGAAAATAAAACATGAAAATTGACACTACGGATTCGTTATAACACCGAATCCGTTCGTTTAAAGTTTGGTCTCTTCGTATCAACATGTATAATAATATACGAGTGTAAAATTTAGGGATAATATACGATCAATGCATTAAATACCACTTATAGGGCCATAAGGTCAAAACCTATACTCTGTAATTTTGAAATAACAAGTCATCGTATAACGACATGTTTTATGATACTGATTATATTGTCTACATAATAAACATGTTATACTACTCGAATTATTACACATATTCTTATAAAAATCATCATTTCCCAATTCACAGAGACTTACAGAATATATGAAAGCCATTTTTATAAAAAATTAAATGACGTAACTTTAAAATTTGGGAAGAAGGGATTACCCTTGAATACTCTGCTTAGATTACACAGGGTGACAAAAATTCCCAATTTCTCACACTTCTTCTCCTTTAATCACAGTATCACAATCTCTCTCAAAGTTCTCAAACTCTCTCTGTGATTTCTCTGGCTCTCAATTAACTAAAATGAAAAATACGTAAGTTAAACTCAACTGAGCCTTTATGAGCAGAGTTGAGGTCAGTTATTCCATTCGTGGTTTAACTGCCCCCAACTCCTCCTAAGGCCTCATTTGGCTAACAAACTAAGTTCAAAGCTCTTTATTTTAATAAAACTTTTTATCATATAGTTACAATAATGTCACACTCCTTTATAAATTAAATCAATATCTTATTTAATTTGTTTTAAATAAAATATAATAAATTCTCATAAATTCACATAGTCACATAATTAAATTTCTCATAAATAAATAATGTCAAATTATTAACTCTCTAATAATTAAATTAATTAAAATAACATCATGCTAAATTAAATATTTCATTTAATTCAATAAGCTCACATAAATACATATTTGAATAATAATTATTCTCTACATTAATTTAATAAATGTAACACATATAATTAAATTAATCTACCACAATTGCATCAATTAATTATTTAATCCAATAATTAAATCATCGAAAAATATTTATTTAATTCAATAAATATTAAAATAAATTTACAAAATCTCGTTCGTCACAAGAATCGATGAAGAAAGAATACTTCGAGTCAACTCCAGACTTTGTGTTTCTTAGGACCCTGATTTAAAGTATAAAATCATGATGGAGGCGCACAACACACCCTTTGCAATCCATCCTGGGAGTACCAAAATGTATCATGATCTTCGTCATACATTTTGGTGGAGCAATATGAAAAGAGAGATAGCGTTGTTTATCTCAAGGTGTCTAACTTGTCAACGAGTTAAAGCGGAGCATCAAGTACCAAAAGGTCCATTGCAACCACTTGAAATTCCATAATGGAAGTGGGAGCACATTACCATGGATTTCGTTACTGATCTTCCTAAGGTTTCTTAAGGTATAGATGCGATTTGGGTCATTGTTGATAGATTAACCAAGTCTGCTCATTTCTTACCGATACGAGAAACTTATACACTTGAACGTCTTGCTCGTATATACATAAACGAGATTGTAAGACTGCATGGTATGCCAGTATCCATAGTTTTTGATCGAGACCCAAGATTCACTTCACGATTTTGGGTTAGTTTGCAAAAAGCTATGGGCACGAATTTACGATTTAGTTCGGCATATCATCCTCAGACGGACGGACAATCAAAGAGGACTATTCAAACTCTGGAAGATTTATTAAGACTTTGTGTCCTTGACTTCAAGGGAAGTTGGGACAAGTTCTTACCGTTGGTGGAGTTTTCCTATAACAACAGTTATCAAGCAAGCATTGGTATGGCTCCATTCGAGGCGTTGTATGGAAGAAAGTGTCGTTCTCCAGTATGCTGGGATGAGGTGGGTGAAGCAATGTTGTTGGGACCGGAGTTGGTACGTATGACTACGGAAAAGATTCAAACGATCCGACAACATATAAAAACCTCACAAGATCGACAAAAGAGTTATGTTGAACTTCATCGAAAGGACGTGGAATTTGATATCGGAGATCATGTGTTATTACGAGTTGCTCCGTGGAATGGAGTTACGAGATTTAGAAAGAGAGGAAAGATCAATCCTCGATTCATCGGCCCATTTTTAATCCTCGATCGAGTAGGAACTGTGGCCTATTAACTCGCTTTACCGCCAAGTATGTCTCGTGTTCATAACATTTTTCACATATCCATGTTACGTAAATATGTGAAAGACCCGAACCACATTATTGAGTTAGAACCGGACGAAATAGCGGAAGATTTGACGTATAAAGAGGTTCCTATTCAAATCTTGGATAAAAAGGAACATATTCTACGCTCTAAGGTTATACCTCAAGTCAAAGTTTTGTGGAGAAACCAGGTACGTATCCTAATTTCGAGGGAAAAATTTCATAAGAAGGGGAGGTTGTAAGACCCCAACTTTTTGAATAAAGATGAATTTTCTATAATTATCATTTTTGAATATTATGGAATGAATTTAATATAATGTTATAGTTGTGGGTAATATTTACAAATTTTGCAAAGTATGCAAGTTGTCATATTATATTCGATTGGTCGGGGAATATTCGTTTTAGCGGGGAATATTCGTACAACGACACAATCATTGGTGGACCCCACAATGGAATTATTATCGGATTGAGAAAACGATAAAAATACTTTATGAAAATAACGGTGCAAGTTTACCGTTAACTGTTAAAACACCCAGTGTTAAAAGTACAGTAATACGCGTAGTTGCACAGTAGCACACGGTATTGATTATTGATGCTTACGTGGGAAGTCACTAGGTTTTGCTTATTTTATAGACACCCATTTACTCGTTTTTCAAAATAATTAGAAGAAGATTATACAACATATATATATATATATATATATTATACGTGTGTGAGTATGATGAGTGTGCATGTGGATATATGTGTGTAAAAAAGAAAAAAATGAAGATGGTGGGTGAATTATTATACTGGGATGATATATATATATATATATATATATATATTTGGACGTTATTAGTTCCTAGATAAATTAATTCTTGAACTTGTTTTATTGAATTCTTATATCATTGTCATCATCCTCATGTTTATATTTTTGAAAGTCATTTGTGGCCTGTAGTGCATAGATGGACTTGGTATGATTATGACCAGGGATTATTCGGTGTAATCATAATCGTAATGTTATTATTGATGTGGTAAAAGTCCTCATTGGCCCGTAGTGCATTGATGGACAGTTGTTGGCATGATCATTACCATTAATGAATACACAAATATTCTTGGCCCGTAGTGCCTGGATAATTGTGGTCGTGATATTAAAGAATATCCTTGGTCGTAGTGCAGGGGTGATTCGATGATGTGGATTAATTATTGTCGAGTCTCAAATGATAAAAGTCATGAAAAACCTTTTAAATCATAGAAGATAGTAGATTTTATTCTATACTTGACTCTTCTAATGGATTGCTTGTTCCGCTGCAGTTAAACTTGATGTTTGTTATATTATATCAGTTTAACATTGTTTAAGGCTAATGATAATTTATTCTGCATTATCTTAGTCATAATATTTTTTACTGGGCTAGTTGAGCTCACCCTTTCTTTCACTGTTCTCTTCAGGAAATGAGAATATAACTGGGACAAGTCGGGGAACGGAGTGATGGTCCTAGATGGTGCATTAGTAGTCCTCACTATTCTGTGAAATAGTGTGATAATAATTGTAATGAGGACTCCTTTTGAGTTTATATACTCTCTAGTAGACAATATTTGTATTCAAACTCACAGTTTATGTTTTGTCGTATTATACACGACAGTTGTATTATTAAGTTGTATTTGAATTCTGTACCATGTATCTAGCGACTCAAGATGGGTGATGTATACCTTATTTTGGGGGCGTCACAGTATCCCCCAGGATTTCAGAATCAACAACAACCAGTTCAACGTCAAAAGAGGAATTCAGATTTAGAGGAGTTGGTATCAAAGTATATAACGAGCAACGAGGTAGTCATAAAAAATCAAGCAATGGCAATAAAATCACAAGAAATAGGAATCAAGAATTTAAAAAATCAGATGGGTCAGATAACGTTTGCATTGAATAACAGGCCGCGAGGAACATTACCCAGTGATACAGAGAACAATCCAAAAGGTAATCACGAGCAATGTCAGGCAATCATGTTGCGAAGTGGAAAATAGCTTGAGAGTCGAAAAACAAAAAATTTGGCTACAAAGGAGGTTGAGACAGACAGTGAGAATAAAGTGGCTGAGGACAGACAGGTGGAAGAAAAGCAATTGGAAAAGAATACACCAGTTAACACACTGGTTGTTTATCCTCCACCACCTTTTCAGCAAAGAGTTCAAAAGTAGAAACTAGATAAGCAGTTTGCAAAATTTTTGGATGTTTTTAAGAAACTCCATATTAATATCCCATTTACAGAAGCCCTAGAGCAGATGCCAAGTTATGCAAAATTCATGACGGGGATTTTGTCCAGGAAAAAGAAATTGGAAGATTTCGAGACAATGGCATTAACTGAGGAGTGTAGTGCGGTATTACAGCGAAGTTCCACCAAAGTTGAAAGATCCGGGGAGTTTCACCATTCCATGCACGATTGGGAACATGTCATTCAACAAGTGCTTGTGTGACTTGGGGGCAAGTGTGAACCTTATGCCGTTATCAGTTTATACAGAACTAGGTTTGCCCGCTCCAAAGCCTATGAACATCTCATTGCAGATGGCGGATAGGTCAGTCACGTACCCGAGAGGTATTGTGGAGGACATATTGGTTAAGGTAGACAAGTTTATATTCCCCGCGGATTTCATTATTTTGGATTTTAAGGAAGATAAGAATATCCCAATCATCCTCGGGAGACCGTTTTTGGCTACGGGTAGGACACTCATCAACGTACAAAAAGGTGAACTAACGATGAGGGTCCAAGATCAAGAAGTAAAATTTAATGTTTTCAAGGCCATAAAATTTCCTACGGATGAAGAAGATTGTTTCCGGATGGATATCATTGATCAGATAATCAGCGAAGACATGGGTAAGATTTTGGTTAACGATCCATTGGAAACGACATTATTGGGAGATAAAGAATCAGATGATCTAGAATTTATGGATTAGTTGCAGATGCTAGACTCCTTGCCACGAGTTTGCAGATTTAGAGCACCATTTGAACCATTGCACACGGATGAAAAAGCCATAACAAGGATAAAACCGTCATTGGAGGAGCCACCAACTCTTGAACTTAAGTCACTCCCTAAACACCTCAGGTATGCGTATTTAGGCAATTCTAATTCTTTACCTGTTATTATTTCTGATGCACTTAATGAATTGCAGGAAGAAAAGTTGCTGAGAGTGCTTAGGGACCACAAATCGTCTATAGGATGGACAATCATGGATATCAAAGGAATCAGCCCATCCTTTTGTATGCATAAAATTCTGATGGAAAACGATGCAAGACCGACAGTGGAGCAACAGAGACGGCTTAACCCAATTATGAAAGAAATGGTCAAGAAATAAATCCTGAAATGGTTGGATGCGGGTATCATTTACCCAATTTCAGACAGTAAGTGGGTCAGTCCGGTGCAATGTGTGCCAAAAAAAATGAGGAATGATTGTGGTTCAGGATGATGACAATGAGCTAATTCCGACAAGGACAGTGATTGGTTGGAGGGTTTGCATGGACTACAGGAAGTTGAATAAGGCGACCCCCAAAGATCACTTTCCTTCGCCCTTTATCGATCAGATATTGGACAGATTAGAGGGACATGAGTACTATTACTTATTGGATGGATATTCGGGTTATAATCAGATCGTCATCACTCCTGAAGATCAAGAGAAGACTACTTTCACGTGCTCATACGGCACATTTGCATTCAGGAGAATGTCGTTCGGTTTGTGGAATACACCCGCTACCTTCCAGCGGTGTATGATGGCCATCTTCTCGGACATGGTGTAGAAAAATGTGGAAGTCTTCATGGACGACTTCTCTATATATGGGGATGATTTTGATGTGTGTTTGGAGAATTTGGTAATGGTCTTACAAAGATGCACAGACACGAATTTGATCCTTAACTGGGAAAAGTGTCACTTCATGGTTAAAGAAGGCATAATTTTGGGGCACAAGGTCTCGGCTCAAGGATTAGAGGTTGATAAAGTGAAGCTGGAAATAATTGAAAAGCTTCCTCCACCAAGTTCAATTAAGGGAATTAGAAGTTTTCTAGGACATGCTGGGTTCTACAAGAGATTCATAAAGGACTTCTCTAAAATTGTAAAACCTTTGTGCAGTCTTTTAGAGAAGGATTCAGTTTTTAAGTTTGATGAGGAGTGTAAAGTGGCATTCGAGCTATTGAAGAAGAAGTTGACCACAGCCCCCGTAATCGTCGCGCCGGATTGGATTATGCCCTTCGAGTTAATGTGTGATACGAGCGACTATGCGGTTGGGACTATTTTGGGTCAACGCCGAAAGAAGGTATTTTATGCCATATACTATGCAAGTAAAACACTAACGGAGCCTCAAATGAACTACACAACTATGGAAAAAGAATTACTTGCAGTGGTGTATGCGTTCGATTAATTTCGGGCATATTTGATCTGGACAAAGGTAGTAGTTTATACATATCACTCGGCCATTCGGTACTTCATTTCGAAAAAAGATGCTAAGCCACGCCTTATCAGATGGATTCTCCTTTTACAAGAGTTTGATTTAGAAATAAAGGATAGAAAGGGGACAGAGAACCAAGTCGCCGATCATTTGTCTAGATTGGAAAATCAGAATAAAAAGGAAGAGGACAAGTGTGTAATCAACGATTCATTCCCTGATGATCAACTGTTTGGGATAAATACAGAATTTCCATGGTACACGGACTTCATGAATTATCTAGTGAGCAACATTCTTCCCCTGATCTTACATGACAATAGAAAAAGAAGTTTCTTCATGACGTCAAATGGTATATGTGGGATGAGCCTTATTTATTCAAACAGTGCGCCGATAGGATGATCAGAAGATGTGTGCCCTATAGTGAAGTAAAGAACATACTGCATGAGTGTCATTTATCTGCGTATGGGGGACACTCTGGTAGTAAGAGAACAGCGACAAAAGTGCTTCAAGCCGAGTTTTATTGGCCTATATTATTTAAAGACGCCCACCAATTTGTTAAAACTTGTGATAGATGTCAAAGGGTGGACAACATATCAAAAAGGAATGAGATGCCACTACAAACAATTTTAGAAGTTGAGATTTTCGATGTATGGGGCATAGATTTCATGGGGCCATTCCCTTCATCATTTACCAATCAGAACATTTTGCTTGCGGTGGACTATGTATCAAAGTTGGTTGAAGCAGTAGCACTCCCAACTAACGATGCCAAAGTGGTTCTCAAATTCTTGCAGAAGAACATTTTTACGAGGTTTGGCATACCGAGAGCTATTATAAGTGATGAAGGTAGTCACTTCTATAACAAATCGTTTACAGCTCTATTGGCAAAGTATGGGGTCAACCATAAGGTAGCTACATCATATCATCCCCAAACTAGTGGGAAAGCTGAGGTTTCAAACAGGGAGGTGAAATGAATCTTGGAAAAGGTGGTGAACCCAAATAGAAAGGATTGGTCTCTCAGGTTGGACGATGCACTATGGACCTACCAAACTGCGTACAAAACACCAATTGGTATGTCACCATATCAATTGGTCTATGGGAAAGCTTGACACCTACCGGTCGAGTTACAACATAAGGCCTACTGGGCGATTCAAAAACTTAACTTTGATCAAGCATATGTGGGTGAAAAGAGACTACTTCAGTTAAACGAGCTCGATAAATTCTGACTTCAAGCTTACGAGAACTCTACGCTATACAAAGAAAAGGTCAAGAAATGGCACGACCAAAAAATTATTCACAGAATGTTCAAACCGGGACAATCAGTACTACTTTTCAACTCAAGGTTGAGGTTGTTTCCAGGGAAGCTAAAATCACGATGGTCGGGTCCATTCACCATCAAAACAGTTTTCTCACATGGCGTCGTTAAACTCTACAGTAGGAATCCATTGGAAACGTTCAAGGTCAACGGTCAACGATTGAAGCATTATTGGGGTGGCGAGTCCAATTGGGACTTCATCACAATCACATTATCCGACGTACCATAAACAGGAAGTAGTCAGGCTGAACGACTTAAAATCAAGTGCTAATTAGGAGGCAACCCAATCGTATAATTATTTTTCATATTTGTTAGTCATGCTAGTTAGATTATAGTTAGATGAAGTAGAATACACTAAGTAGTTAGTAAAGTATATTTTTCTTGATAATATATCTACCATGCTTAAAATGCTTAATCTCTACTCATAATAATGTTTTATGGTTTGTAGGTACGTAATATGCTAATGGGTTGGAATTGCAAGGAAGAAATAGGAAAATCAGAGCCCAATTGTAGTGTACATGCCCGCCAGGGCGGGACCCTAATACACTATACCCTCCGCCGGGGCGGGGGTCTCTCCAGTTCGAAGTCAGGGAGCATGCCCGCTGGGACTGGCTTCATAAGCCTTATACCCCCCGCCGGGACAGGGGTCCTGAATCCCAACCAAACTTTCGGCAGTTACATGTGCATAAAACCACTACTACTCCTTCCTCCTCCATTACAAACTCAACTCCCATCCACTATACCCACGATTTGACAATTATAACTCCATCACTCCATTACATAACCCACTACTTCACACCACAACCTTGCTCACTCCTACCATCTCTATATATACACACCCTCATAACCCAAGTTCATCTCATACATTCAATTCAAACTCAAAAAAAACTACGAATTAGGGTTATCATTGAGGTTAGTCTATAACAATTGAGAGTGAGCAACTTATCTTCTCTTTCCTCCCATCTTAGCACCATAGTAGAAGCATAATTATCAAGTTTTTGGGGGTTAAACCATTGTGCACACCAAGTGTTCGACAGTTTGTGTGAACCAAGTTTGAGGGGGATATTGTTGTCAAGGCTTCCAGAAATAAATGGCACCTAAACCCATATCAAAGAGGCAACGGGGGGAGAGTTCCACAATAACACCACTATCCCGAACCTTTGACCGATGCAAGTTCATAAGTGTCGCCGTCGCCGACCGATACGATTACATATCTACAAAAGTACTCACACCGGAGCGAGGGTTGGCATCGGACCATGTCGATGGTGAGATGATGCAACGGATTTATCAAAAAGGATGGAACAAATTCACAGAGGAGCCCGAGGCCGCTGTGGTAAATGTGGTCCGAGAATTTTATGCAAACGCCGAGGACAAAGCCCTTTTCAACGCATTTATGTGGGGTAGGTTGGTTCCATTCAGTGTCGATGCCATCAACACTTATTATCAATTACGAGTGCCTCGATAGTGCCAATATGCTCACTTACGTGATTTCGATCCTGACTTTGAGGCTGTTCTCAAAGAAATGACTAAGTCAGGAACAACATAGATCAAGGGTCGGAAAGGAGGCACAGTGTTTCACAACAAGGATCTCAGCATGTATGGGAAGATATGGTATGCCTTCTTATGTGCAAAACTGTTTCCATCCACGCATACATCGTACGTGACCAAAGAGAAGGCATTACTTTTATATCCGATTGTACAAGATTTCATCATCGACGTCAAGGCCATAATCATTTTCTCCATTTGTCGATGCTTAAGAGGGAATTTCTCGGGCGGCTTGCCACGCCCATCACTCATTTGTGGGTTGTGTCACCAAGCAGGAGTTCGATGGTCTGATGATGAACCCACTCAGATACCGCTGCAGCTACTAGATTCCAGAATGATCGTGCGGTACTCGGTGTGGGCCAAAGGTGAATCACATCCTAGAGGTTTAGGTTTTATATTTCCATCAGCTTCAGAGGATGAAGTTGACGCTGAAGACACCTCGAATGATGAGGACGAGACTATGGGAGAGCAAGGAACTGAGGTGAAACCATCTTCCAATGCCATATCTAGCCCTCAATTTCTTGCATTTCAACGCCAAGTAGATGAGCACAACAAGGACGCACGCCGAGAGATGCGCCGACTCACAGCAAGGCAAGACCACATGTTTGAAGATATGAATACGTCTTTTGCTTCATTGAATGTGAAACTTCAGAGCTTCAATCCAACTGCCCAATTCCCGTACCAGCAACCAGCTCCAATGCCACATTTCTCACCAAGTGACTCTAATGAAGAAGAACACAACACACCACCAACCCAGGCTTAGTTATTACAAGGAAGTCTTCATATTTTTCTTGCTATATCCATACAATGAAGGAATTGTAATTTTCAAGTTTGGGGGATTTATTTTTATGTTTGCATTTCATGTTCGCATATTTAAATTCATTAAGCTAGGTTTGCATAGTAGTTTTTTATTGTCTAGGTTAATCAATTGTTGCATTCATGTATTCATGTAATTGCATAGTAGCTTAAGTGCATATTTAGTTTTTATTTATATTTGTTTTATGTTTGCATTCATGTTATGTTTGCCCTGTATAAAAAATATATATTTAGGATTAGCTATTGTGTTAATTTTGCATATGTCCGGCAGTGTTGTAGTTCATTTTATGTTGGCCAATGATGAGATTGAGATTAAGTTGACAAATACAACACTGATTATTAGAACCTTGACGTAGTTTCTATTATGAATTGGATCTTATTCTTGTTTGAAACTGGTATAAAATGGTTAGCACGCTAATAACATTTGTGTCGACTGGTTAGTTCAAATTGATACATAAAGAGTTTCTAAAGGATAATGCTAGTGTAGATGAGAAAAGGACAAGGATAGGTAGTGAAGATGAAGAATCGGGCAAGAACCTAAGTTTGGGGGAAATAAATATGGGGTACATAAGCTTTATATATATATAAAAAAAATAAGAAAAAGAAAAAAAGAAAAAAAGAAAAATATATATATATATACAATATATATCGTAACTAGTCTTGTTTCGGGGCCTTTGTTACTTGAGCAAGTACGCCCATAGGGGTGTCTTAACACCTAGTGCCCTAAGGTCTTTTATGGTCTAGGAGTTGTTGGTTGAAAGCTCGCTAAGGGGTAACATTGATAGCCTAATGGAATGAGACATTGCACAGTCATAAAGATTAAAACGGGAAAAGAGCAAAAAGCCCCCGTGAAAAAAAATTATATAAAAAAAAATAAAGTATAAGTACCTTATGTGAACCCGTGATAGTGGCAATTGTTTAATTTTAGTTGGAACTCATCTGCTTTTGAAATTTTTGAGTTTGCTATATATGATTCCTTCTAAAAAGTTGGTTATGTATTGAATTTGAGTATGTATCAGTTGTCATGGATGTTGGACACACACACACTATACCAGTGATAATGGTTTAAGATTCGAGTATTAATAAGAATTTATCGATTGGTTTTGGTAATAAAGAGTTGTAGTGTTTGCTTGCTTTCCCTGAGGCCGGTAAGAATACTTTTGAGTTTATGACACTATTGGATTCAATGACATTTCGATTAGATGCATTACATATTATTGCATTGCATTGCATTATATAGCATGGTATTTTGTTTTGTGCTCGAGGACTAGCATGGTTTAAGTTTAGGGGATTTTGATAAGTGGATTTTATATCCACAAATTGATTTCTAGTTCAAGCTTATTTGTTGTTAAATCCTTGTTTTTATGTTCATTTTTACTTGTTTCTTGTTGTTTTATGTGTAGGTTGGTTGGTGTGGCAAGTGATTGAAAAAAGGAGGCATTGGAGCAAAATTAGAGCAAGTATGGAGTTTTGCCAAAGTCAGTTTGCAAAAGGCATGCCCGTCGGGGCGGGCCTATTTAACTCCTTTACACCCGTCACCGGGCTGGGGTCTTCAATCCTCACGACAGACCTTAGCCCACCGGGGCGGGTGTCGAATTTATCGTCTCAAATTGGTTCAAACTCTGCTAGGACTGGGATTTGTGGACTTGGATAGCGTTTGGACTCTAAATGACATGGGACTTCGACCAAAACTGATGTGTTGGATATATATTGAGCACCAAAATACGAATTCATCATCATGTAAAGCAATTAATGAAGATTGAGAACATGTTTTCATATTGAGTAACGGAGTGAAGATTTTGAAGAATTTCATATCGATTGCGGATTAAGGCTAAAGTGAAGGGTGTTATGCGTTATTCTTCTTCTTTAGTTTTATATTTGTAATTGAAAGGATGATATCTTTAATTTATTCAGTTATTATTTCATTTATGATGAACTAAATACTTTTTAGGCTTAATACAGATCTTTAGGTGGAACGATGATTATGTAATCTTTGATTTCAGTTTAATAAGCTATTATCCAGTTTATCTATATTAATTTGAACTTGAATTTTTGAATTGCCTGATCAACGATTCTTTGTGGACTTGTATGAACTCGAGAGATGAAATACGAGGCTAGACTTAGTTGATATATCATGTGTTCTTGATTTATGTGAATGAACAGAATCTTGATGAATGTTAGGGTAGAGATATGCTTGACAACGCATGTAATCGGATAAAGAACTTGAACTTAAACCTTCTTTAATTATAATTCACATAGAGATATAGTGAGTTAGTTGATTAAGGTGTTTAACTTGATTTTATCTTAATTATGGATTTGGGTTAATACGTTATTATTACATCGAGAGGTGGCTAGTTCTACATACATGTTCTTGATTAATAAACTGGGATAGTGAGTTAAACTGGAATAAAGGTGTAAAAATCTGAGTGATGCTTAGAGTGAAGTCGAAAGCCTAATTCTCCATTATTTGTTTGAAGATTCAGTTTTTTAGCATTTATTGATTGTTTGGTGATTTTAATATTTTTAATACTTTTAGTTATAAACTGGAAATTGATTAGTTTAATAAAAATTAGGATTAGTAGAAAATTGGTAATTGTGAGAGTTAATTTCTTATTACAGTCTTTGAGGGAGCGATACTCTACTTACTATTATATTACTTTGTTAACCACGTATACTTGCGTGCTGTGCGTAATTAGATTTTACCCAACAGTAGAATCCTAACCAAGCCTCGGTCAAGCCCTGCGAACGCATACACATGCCCATGAGGAAATAGGTAAAGGTGTAGGAACCCCAATCATACTCTCCTATACGGTCCACATGTCGTGTGGCGCTGATCAAAGCGAATGACACCGTAGAAGAGTTATCAGCTATGGCGCGACCCCAATGATCATCGTGAATAATCGCCAAAGAATGTGATCCCGACTCGACATCGCCTAGTATGGGCTCACTCAATGTTCCCCACTCATAGCATCTATATGCTCAATCTGACCAGTATGGATTCGGTCCTTCCTCGAAAGTGCCTCAAATATAACTCCTAGCAAGGATATGATGGCGATCGGGGTAATGTATATCGTATAAGGAACCGGTGCCCTCCAACTCCATACCCGTGATAAACCGCTAATCCATCGTAATCGCCATCACCTTATAATCCAAAGAATGGAGTGATCGAGTCGTGAAACCAAAGACTCGAGATAATTCCTCGAGGTAACCCCAAATGACAACGGCGGGGTAGAATGGAAAAGAATGCCCCAAATCCCCAGTCATGCACAATCGCTATATAGTCAGGATGCAGAGCCTGGTACATGGAGTAAATGTTGAACCAGTTACCTCAAGGCTGTGTAAAGTCGGGTACCTACATGAAATGCAGATCGACATCAAAATCCTTTACTCTTCATCAATAGGAAAGAAGGAAGATTAAGATCTAACGTTATACCTCATTTACGTGCAAGTACATCGAGGGATGTAGAATCAAATTACCCAGAAGCTCTGGGTTTACCACCTGAATACTCGAGAGGTCCCTACGGGGAGCATGTGCAATATGAGTAGGGTCCACAATCAGAACATCCTCCTCTTCGTCCTCGACGTCTGGCACATCAACCTGGACTAGACGTATCACCGCCTCCACCAACCAACAAGGTTGTCTAATAGAACGAGGTCGAGGCACTTCAAAAGCCCTCCTCCGTACACCAGAAGTGGTCCTACAGGAACTACTCGGCTGATCCAGATCAATAATATCTGGACAAAAGTCTCCAAATCACCTCAAAAAGGGTGTGGTAAATTTTAACCTGGAGCTTTCTTTTCAAAATGCATTTTATGACTACATGCATGCATGCATCACTTTAACATACGTCTACAGTAGAGTTAAAAATGCATGACTACTCAATGCCTATATTTTGAAATTTTTTTACCATAGTCCCCTTTGTAAATAGGACTATTCCCATGCACATAGGCATGACTAGGTGGCCATTCAGTAGCACACCTGCCCACAGTCATATACATACTATATGCATTAAAAAGTCAAAGTCATCAATCCATAAGGGTAGTTTAATTACCAGGATTACTTTGCATTTTTACCTTTTGCTCATTTGTCCTCAAATAGGATAAGAAATAGCAGAAAAAGGTGCCAATTTGACTGTTTCAAAAGCCAAATTTTTTCACATCATTATGTTCAGCATGGTTTAATATTAATATTTACTATGTTGAATATTTTTTATCAAGCCATTTGAGCATGCATATTCACTACTATGTGTTTAGATGCATTTCATGTGATAAGTCATTTTCCAACGGATAAAAACTTGAAAAGAAGACATACATACGTTATCAGGACAGTGTAGAACACTTGTACGGTGACAGAATTTGCAGAAAGACGTCCGAACTCAGTAGATCTGAAGAAAAGCTCTCAGATTTCCTTCGTGGCGCAACATGAAATGACTTGAAAAGCAACCTGTAGCATTAATAGCCATTTATGGTTGGCCGCAGGTCCACCTGTGGCTTATACAGGTGTACCTGCGGCACCCCTATGTGGGTCCCACCCATCCGACTCGGTCCAATTCGAGTTGCAAAGGAGTTCTCACAAGCTGAAAAGGCCAAATCAGGAATAATAATGCTACGCGATTGAGCAGAATATCTTGAAATCCTGGTTTTCTCAGACCGAACCATGGGTCTACACATCACTCATTGGTGTTCACCCAAACACAGGGTACACTATGCCGATGATCTCAGCTGTTACAAGTCACACTCGGCAATACCTTGCAAGTCCAATGCTGCCAATTCAGGGTCGTCACCCTAATACTCTCAGGATCCCCGGCGGGGGCATCACGCATTCTTAAGCAGAATCCCCGGTGGGGGCATCACGTATTCTCAAGTAGAATTCCCAGCGGGGGCATCACGTATTCTGAAGAAGAAACCCTGGCGGGGGTATCACGCATTTTCATATGTCAAAGTATATATCACCGGCGGGGGTATCACGCATTTTTCGTTGATGCACAAGTCAACGAAGGTCAACCAACCTTGACAGTTTGCCCAACGGGGATGTTATCCGGTGATGTACACATCAGCAAAGGTCAGGCAACCCTGACAACACAAACTGTTGGCAGTAACTCTGACAGAACATTGATATGTCTTGGCGATAAAAACCAGGAAAGGATCATCCTCATCGGGGAGGACCGATGAGGGATTATGTTACACACATCCTCAAACAGACAAGGTTACATCCACATAGAGTCTCTTATACGTGACAGATACATCTTTAGTATAAAGTCTGTATCACAGATTCAAGACTTTGGTGATAACCCCAATGTCAACAAAAAACCCAAAGATTCATGGTAGCTGAGGATCGCACGTCAATGACAGTTCATCATGCTGCTTACCTATTTTCGTACCCAGTAGAATCAACAGGGAGCCGGCAATCTTCCCACCATGTTGGAAAACAATCCAACAGAGCATATGCATCATACATTTGCATCATGTTGCTGCACATGGCATCATGTTTATCTTGTTGCATTTCAAGTGTCTAGGATTCTTTATCCTACCCATGTCATTGCATTGCATGAATATGATAAAGAGGGGCATCTATAGACACTCGAAATTTTCTGTACACCTGATACTAACACTACAGGAGTGCAGATTCGTCTTTCAGAAATAACCCTGGAAGATAATGCAGTTCAAATACCGGAAATTCCACCAGAGAGGACAGTTCTGTCTCAAAGATAACCCCGAGATGCTCAGTTCTAGTCCCGAAACAACACCGGGAATAGCAGTGCTAACCTTAGAGATAACCACAAGGAGTGCAGTTGCAGTTCAGGAGATAACCTCAGAAATGCTTGTTTCAAATGAATGCAGTTAGCTTCAACCTTGGAACTCACACCGAGGCATGCAGTACAAGACATGGGGATAACACCGGGAAGATAAGCACACCTCAGAGATAACCCTGAGGACCTTCAGTACTTGTAGTAGTCCAATCTCGGAGATAACCTTGAGCAACTTCTACTTTATCAGCCCAAACCGAAGATAACCTTAGTGAGGGGTAAAATTGTCATTTTGCCACCTTGATCCTACATCACGCCATCTCAACGTCTCATACATACATTTCTACACAGCAATGTCCCACAAGAACCAAGGAGGTCCAATCCCGAGTGACTACTATGCAAGACAGCACACTTGATAGAATTTGAAGCTTGAAGACCGAGGGCATGGTCCCATCTTCCTGACTTCGTACAACCTCTAATCCCATGTCATGGCATAGCTCTCGACAACGGCGGTCCAAAATAGGTCTTATACACCTCAATCGGATGCCCGGATTGCAGTTCTGAAAGTTCTAGCGGATATCACAGTGCACGCATGCACGTACATAGAGATGGCGCGGACCTGTGGAGCTCGGGGGCACCCAGTGCCAATTGCAGTACACTCAGCTCCCCTCTAAAAATAGAGGGCTTGGGTGGCTATTTTGTATAGAAAAAAGGCGAGGAAGCCCTGTCCAATTTGCTTTGTACACACCCTAAACTGAGTGCTTTCTCATTTTAAACACTTGTGAGCTCACATATAGCGACTATTTTTACTGGCAGAAGTCGAGTATTCATCCACTTAAAGTTATAGAAGTCTTCTTTGGCAGTCCACTGTAAGCCTTCTTACACACCTTAAAGCCTTTCTCTTCATTTTTGCACACACGATTCTTCACGTTGCGAGTCGTGTTGCGTGTGTATGCCCGGACTTCGGTCTGTGGTTTCATTTTAGTTTGTATATACATATATATATATACATATATTTATATATATGGACTAACATTATCGAGTTATGCCTAGACTTATGTCTGGAGCGTTTATTTTCTTTAATATATATATATATATATGAACTGTGTGTCGAACTCTATTCGATGAGCCTAGACTTACGTCTGGAGCATTTAAATACTTTCGTATATATATACTTATATATATGAACTGTGTCGAACTCTATTCGATGAGCCTGGATTTTACATTCGGTGCGTTTACTACTTTAATATATATACATATATATATATATGGGTTTCCATCCACAGCAACCGGTTGTTGGGGAGCAACCCATTTAGCTCACCGCCATGTGTTGTAGCGGCTTATAAAAAAAAAATTGTAACAAGCCGCTACAGGTTGTAGCGGCTGAGCCAAAATGGGTTGCTCCCCAACAACCGGTTGTTGTGGATGGAATATATATATATATATATATATATATATATATATATGGGCAAAGGTCCAAAAATGCCCTTGATGTTTACCCCAAAATCCCACTTACACCCTAAACTAATTTTTTTCCCAAAAATACCCTTAACGTTACAAATTTTAGGTCAAATGTGCCCCTCCCGTTAAAAAATTTCCAACTGGACAAATGAACATTAGTGACGACCGACACGTGGCCAAAATAAAATTTAATTTTTTTAATTTTCTCTTTCTTCTTTTTTTCTCTCTTCTTTTTTCCTCTCTCTTTCTTCTCCATCTTTTCTCTTTCTCCTTTCTTCTTCCTCTGTTCCAAAAATCACAACACTAAAATCACGAATTGCTCACAAGAATCATACATCAATTAACAGTAAATCAAAATTGAAATTCATCGGTAGCCAAATCGATAAAAGAAACCCAATCGAAAACTGAACTAAACTAACGGAACAAAATACTGACAAAGCAAAATCAAATCTGTACAAACTCCTCAATTTGATCAAACCATTTTCCTACAACAATTAACCCACCCAAAACTCCCTTAATTCTTAAGAAATTCGCTTTACTTCTTCTCATACTCCACATGTGAGATCCCACATCCAGCATATACTCCACTAACCTCTTTCCTCAGTGGTGGCTTGGCACGACTGAGCCTCATGGAGACGATCTGAGTGGCATGGTGCCTCAAGCTATCAAGTTGAGTACCAGTTAGTGGATTAATGTAGTGCATTTTTGGCGTGAAATGACATTGAGTACATATGCATCATATTCAAAGAAAGAAGAGCAAGTAAATCTTACAAACTTAATGAATTTCACCCATCTTCTTCACACCGAATGATGTAATAATCTACATAATGTATTATTTTAAAATAAATTTGGACTAATTTTATATGGTAAATTGTATTAATTATAAATTATATAAAAAGTATCATTAATTACAATATTTTTATTAAAAATATTTAAATTGAATTTAAAACTCCAACACTAATTTTATATTTGGGAATGAAAAGGACAAAATAATAATAATAATAATAATAATTAATAATTAATAATAATAATAATGGCAATAAATAGTAAATAGTAAGATGAGGAAGTTATATTGACAATGGGCACATGTATTGGGATAAATATGTTTGATTTGAATTGTTAGCTATTTTTCACGTATGCATTGCCTTGTCAGCAAATTTTGTCCAGGTGTCTGCTCTGTTTGCCTCGGTGGCAAGTCTGTTAACGGGAAGGGCATAATTGAGTTGAATTTTATAACGTTAAGGGTATTTTTGGAAAAAAAAAATAGTTTAGGGTGTAAGTGGAATTTCGGGGTAAACATCAGGGGTATTTTTGGACCTTTTCCCTATATATATATATATATATATATATATATATATATATATACACTTTTTGTCCCGCCTAGAGTTTACTTCGTGGCGGTTGATTGCTTTTACAGCTTTATTTACATTTTCGATCCCCCATGGAGGTCCTTCGTGGTGGTTGATCTTGTCTGTATATATATATATTAACATCTTTTATATATACAACTGCTTACTTCTTTCATATAAATTGTGGCATCATGTGAGCCTAGAAATTATGTGATCACAGATTCAGTCTACTGGATCTAGATTCGGTTCCCGTGATGGACATTTTCAGCTGTAAGCAACTTGTAAATTTATTCACGGTGTTTGGATTTCCTCAGATGGTTTTTATGCCCACGAGGAGTTTGGCACTGCTTTTTACATTATTTTCTTGAAGATGCTTCGCATCTAGAAAATTAAAAACAATTAAGCCGAACACTTAATAAAAAATGGAAGTGTAAAAGGTCTCAATTACTATTGAGCATAAGGGTTTGAAAAAACCTTTTTTTACAAAACATCACAGCCATATGTTGTTTAAAACTGAAATTTTTACACAAATTCAAACCCTGTGTATATAGGTGCGAACGAGGCCTCGCACTACTTCCATATAACTGCACATTGACCCACACACACACACATTCATATAACAGTTTCTTGAAAAGTGGCGATCACCGTGGTAACACGAATGTCAGGGGGTGCCTAACACCTTCCGTCCGCATAATCAAGCCCCCGGACCCTAATAAATCTCGGTTTCACAAACCCATTTAGCAGTGTCACATCACTGGGTCAATGTGCAAACGTTTTCTCAGTTGTGTTGGTACAACCATATAAAAAACCAACTGGCGACTCTTACAGTCAAATCGTCGATATATACTTGTCAGACCTTTTCACAACTTTTTTTTTTAAACAAATCTCACCTAACATGAGAACACCAAAGAACAAGAACAGAAAAGGGACAAATAAAAATCCTGACATCAACACAAGGCATGAGAGTGTATCAATGGTGTTGTACTAGTATAATACTGCAAGTAAAACCCAATTTCATGGTCTAACTACTTAATATCATTATGATCTAATGGCTTAAAGTTACTGACAAGGCTATTCTAGAGTTTCTGGGTTACCCAGAAACCCAGTCAGTTCTAGGTAGCTACTTTGGAGCTTGAATAACTTTGTTTCGGTGTAATGTTTGGGTGTTAGAGTGTCACACTCTTATAGATAACATGTCAAAGAAAAACATTAATACACTTAGGTAGCTTAACTACATCACATAAGTCAGATCTGGGTTGGTCAAACCTTGTCAGAAAACATATTCTTCAATTTTCTGGAAATTCCAGAAAACTTAATTTGTGCTTGGTCAACCTACTTTGACTGCTAATAACTTTGATTATGTTGATATTTTATGTACTCTAATGTCATTGTTCTATAGTCCATATACCAGGGTAAATTAATGTTACATTTACACAAGCTAAACATATAACACATGCAAGATCTAAGCCCAACAAAAAGCTGTCAGACACTGCTGGGGATTTTCTGGGCTACCCAGAAATGCATATCAATGACTGGTCAACCATGTTTGACCATTAATAACTTGGAATCTGGACATGATATTAACATGATTCCACTTCCAGTTTACTCTCCTCATAGCATACTACAACACTGATACACCTAGCAAGTCTAACAATTAACAGATTTGGATCTATGGTCTCTGGCATTTGACTGTCAGGCCATATTTTAAGGTTCTTGACAGTTTTTTTTAAAATTTCATTTTCATACACTTAGATGTTATGGACCTATGATATATCATCAGAGATCACTATATAACATTATATAACACACAAATAAATATAAAAACACAAAAACTTTATAAGCATACAAGATCTAACTTGGTTAGGGTTTATACCTTTCTTTAAACAACCTTTGATCTTTGTTTCCTAATATGATATTGGACTATTCTTGGCTTATCTTGGGAATGACTTACTAGTTAATTTTCGTGGCTTTGAGAGAGAGACTTGGCTAAGTGAATGAACATAAATGAGCTTTACTTGATATTTTTCTTTCTTTAATCTCTCACTCCTTGATTCTTATGGATGGAAATGTTGTTATGTGGCACAAATTAGCTTACTCAAGGTGTATTTTACACACATGGTAATAACTTAAGAGATGTGTCAATAGTTTTAACCATATCTCTTTTAATTTAAAAGTTAAGAAAATGGTATTTTAGTAATTTCGCCTCTAAATGGGTATTTTGGTAATTTCCCACATAACTTTAATGGTAGTTTAGTCATTTGACATGATTCCCTTTAATTTTAACCCTTAGGGTTTTATAATCACCATTGGGGTTTGCTAATTAGGGTTTAGGATTCCCGAATCAAAAATTAGGGTTTCTAAAAATAAAATTAGGGTTTCCTAACTGCAGATTAGGGTTTCTAATCTAACATTAGGGTTTACTAAGGTTATACCTTATCTGATCAATATTTGATCATTAATCCCATACTGCACAAACAAATATCCGTAAATACAATTATAATAATTGTATCAAATCCCTATCCGTAATTAGGGTTAGGGTTTTCATCTGATGGACAACATAACTTCACTCATATTACTTAGTCAATATATTGTTCGACTATCTTGCTACACTCATATCACAGATGCTCAACATAATACTGATAATCAATACTTGTATTAAATATTAAAAAAAATTATTCATAAAATCATGTGAAATTCCGGGTCTTTACATCAAAAGTGTTGCGACTTGGGACAATCTGGATGATCTGGAAGAGTGTTTTCAAACTGTTAGAAGTTACAATATATGTCTGAATCTGATGAAGTGTACTTTTGGTCTATGTTGGGGAAAATTTCTTGGTTATCTGGTCAACAAGAGAGGTATCGAAGCTAACCCGGAGAAAATCAGGGCAATATTGGATATGAAGTTTCCTCAACCTTTTAAGGATGTACAAAGTTTGACGAGTCGGATCGCAAACCTTTGAAGGTTCATATCCAAATCAGCAGAAAGATGCCTTCCCTTCTTTGATAACCTGAAAGGGTCGAAGAATGAGTAGACTTTTCAGTGGAATTAGGAGTATAAGGAACCCTTCTGAGGGATCAAAAGATACCTATCTTCAGCACCTCTGTTGATGAAGTCAGTCCCTTTAAAACCCTTTTTTCCTTTATTTGGCGGCTAGTTTATTGGCAGTCGGGGCGGTATTGATGAGGGAATAGGGAGGAAAGCAATTCCCCATTTGCTATGTCAGTCATGCAATTTGGGATGTAAAAACCAGATATTTGAACCTGGAAAAGTTTTCATATGCACTCATAGTGGCCAGTCAAAAACTTTGACACTATTTCCAAGATCGGTTGATAGTTGTATACACAGACCAACCTCTCAAGGTGTTTCATAAACCTAACATCTCGGGATGACTCGCTGCATAGGTCATAGAGTTAACACATTTTTTCTTGGAATATTATACTTGGGCAGTGATAAAGGGCCAGGCTTTGGCTGACTTCGTGGTGGAGTGTTTTTTTCTAAAGCCAACCTACTGTTCAGTCAAATAAGATCGTGGGTTTAATTATGGATGTTCAGCCAGTTCAGACTTCATGGACGCTTTATGTTGATGGATCTTTGACTTCGGATGTCAGTGGAGCAAGGGTGATTTTGACCAGTTCGGAGGGGTTCAAGGTTCAGCAATCCATTCCGTTCCAGTTAAAGGAGACCAACAACGAAGCCGAGTATGAGGCGATATTGTTCAGGTTACGATTAGCCGGGAGTTTGGAAGTTCAATGTCTGATCATCTTTAGTGACTCCCAGTTAGTGGTCAAACATATTTCAGGAGAGTACGAAGCTCGATGGCATGAATGACTAAGTATCTGGCCGAGGTTAAAGATCGGCTCCACTACTTCAGCTCTTATACTTTTCAGGGGTGGATCAGTCGAACAACATTATTGTCGACACTTTGTCTAAGTTGAATACAATGAAGGCAAGTTCTTTTGGCGATTCAGTGTATTTAGAGGTTCTAGATGCTCCAAGTGTTTAGAGGACAGAAGTTATGGTAGTAGAAATATCCAACTATTGGCTCACTTCCTATTTAGACTATCTTTCAGATGGTAAGTTTCCTTCGGATCGGATATTAGCAAGAAAGATAAAGCATAGGAGTTTAAAATTTATTCTGATCGATGGCGATCTGTATCGTCGGGCATTCTCTTCTATGTTGCTGAAGTGTTTGGTATCGTTTGAAGCAGACTTTATTCTTGCTTCCTTAACTTTCCATTGTGGCTTATAAGATTGCTTAACAGCTGGATTTTTAACAAAAAAAATTGGTTCAATTGAAAGATTATATTGAATGATTATAATGAAAAATAACATACTGAATGCTAATAGTATCATTAGATTTCAAAACCTAGAAAGTTTTTAACTAAGTAAATTAGTCAAAGCATGGCATACAACAAGCATAATATCAAACAATTACTCCTATCTTAGTAATGTGCCACAATTAGCAACAAATGATGCATGGACAAGTAAACATCAAAATTAAACAAGATAGAGGCCAACATAGCACTAAAAACTACTCCCTCCAGGATGTCAAAAAAAAACAAGGACATCACAGTCTTTGAGGATACTAGATTAAATAAACAGAACTATATCTTAAGGATAAAGATGAAGACGCAATGGAAAAAACACTTGGATAAAATCATAAACACTTATTAAAAATTATTGTACACTTGGATAAACAGAACTAAAAATTATTGTACAAACCTTTAAAGACAGATGAGAAGCCCAAGCAATTTTTTAATACAAGAAAACATGAGAACAATATTGGGTTGGGCTATTGAAGATATATAAGTACTAAATATTTTTCAAAAACTCCACCGGGCTAAAGCCCGCCCTAGTCTATACATGCCTCCGCCCCTGGCCCCGCAGCTCAGGCCATCAAGTTCGTACGTGTGACTTCGTTTTTGTGCAGGATTTGACGTGTTGTTGGTGATTAGACGCGTGAACGGATCTTGACGTTAACATATCCTGTAAAAGAGAAAAATAAATTAAATAAAGCAAAAAAAAAACAAGAAATGTCAAAACAGGTAAAATTTTCTAATTACCAAATCATAAACTAAGAAAGTGACATTCTGTAATTTTTCTCTGTTTTAGCACTATTTAGATTTTTATGAACCATATTATTACAAGTTTATAATTAAAATATGATTTGAGTCTTATCAGTTAAAAAATATGAATTATGATTCCATTCATTACAATTTTCATTCAATTTTCCGAATATTATATTTAGAAACATAAATATTATATTAAACCAAATATTAAAAATAAATTGTCATAATAATTGTGTTGTTGAAATTAATATTTGTATTCGTAAATATGTATTAGAAGAAATTGGATGAAATAGTGCGATGGAAGGATCCAAATCCCAAAAATATAACAAAATCTCTCTCTGTTTCCTTACATATTAATTTACCCAATAATAATAATGGAGTAATTAAAAACTCTATAAAATGGAGATAAATACATATTCTGATTACTCATTCTCCTTTTCACTGAAAACAGGATAGAGATTCATACAGAGAAAGAGAGACAGAGCTGTGAAGTCACTATAACAGTGACCCATACCTCTTTCTATTTTTTTTTAATTTATTTTTTGTGTATTTTTTGACTTGAACTCGATCACATTCAGGGACCCATTTTTCATTAACAGCAGCAATCCCCAAAATCATAAAAATTTCTGTTGCCGAAATGAATCCAGAAAGACTTTTAAACACAAAATTTCAAAAAGTTTTTCTCTTTTCCCCGATCCCCAAGGAAAATTCAAATAGTACCCTTTTCCTCACACATTTCACAAGAAAAAAAGTCCCAATCCTTGTTTCAAGTGTGGAAGTTTCTAATTGGGGGGAGGTGCTATACCCGTCCTTAACCGATACAGTTTATAGTGTTTTTCAATTAAAAATATATTTTCTTTTATCATTTTTTATTCAAATTTATTCTATTATTTTTTATTTATTAATCTTATAATTATGGTAAAAAAAATTAAAAAAAATAAAATAAAAATAACAAATGTACCGGTTGTTAGTCCGATACAATGTGTACCGAACGCAACCCCAACCCGGAAGTTTCTCCCCCATAGTACAATTTCTATTCTTTTTCCTTTTTTTTTCTTTTTTTATTTCCAAATTATATAATAATTAAGTTCCATTGTAAAGCTATAAGTCAATGGGTATCATAATTATAATTTCAATCAAAGTAGACAATAATGTATTATATATGCTACTTTTTTGTCTTAAATTGTATATTTAACTTAAAAAAGTAATGGTTGCTTCCCTGCCAGTTCATCTTGCATTGTTAATTAACAGTATTGCCAAAATGCTCGCCATTTTGGTAGTTTAGTTGTTAACACTATATATATATATATATATATATATATATATATATATATATATATATATATATATATATTATTGATCAGTCCCAGAAAAAAGCGGACCCCAAATTTATTTTTATTTTTTATTTTTTTTAAAATAACTAAAAATAATTTAATATTTTATGGAACTGAATTTTTTCTATAATACAATATTTTGGGGGTAATTTGGATACCTATATCAAAAAATATATGTACAGTCTGCACAGACTGTACATACTTGTTTTGTTATACGTACCCAAATCACACCCAAAACACTATATTATGGAAAAATTTCAATTCCATAAAATATTAATTATTTTTTTTAGTTTTAAAAAAAAAATCCGGACGGGACTAAAATCCGGACGTCCGGACTGGATCCGGACTCCCGGACCTGATCAAAATTCGGACCCATTTTTTTTTTTTTAAATTAATTAAAAAAAAGTTTAATATTTTATGAAACTAGAATTTTATATAATACAATATTTTGGGTTGATTTTTTTGATACATATAACAAAATATGTATGCGATATACGTACATATATACATGTTTTTGTTATATGTATCTAAATCACACCAAAATATCAGACATGTAAAAATTTCGATTCCATAAAATATTAAACTTTTTTGTTGTTTTAAAAAAAAAAAAAAAATAAAAAAAAAAAGTTCAATTTTAAACTCCGTCTCTAGAACTCTCGAGCGAGATCCTACTTATATATATATATATATATATATATATATATATATATATATATATATATACCCAAAGAGGATCCTATCCGGACTCCCGGATTTTCTTAAAGTGCGAATTTTAGTTGTTTTAAAAAAAAGTCAAAAAATTTCACGATTTTAGTAGCGTCTTGAGTTCATAGACCGATTCTGACTATATATATATATAGAGTTCTATCTGAGAATAGAATTCTTGCCATGAAGAACCCCTTTTTGGCCTATTGAATTTAATTTTTTTTTGCTCCAAATTAATTTTCAACATGCTGTAGGGTTGCTCCCACAAAAACCGATTCTTTGTCAGATGTAATGACGAACCGTAACATTTTTAAAAAGGGGTCAAAATACATCAGAAAAAAATGTATTTATTGACGCTTAGAGTGCTTATTTTAAATTTATTTTGCTCAATTATAGTATTTCACAACATCCTATTTCAATCCTTGTCAACATTTGAGTTATGAATCTAATGACTTTAAATACACACACACACACATATATATATATATTGTAAGACCCCGAATTTTATGAAATAAAAGTATTCAATTTTTCTTATAATTACAATTCAGTAAATGGTTAAATTGATAAAAAGTTAAAGTTAAGGGTGATATATGAAATTATTTCAAAATAAGCAAGTGGTTATAAAATACTCATTTTTGTCGGGGAATATTCGTTTGGTCGTGAAATATTCTTCTTGTCAGGGAATATTCATACGACAAGTAGCCAGCCTTTTTGGGGCCCCATAATGTAATAACTCGCTTGGATGAAGAAAAAACGACAAATTAAAATTTTTATAAATAACGACATAATTATTACTGAATTAACATTTGTTGGAATACCCTGGGTAAAAAGTAATGTCTACGCGTTGTTGCAGACAAGAAGACACCAGATTACATACATTTTTGAATTATTGATTCTTACGTAAAAAGCACTTTACTCAATAATTATTACGATAATTCTTTATTCATATTTTATTTTGATTTAGTAATTGTTTGCGTTGATGTGAGACCCCGATTTTATCAATAAAAATTTAAATTTTGTCGAAATAATTTTTAATATTATGGTGTGAATTTGAGATAATATTATAGTTGTGGGTAGTATTTATAAATTTTGCAAAAGTATGTAAGTGGTTATATTATATTCGATTGGTCTGGGAATATTCGGTTTAGCGAGAATATTCGTATACTACTACTTCAATCATTGGTGGACCCCACAACGTAATTATTGTCTGATTGAAAAACGACAAAAATATTTTATTGAAATAACTATGGAAGTTTTACTGGGTTGATCTTTGTTGAACTACTTTCGGTAGTAAAAGTAATACGATGAATACGCATGTGGTTGCGTAGTAAGACACCTGTATTGATTATCGATACTTATGTGAGAAGTCACTCGGTTTGATTCCATTATCATTTATTAATAATATGAATTATTATAATGCGATAATGACGTTTTGTTTTATTCAGTATTATTAACGTAATAAAACGTAAACATCTTTTATATAAAAATGTATCTTTATTAAAAAGTTATTCTATAAATAGAATATATTATATTTTATTACGCATATAGTGTTGCATAAAGTGTTTTGCGTAGTGTTTTGCAGATAGTATTGCGTAGTGTTTGCATAGTAAAATATTTTTATATAAATAGAATATATGATATTTTATTTAAAAGATTTTTCTTTAAATATGGACCGTCGATTAAAGTAAATCAATCTGGATCGTTCATGGATTAATTACTATGCATTCTATTTTCCTATAAATAGAAGCTCATTCCTTCATTATTTTCTTACTTAATTCAACAAAACTCTGTAGAGAGAAATTATAGAGAAAATCTATAGAGAGAAAGAAGAAGAGTATTCTCAGTACTTCACTACTTTGATATCCAAAGTCTTTTTACTAGTAGGGGTATTATTTGTTGTATTCGTAAGTGTGTTATTCTTTCTTATTCATGAAAAGAACTTCGTTATTCCATTTATTATTATTCATTTGGAATAACTCCTAAAAGTGGCATACCCTATACATAACTCGTATACGCAGATACCCTATACTTGGTGAAATCCTTATATTATTTCATTCTTATTTATTACATTGGAATAACTCAGTATACGGAATCCCCTATACTTGGTGATCTTCTTCATTTATTCCATTCTTTATTATTACATTGGAATATCTTGTCGTGTGTGTTTTACACCTGACTCGGTTCCATTGTTTATTATTCCGCATTTATTATTCTCATTGGAATATCCTCGTCTGTGTGTTTTACACCGGACTGGTTCCATTGTTTATTATTCAAAGATTTATTGTTCGTTTGATCATCCTGCTTGCAGTGTGAATTTCACCGACGACCGGTTCCGTTATTATTATTCTCATTGGAATAACTCAATACATCTGGCACCGCATTTATGCGTGGTGATTTCTTTTGTTATTCCATTCTTTATTATACCCAGTTGGTTAAAACTTTGACTTCTATACTCCATGAAATTAGTGGAATATCCTCGATATTTGCGTTTCATCTAAGTATCTTTCATGGAAATATTCTTCCGATCATTCTTGAATTTTACTCTACAAAACAAAGATCTTGTTGACAATTTGGGCGTTACTAATTCCTCGGATAAAATAATTCTTGAACTTGTTTTATTGAATTATTATGTCATTGTCATCATCTTCATGATATATTATGTTATCTTTGGCTTACGTGCATAGATGAACTTAGTATGATTATGACCGAGATCATTCTTGTATAATCACGGCTTGTTATAAATGATGTGATAAAAGTCCTCGCCGGCTGTAATGCAATGATGGATAGTTTTTGGTATGATTATGACCGGGGGTGATTCTTGTGTATAGTCATGACCATTGATAATTTGATGAAAATCCTCGACCGTGGTAATGCGAGGATGATTAGATGTGGTGGTTTTTATTTATTGTCGAGTCTCAGTAAGTAAAAAATTGATGAAAACCTTTTAAAACCTAAAAGATAGTAGATTTTATTCTCTACTTGACTCTTTTAATGGATTGCATATTCACCGCAGCTTAAACCGATTGTCTATCAGTATTTTATCGCTTTAACATCACAAGGCTAATGATAATTTATTCTCGCATTATCTTAGTCATAATATTTCTTCTTGGGCTAGTTGAGCTCACCCTTTCTTTCACCGTTCTCTTCGTGAAATGAGAACATAGTTTGGGACGAGTCGAGAACGGAGTAATGGTCCGAGAGGATAGCATTAGTAGTCCTCACTATTCGTGCGAAATAGTGTGATAATAGTTGTAATGAGGACTCCTTTTGAGTTTGTATAATATCTAGTAGATTTATATTTGTATTCAAACTCACGCTTTATGTCGTATTGTACGACGATAGTCGAGTTAGTAAGTTGTATTTGAATTTATGTACCATGTAAGTGGCGGCCCAAGATGGGTGACGATACCTAATTTTGGGGCGTCACGGTTGGTATCGAGCTTAGGATATGATCCCCGGTGAGATGTGAGATAAGAACTATGAGGGGAGAGACGGGGAATTCCTTCGCTAGTATGACCTACCTAAATTTATTTGGTATTTAATTGGTCGGTCAGAGTATAGGGATAATATGTTGCATGTCAAATAACCCTTATTTTGTGGCAGTGTTTGAAAATGGCATCCGAGAATGTTGAGAATAGCAATGGAGCACAGTGAGACCGCTGATTCTCCACGGATCAATAATCGGGACAATGTGCAACAGGATGGCGATAATCCTCCCAGTAAACAACAACAACGATCAATTGATGAATGACGGTACGTTTAAAAGGTTTTTAGAATTCATGCAACATCAGGCAAAAGCGACTCCTATCCAAAACGTAGGTGGAAACACCGAGGAGCAAAAGGTTCCTTTTTTACGCCTTTATGTTGCTTGGAGAGGCGATTCTTGGTGGGAATCGGTAGAAACGTACTCAACTTCATTGTCTTCAAGATATCTTGGGAGAAGTTCCAGGAGCTGTTCAACGACAAATACTTTCCTGAAAGTATTCGCCACATGAAGGAGGTGGAGTTTATCAAGTTGGAACAAAACAATATGACCGTGTCGCAATACGAGGCAAAATTTGCGGAGTTATCACGATTTGCGTCCCACTTGGTGGATAATGAAGAGAGAATGACGCGAATGTTTTTAAGAGGTTTGAAGCCGGAGATACGTCAACATCTTATTTCTCATAAACTGTGTTTGTATTCAGATGTTGTAAATAGGGCTCAGTTAGTGGAGCGCGATAACGAGTCAACGCCTTGACTAAAAAAGAAGCGTAAAGCAAAATTATAATACCAAATGAGAGTAGTCATCGAGCGGTGACAACAAGCGTGGAGGAATCAACAGGCGATATATGGTAACCACTTCTATGGGTAATCGGGCCAAAATAATAAGAATGGACATTTCAAGAAAAGGAGATTCAACAATGATGGAAAGACGTCAAAGACCAAAGACCGTTGTTAAGGAAAGAGAAAGACCACCTACCATATGTTTCAAATGCGAGGAGAGGGACACATCATCCGAATCGCGCCATGCCATCCAAAGCATGTTATAATTGTGGAAGAGAAGGTCACTTAGCTCGATTTTATCGTTTACATCAAGACAAATTCAACTAGGATGGAGGCACCAAAGGTCATCCCCGCACAAACCAAAGCCTAGAGTTTAAGAGAGAGCGTTTTTTTTCGTGACGAGGAGAAACTGAATAAAATTATCACGGGTAAGTTAATCGTAAGCTCTTGCGAAGTCTATACCGTGTTAGATACCAGTTCTACCCACTCTTTTATTTCACCTAGTTGTGTTCAACGTTTAAATTTGACTCCAGAGAAGTTAGACTTTGACTTGTTTGTTGAAACCTCGTTAGTAGGAGCCTTCGTTACCTCCACTGTTTTTTTAAATCTTGTTTGATTCAAATAAACACTTTCACGTTACCTATCGATATTATCTCTTTGAAAATACTTGCCTTTGAGGTAATTTTTAAAAATGATTGATTAACTACTCATTATTCTTTTCGTAAGGTTGTTAGCTTTTATATTCATAACCAACTTGTTGTGCGAATTCAAGTAACCAAACTACTAAAGTCAATTATTATCATATCAAGCCATAAGTAAAGAGCCCCGAACCTTTCGTTGTTGACTTCCTTGTGTGGAATGCACCGAAGCCAGACTTTCTGTAGGCGACATCGTGAATGAAGATGGCAAGGTTATAGGTATCATTGTGAGGTGCTATCTAGGTTAAGGGATAGAAGTCACAGTTGGTATTAATGTGACATACTATCCAAGTCTTGGACGAGAGTAACAGTTTTGAATGATATTTCTATCATTAATAAATTTCTTGGCGTATTCTTGAAGACTTCCTAGCCTACCCTAGAGCGTGAAATCGAATTTTGTATCAATTCCCAAAGACAAAACCCATTTCTTAAACCCTCAAATATTTCTTCAACTAAAATGAACAGTTTACGTGATTTATGATGAAAGTCATAATAAAAGTATAGAACTGATGAAAATCATGGGTATATGAAGTATTAGTAAGTTTTATGATGAGTTATGTTTGTTAGTATATGAAAACATGAAAGTTTCTTAGAAATCACAAAGAGTTGAAAATCAGATTTTGGTGAAAAACGTAACATGAAATTCAATTGACCATATCTCCTATTATATTTTGAATTTTTGAGTCTGGTCAAGTCCTAGAGTTAGATCTATGAGTTACCTAACTAATCCAAGTGGAATTACTGGAAAAGGTGTTGTAGATTTTTGTGTGGACTGATTTTAGCAAAGGAGTGCAAAGCTGCAAAAACCGAAAAAGCTGCTGCCATGATTTTAGAGGGGCTGTTTCGGCCACTTAAATTATGAGAAAAATTCTGGCCTTTTGGGACATGAAGGTATATGGTATAAAGTACCTCCTGTCCAAAAATGAGCTCATTCTGACTTAAAATGAGCAAGTTATGACTATTTCAATAGTTAGGTTTTTTCATTTAAAAAAGCGCTATAACCTGAGTTCTATAACTCAGATGACCATGAAATTTAAACTGAAGCTCACGTTAACATGTGTAAGGTCTTGCAAATATTTGGGAATTTTTGGAGTTAAACTTGAGGTAGCTAATTTCTTAAGGAATTAATTAGAAATTGATTTTTGAAAATAGTAAATGAATTTTAAAATTTCGAGAAAATATATTTTCATTATGGGACTATATTATGCTAAATCCAGAAAAGAAATATTTTTGGGACTAATTTGGTATTTTCATGAAAATAGTTTAGTTACTGAACATATGAGTTAAATATGTTATGTGAAGTAACAAAAGTTGAAAATAGGATTTTATGGCTAGAGAATCCTATATAGAGTATATGCATATTTTTGAGGATTTGATAATTGGTGATGATATCTTATGAGTATGGCATTTTGAATGATTAAATGCATTATATGGTAAAGCGTAAACAATTGAGATAAATTGTTTATAAATTTAAGAAGTGATTAAAATATTGTTATAATATTAATGATATTAGATTATGAGATTATTAAGTGATTGATAACATGGGGATATTCTTGAATCCTGGATAAATTATATTATAAATGTTTAATATTTATCCTTTATCTCATTTGATTGATTCTTTAAATCATTATCCTCATGTTTATATTATGTTGAAAGTCATCATGGCTCAGAAGTGCATAGATGGACTTGGTATGATTATGACCGTGGATTGTTCGGTATAATCATAACCGTAATTGAATACACGATTATCTTTAGTAGTAGTGCATGGATAATTTGTGGTCGTGATACTAATGAATACACACGCTTATCTTTGGTAGTAGTTCATGGATAATTTGTGGTCGTGATATCTTGATGAATACACAATTATCTTTGGTAGTAGTGCATGGATAATTTGTGGTCGTGATACTAATGAATACACAATTATCTTTGGTAGTAGTGCATGGATAATTTGTGGTCGTGGATACTAATGAATACACAATTATCTTTGTCAGTAGTGCATGGATAATTTGTGGTCGTGATACTAATGAATACACAATGTGATACTAATGAATACACAGCTTATCTTTGGTCGTAGTGCATGGATAATTTGTGGTCGTTGATACTAATGAATACACAGCTATCTTTGGTCAGTAGTGCATGGATAATTTGTGGTCGTGATACTAATGAATACACAATTATCTTTGGTAGTAGTGCATGGATAATTTGTGGTCGTGATACTAATGAATACACAATTATCTTTGGTAGTAGTGCATGGATAATTTGTGGTCGTGATACTAATGAATATCCTTGGTCCAGAGTGCGGGATGATTCGATGATATGAATTAATTATTGAAATGAGTCTCAAAGAATGAAATATTAATTCATGGATGTGGTAAAAGTCATCTTTGGTCAGTAGTGCATTGATAGACTTGGTATGATTATGACCAAAGGATTATTCGGTATAATCATGACCAGATTGAAAACACGAATATCCTTGGCGATTGGTGCATGGATAATTGTGGTCGTGATATCTTATTAAGTCGCTGCGCTCAAAGATTATTGGTTTTACTGAACAGTATATCTTTAGCTTTGTAGTGCGCGAGATGAATTGTTAATGAATAGCTTTGCGCGATTTCAAGATGAATTTAATATTTTCAAGGTATCCTCACCTCTTTATCATACCAGTATCGTACCCTAATTTCGAGGGCTAAATTCCATAAGGAGGGAGATTGTGAGACCCCAGATTTATCAATAAAGATTTAAATTTTGTCGAAATAATTTTTAATATTATGGTGTGAATTTGAGATAATATTATAGTTGTGGGTAGTATTTATAAATTTTGCAAAGTATGTAAGTGGTTATATTATATTCGATTGGTCTGGGAATATTCTATTTAGCGAGGAATATTCGCATAAACTACTCAATCATTGGTGGACCCTATAATGTAATTATTGTTTGATTGAGAAAACGACAAAAATATTTTATTAAAATAACTATGGAAGTTTTACCGCTGATACTTGTTGAACTACTCTCAGGTAGTAAAAGTACAATGAATATGTCGTGTGGTTGCATAAAGTAACTACAGTATTGATTATTGATGCTTATGTGAGAAGTCACTCGGTTTGATTCCATTATCACGATTAATAATATGAATTATTATAGCGATAATGACGTTTTGTTTTATTCAGATTATTAACGTAATAAAATGTAAACATCTTTTATATAAAATGTAATACTTTATTAAAGTTATTCTATAAATAGAATATATTATATTTTATTATGCATAGTGTTGCATAGTATTTTGCATAGTTTTTTGCATAAGGTTTGCATAGTAAAAATGTTTTTATATAAATAGAATATATGATATTTTATTTAAAAGATTTTGCTTTAAATATGAATCGTCGATTAAAGTAAATCAATCTGACCGCTTCATGGATTAATTACTATGCATTCTATTTTCCTATAAATAGAAGCTCATTCCTCCATTATTTTCTTACGAATTCACCGAAACTCTAGAGAGAGGAATTATAGAGAGAAGCTATAGAGAGAAAATCTATAGAGAGAAAGAAGAAGAGTATTCGGTACTTCACTACTTTGATATCCAAAGGTCTTTTTATGGTAAGGGGTATTATTTGTTGTACCCGTAAGAGGTGTTATTCTTTCTTATTCATGAAGAGAACTTCATTATTCCATTCATTATTATTCGTTGAATAACTCTTGTAAAAGTGGCATACCCTATACATAACCTCAGATATACGCGCAGCATACCCTATACTTGGTGAAATCCTTATATTATTCCATTCTTATTTATTACATTGGAATAATCAGATACGCTGAATCCCTATACTTGGTGATCTTCTTCTCATTATTCCATTCTTTATTATTCATTGGAATATCCTGCATGCATGTGTTTTACACCCCACTTCGGTTCCATTGTTTATTATTTCGCATTTATTATTCTCGCTGAAATATCCTCATCGTGTGTTTTACACCTGACCGGTTCCATTGTTTATTATTCAAAGATTTATTGTTCGTTGGATCATCCTGCTTGGTGTGAATTTCACCGACCGTTCCGTTATTATTATTCTGTTGAATAACTGTCTATCTGCAGCACCGCATGCATGGTGATTTCTTTTGTTATTCCATTCTTTATTATACCCAATTGGTTAAAACTTTGACTTCTATACTCCATGAAATTAGTGGAATATCCTTGATATTTGCGTTTCATCCAAAGATCTTTTCATGGAAATATTCTTCCGATCATTCTTGAATTTTACTCTACAAAACAAAGATTTGTTGACAATTTGGACGTTACTTAATTCTCGGATAAAATAATTCTTGAACTTGTTTTATTGAATTATTATGTCATTGTCATCATCTTCATGATATATTATGTTATCTTTGCTTACGTGCATAGATGAACTTATTATGATTATGACCAGGATCATTCTAAGATAATCATGGCTTGTTATAAATGATGTGATAAAAGTCCTCGGTGGCTCGTAATGCAAAGTTGATGGATAGTTTTTGGTATGATTATGACCAGGGTGATTCGTATAGTCATGACCATTGATAATTTGATGAAAATCCTCGATCGCGGTGGTACGTGGATGATTAGATGTGGTGGTTTATTTATTAAAATTTGAGTCTCAAATAAAAAAATTGATGAAAACCTTTAAAACCTAAAAGATAGTAGATTTTATTCTCTACTTGACTCTTTTAATGGATTGCATATTCATTGCAGCTTAAACCGATTGTCTATTGTATTTTATCGCTTTAACACTATCAAGGCTAATGATAATTTATTCGCATTATCTTAGTCATAATATTTCTTCTTGGGCTAGTTGAGCTCACCCTTTCTTTCACCGTTTCTCTTGTGAAATGAGAACATAGTCGGGACGAAGCCGGGGAACGGAGTAATGGTCCGAGGATAGCATTAGTAGTCCTCACTATTTTGTGAAATAGTGTGTATAATAGTTGTAATGAGGACTCCTTTTGAGTTTGTATAATATCTAGTAGACAATATTTGTATTCAAACTCACGCTTTATGTCGTATTGCACCTGACGCTTAGGTTAGTAAGTTATATTTGAATTTATGTGCCATGTAAGTGGCGACCCAAGATGGGTGACGTATACCTAATTTTGGGGGCGTCACAGTTGATATTTTATATTATTGTTCTTCTAATAATTGTCACTGCACAGTATTTTCTATTATCAAATCAATAATTCATATTATTTAAATAATATTATTAGATAGCATTATTGGCAATGTCTAGAAAGTTATGTCTAAGGAGAGGTTTGGTCACCTAATCATGCTTGCCGCAGAGAAATTCTTATCGAAAAGCCCCCCTTTTCCCGGAACTACCGTTGTCATTATTGTGATTCGTAATATTATTTGTGAATAATTAATTATTAATTTATATGATGAGGAAAATATTAATTTTATGTGGATATAGATGGAGAAAATTTTAAAAGTGACAATTGTTGAAAATCGATATTTTATCTTTTATGATAAAATAATATTTTATTATATTATTATAATATAATAATGATGATATTTTTACAATGAATGTGGGATATATGAATATATGAGGAGGAAGAGTATTTTTGTTGCAAAAGTTGTTTAAAACATGTTAAACATGTCTCAGGCCCATTTCTCGATCGAAATTTGATTATAAATTTCGTAAAATCGTCTGCTTATGGATTTCGGTCCAATTTCATTTGGAATTTGGAAAAACTTTCTTCTGCAAAGTTGTAGAGAATTGAATTTCCTATAAAAATTCTCGAGATTTGAATTTTCTGATAAAAGGGCTATTTATTATGAATTATTGAAGTTCCAAATTAATTGATTATCATTTTTTGGAAGTTTTAAATATTTTTTGTTAGAAAAACGTTTTTATTGTTGGCCCATGTGTTGTTAAATGCTGAAATTCAGAAGTCAAGTGTGCGCAGGAATTTAATATATATATATATATATATATTTTATTAAATTTTCTGCTTTGGTGTTCTAAGCATTTTCCTATAAATAGGGTGCTTAGGTTAGAATTGAAAATCACACTAGAAACTACAGATTTCTCTCTCTTTTTCTCTCTATAATATCGAGCGTATTTTTGTGAGTATTTTAGTACTTTGAGTATTGTTATACGGTGCAAGTTCTTTTAGCACTATATCCAGTATTCTAATCAGAAGTACTATTCTTTCTGAGGTAAGGGAGGTTATTTTCTTCCAAAATGATATTATTTCTTCAATATCATTATGCCAGAATGTTGGTTGGAAATTTTTATCAAATTTGGAACTTTTTCATGCTCGGGTTACTATTCATGAGTTACTATTCACGAAATACTATTATTCATGAGTTACTATTCACGAAGTTACTATTCATGAGTACCATTCACGAAACGTGATGATGTTTTTTTGTGAAATTTCTATCTTTTGGTGTCGGAGTTACTATTCACGTATACGGCACTATTCACGAATACGACACTATTCACCGAAAAATAAAACTTCTTCTTTTTGTCCAAAATATCTATTCTGGATACTATCTTTGATTGGATCTATGTTTTGGTTTTCATTCTTGAATTTTACTCCACTCTGGTTATTTATGAAGTATTTTTGAATGGGAATTGTTTAAAGTACGAATCCTTAATATTTGTTCTTTTGTTTTTCCCGGATTCGCTTTTCTTTAAAATATTTTTCATCATCCTCGGTTCTAAATGATGATATAACCAATATCTTTAGCTTTGTAGTGCAAAGATGAATGATTTCGATGAATATCTTTGGCCAGAATGCAAAAGATGAAGTGTTTAAATGAACACGACCAATCGATAAATATCTTTGGCTTGTAGTTCAAAGATGACTTGTTGATGAATATCTTTGGCCGTAGTGGTGCAAAGATGACTTGTTGATGAATATCTTTGGTCAGTAGTGCAAAGATGAATTTATTAGTAGGATTATGAACATAAACCGTGATTTGGTATAACCATAATCTTTGATGTTTCGTGATGAAAATTATCTTTGTCCTGGATGAGAAAAGGAATTTAGAACAACAATTACGATTATGAGTTATACATGTGATTGTGGACATGAATTGTTGATTGATGTTACAGGATAAAACATTGTTGGTGGACTTTTAACGTGGAGAAGATAATAGACTTTATAGTCTATTCGACTCTTCTAATGGATTGCTTCGTTCAACTTGAACTATGATTGAAAAGTTTTATCATCTACCATATGTTCTAAATCTCCGATTTATTATCGTTGAAGGCTATTGATAATTTATTTATCTTTACTCATGATATTCTTTTTATCGAAGCTAGTTGTGCTCACCCTTTTGCTTCACAATTCCTTTCAGGTAATAAAAGTGTAGCTGGGTCGAGCGAGTGATAACAGAGGAATAGAACGGTGGTCATCATTTAGTAGTTATATTTGGTGAATCAACTAGGGTGAGGCGAACCCAACGTTGGAAGGGTGTTTTGCCACTATCATACAAGATGTCTAATTGTGATGCCCCCAAAATAGGTATACACAACACCCATTCTGAGTCGCCAAATACATGGTACAAGAAGCAAACTACAACTTCAATAATACAAATGTCGTGTGAAATACGACAATATATACTGTGAGTTTAAATATAATATTATCTTCTAGACAATATCCACACGCAAATAAATCCCCATCAAAATTATTGATACATTATTTTACAAAAATGGTGAGGACTACTAAACAACTCTCTCTAGAACCTTCATTCCATACCCCGACTAGTACTCGCTACATTCTCGCCTCTTGAGAAGAAAAAATGGAACAACAAGGAAAAGGGTGAGCTCAACTAGCCCAAGAAAAGAATATTATGACTAAGATAATATACAACAAATTATCGTTAGTCTTCAACAGAAAAAATCGATAGAATACAATAGACAACAAGTTTCGGATCAATATTCGCAGCTGAAATAATAATTCATAGAAGAGTTACGTAGAGAATGAAATCTACTATAATCTATGAATTTAACAATCCATCATCAATATTTTATCCTCAGTAACATCAATCAATATTCATCTCAAATCAAATATTCATCTTTGCACTACAGTGCCAAAGATATTCATCAATCGGTCATGTTCATCTCAACACCTGTTCATCTTTGCACTAAAGGCCAAAGATATTCATCAGTCGGTCATGTTCATTTAAACACTGCTCATCTTTGCACTACAGGCCAAAGATATTCTTCAGAAATCATTCATCTTTGCACTACAAGCCAAAGATATTCAATAATATCATCATTTAAGACTGAGGATGATGAAAAATATTTTTAAAGAACGAATCCAGTGAAACAAAATGACAAGGATTAAGGATTAAGGATTCAGTACTTTGTTTTATCCATGTCCAACAATACCTCAAAAATAATCACAAAGTGGTGTAAAATTCAAGAATGATCAAAACATGGATACAATCAAAGCTAGTATCCGTAATAGATATTTTGGACGAAAAAGAAGAAATTTTATTTTTAGGTGAATAGTGTCGATATCGTGAATAGTCTCAGATATCGTGACTAGTGCCGATAATGCGTGAATAGTAACTCCGACACCAAAAGATAGAAATTCCACAAAAAAACATTTTCACGCTTCATGAATAGTACTCGTGAATAGTAACTCGTGAATAGTAACTCATGAATAGTAACTCGTGAATAGTAACTCATGAATAGTAACCCCGACATGAAAAAGTTCCAAATTTGATAAAAAGTTCCAACCAATATTTCAGCATAATGATATTGAAGAAATAATATCATTACGAAAAAAAATAATATCCCTTATCTCAAAGAATCAAGATTTCGGAGGAAAGGCTCAAGTGATGTTTGAATGAAACTTGTCTTCAATGTTAACTCTCAAAGTATCTAAATACTCACAAAATACGCTCAATAATATAGAGAGAAAGAGAGAAAACTTTGTTTCTGTGTGATTTTCAATTCTAACTTAGCCCTCTATTTATAGGAAAATGTTAGCCCCCCCAAGCAGACTTGACCTGCTACCCTGATGGCTTTACCTACTACTATTGCCACCCACCACATTTGAAATAAAATTCAGCACATTTTTTCACCAACCACAAGTGGGGCCCACCAATTCTAGAATTTTCCACCAAAATCATTTATAACCTAATTTCTGAATCAGTCACCTCTTAAAATTCATAATAAATTATACGCTCATTTTTAATTCGCTCAAAATTTGTGGACATATACTCAACTTATATATGTATAACATATCCAAAAATTACAACGATCCAACTATTTGATTAAATATTATAACTCACACAATAAAGTCAGTAATAACACCGATTTGATCTTTTAATACCTCCAATCCGGCAAAATACAAATAAAACATCTCAAAGATTAATTCCTTCATTAATAACCACATAAATAAATCCATCATTTATATTCATATAAAATAAATATTTCCTTATCATATGAATCAATAATTAATTATTCACAAATAATATTACGTAATCACATTTATGACAACCAGTCGTTTCTCAGAAAGAGGGGGCTTTCCAATAAGGATCTCTCATCTTGGCGCCGCAATTAGGTGACCAAACCTCTCCTTAAATGTAACTTTCTAGACATTGCCAATAATGTTATCTAATAATATTATTCAAATAATATGAATTATTGATCCGATAATGGGAAATCTTCGCAAAAGTGACAATTATTGAAACAAAGAATAATATAAAATACCAACGCAAAGAATTATTGAATCAATAAAATAAACTATTGAATAGTAATTCATCGTAACAATTATTGAGTAGTGCCTTCTTACGTAAGAATCAATAATTGATGCAATACTGCGTAATGCTACCGCTCAACAACGCGTATTATTAGTGTGTTTTAACCAACCGGTATTCCAACAAAGATTAATTGGTAATAATTACGCTGCTATTTTTAAACAACTTATATTTGTCGCTTTCCTCATCCAATCGCTTTTCAGTTATGGGGCCCACACATGGTCTGTACACACGTGGACGCCCCAAAAATAGGTATACATCACCTATTCGAGTTGTCAATACATGGCACGTAAACAACTACAACTTTATTATTACAACAAGAAAAGCGCGTGAGTTTGAATACAAATATTATCTTCTGATAATATCTATACTCAAATAAATCCTCATCACATTTATTGATACATTATTTTACAAAAATGGTGAGGACTACTAAACAATCCTTTCTAAAACCTTCATTCCATACCCCCGACTGTACTCGCTATATTCTCGCCTCCACGAGAAAAATGGAACAAAAAGAAAAGGGTGAGCTCAACTAGCTCAAGAAAAGAATATTATGACTAAGATAATATACAACAAATTACCGTTAGTCTTCAACAGGAAAAATTTAATAGAATACAATAGACAACAAATTTTAAATCAATATTCGCAATGAAATAATAATTCATTAGAAGAGTTAAGTAGAGAATGCAAACTACTATCTTCTATGTATGAATTTAAAAGTTCATCGCTCATCTTTTATCCTCGTAACAACAATCCATAAACATCCGAATCAAATATTCATCTTTGCACTACAGTGCCAAAGATATTCATCGATTAATCATGTTCATCTCAACACTGCTCATCTTTGCACTACTGTGCCAAAGATATTCTTCAAAATCATTCATCTTTGCACTACAGGTGCCAAAAATATTCAATAATATCATCATTTAAGACCGAGGATGATGAAAATATTTTTTTTAAAGAAACGAATCCAGTGAAACAAAATGACAAGGATTAAGGATTAAGGATTCGTACTTTGTTTTATCCATGTCCAACAATACCTCAAAAATAATCACAGTGGTGTAAAATTCAAGAATGATCAAAATATAGATACAATCAAAGCTAGTATCCAGAATAGATATTTTGGACGAAAAGAAGAAATTTTATTTTTCGGTGAATAGTGTCGTATACGTGAATAGTGCCAGATACGACTAGTCTTCAGATACGTGAATAGTAACTCCGACACCAAAAGATAGAAATTCCACAAAAAAAACATTTTCACGCTTCATGAATAGTACTCGTGAATAGTAACTCGTGAATAGTAACTCATGAATAGTAACTCGTGAATAGTAACTCATGAATAGTAACCCCGACATGAAAAAGTTCCAAATTTGATAAAAAGTTCCAACCAATATTTCAGCATAATGATATTGAAGAAATAATATCATTTGAGAAGAAAATAACATCCCTTACCTCAAAGAATCAAGATTTCTTGGGAGGAAAGGCTCAAGTGATGATCTTTGAATGAAACTTGTCTTGAACAAAGAACTCTCAAAGTATCTAAATACTCACAAAATACGCCAATAATATAGAGAGAGAAAGAGAAAACTTTGTTTACGGTGTGATTTTCAATTCTAACTTAGCCCTCTATTTATAGGAAAATGTTAGCCCGTAAAGGCAGACTTGACCTCGCTACACCGATGGCTTTACACGCTACTATTGCCACCCACCACATTTGAAATAAAATTCAGCACATTTTTTACCAACCACAAGTGGGGCCCACTCAATTCTAGAATTTTCCACCAAAATCAATTATAACCCTACTTTCCAGAATCGAGACACCTCTTAAAATTCATAACAAATCATTCGTGCATTTTTAATTCGTTCAAAATTTGTGGACATATACTCAACTTATGTATGTATAACATACCCAAAAATTACCACAATCCAACTATTTGGATTAAAAATTATAACCCCAATAATATATCTCAAACCCCCACGATTTGATTTTTAATACCTCCAATCCGATAAAATACTTCGATAAAACACCTCAACAATAATTTCTTCATTTATAACCACATAAATAAATCCATCATTTATATCCACATAAAATAAATATTTCTTTATCATATGAATCAATAATTAATTATTCACAAATAATATTACGTAATCACAAGTATGACAACCAGTAGTTCCTCAGAAAGAGGGGCTTTCAATAAGGATCTCTCCTTCTTGGCGCCAATTAGGTGACCAAACCTCTCCTCGATGAACTTTCTAGACATTGCCAATAATGCTATCTAATAATATTATTTAAATAATATGAATTATTGATCCGATAATGGAGATAATGTGCGTTGAGGACAAATTATTGAACAACAATAATATAAAATATCAACGCAAAGAATTATTGAATCAATAAAATAAAATATTGAATAAAGAACTCATGTGAAAATTATTGAGTAGTGCCTTCTTTACGTAAGGATCAATAATTCAACAATACTGCAATACCGTGTACTCTTCGCGTGCAACCACGCCAGACATCGTATTTTAACCACCGGTATTCCAATGGGCCTTAACGGTAATAACTAAGCCGTTTATTTTAACCAACTTATATTTGTCGTTTTCTTCATCCAATCGCTTTTCAGTTTATGGGGCCCACACATGGTCGCTACCAAAATAAATATTTAATATTCCCCGACAAAGATCTGAATATTCCTCGACCAAAACGAATATTCCCGAACAACAATGAATATTTTATAACCACTTGCTTATTTTGAAATATTTAGTATTTAACCCTAACTATCCACATTAATCAAATCAACCCTTACTATTTCAAAATAATAATTAGAGAAATTAAATTTCATTAATAATAAGTTGGGGTCTTATAACCTCCCCTCCTTATGAAATTTCGTCCTCGAAATTGACGACGTACGACACTGTGTTTCAAAAGATGAGGATACCTCGCTTTCATTTCCGCTTTCCAATTCCCAAGGTCATTTCTCTATAGCATGATTCCTCCACAAAACTTTAACTTGTGGTATGACCTTTCTTGGCGTAGGACATGCTCCTTCCTATCCAAAATCTTGGCAGTACCTCCTCATACGTTAGGTCTTCACTATCTCGTCCTGTTCTAACTCTATAACGTGGTTCGGTCTTTCACATATTTACTGAAGTACGATATGTGAAACACATTATGAACACGAGACATACTTGAGGTAACGTAAGTCTATAGGCTACATTTCCTACTTCCGGTCAAGAATTTGAAATGGACCAATAAATCGTGGATTGAGCTTTCCTCTCTTCCCAAATCTTGTAACTCCCTTCCATGGAGCAACTCGCAATAATACATAATCCCCTACACTAAATTCCACGTCCTTTCGATGAAGATCCGCATAACTCTTTTGTCGATCTTGTGCCGTTTGTATACGCTTGTCGAATCATTTGAATCTTTTCGGTGAGTCATACGTACTAACTTCGGGTCCCAACAAAGGTTGCTTCACCCACCTCATCCCAACATATTGGAGAACGACATTTTCGTCCATATAATGCTTCAATGGAGCCACACCTATACTTGCACGATAAGCATTTGTTGTAGGAGAATTCCACCAATGGTAAATACTTATCCCAACTCGCCTTTGAAGTCTAGGACACGAGTCTTAATAAATCTTCAAGAGTTTGAATAGTCCTCTCGATTGTCCGTCTCTGTTTGGGGATGGTATGCCAAACTAAATCGCAAATCCGTGCCCATAGCTTTTTGCAAGCTAACCCAAAATCTTGAAGTGAATCTTGGGTCACGATCCAAAACTATGGATACAGCATGCCATGCAACCTCACAATCTCATTCACGTATATACTAGCAAGACGCGTTCAAGTGAATAAGTCTCCGTGACGGCAAGAAATGAGCGGAGACTTGGTTAATCTATCAACAATAACCCAAATAGCATTGATGCCTTGAGAAACCGTAGGAAGACCCAGTAACGAATCCATAGTAATGTGTTCCCACTTCCATTCCGAATCTCAAGTGGTTGCAACGGACCCTTAGGTACAAGATGCTCCGCCTTTACACGTTAACAAGTTAAACACATCGAGATAAACTTTGCAATCTCTCTCTTCATATTGTTCCACCAAAATGTATGTCAAGATCACGATACATTTTAGTACTTCCGGATGGATTGCAAATGGCGTATTGTGTGCCTCCATCATAATCTTGTACTTCAAATCGAGTCGTTAGGAACACAAAGTCTAGAGTGGACTCAAGTATTCCTTCTTCATCAATTCTCGCCCTAATAGCTCCTTCTTGTACTTTCTTCTTCATACGCATCGACTCCTCAAGCCTGGGTGGCTTGAGCAACCTTAACTTTTTCTATTAAAGTTGGCTCTATGCGTATACTTGACATCATCGCACTTTTCGTTCCGCATATGATCTTCTACTCAATGCGTCACCTACCACGCTCGCTTTACCGGGATGGTATTGAATAGTGTGGTCGTAGTCTTCAATATAGTTCGAGCCAACGTCATTGCCAGCATGTTGAGTTCTTTTTGAGTGAAGAAATATTTAAGGCTTTTATGGTCCGAATATATCTCCACTTTCTCCCCATATAGATAGTGCCTCCATATCTTAAGCGCGCAAACGATCACTTGCTAACTCTAGATCATGAGTAGGATAATTCCTCTCATACTCTTTAAGTTGTCGCGAGGCATAGGCTATGACTTTCCCACGTTGCATGAGAACACATCCTAACCCTTTGCTCAAGCATCATCAGAGATAACAAATCCATCCGAACCGGATGGTATTGTTAGAACAGTCTTAAATAAGTCTCCTCTTAAGCTCTTGGAAACACTTCTCGCATTCTTCATTCCAAACGAATTTTGTATCCTTCCGAGTTAGTTGAGTTAATGGAGTAGCGATTCGAAAACCCTTCCACGAATCTCCGATAATAACCAAATTAAGCCCAAAAGCTACGTGCTTGATCACCGACTTCTTGGTTGCTCTAACTTTGTATTGCTTCAATCTTCGCCGGATCAACAGATACTCCATGTTTTGACACCACATGCCCAAGAAATGCTACTTCCTCAAGCCAAAACTCGCATTTCTTCAATTTGGCATATAGTTGGTTTTCACGAAGTCTTTGGAGTACCAGCTTCAAATGGTGCTCATGATCTTCACGACTTTTGGAATATATAAGGATGTCATCAATAAAGACAACAACAAACTGATCCAAATATTCCTTGAATACTCGGTTCATCATATCCATGAAAGCCGTAGGAGCATTAGTTAGTCTGAAAGACATGACTAAGAATTCATAATGCCCATACCGAAGTTCAAGGCGCCTTTGGAATATCCTTAGTTCTAATTTTCACCGATGATATCCGAGCGAAGATCGATTTTTGAAAAGAATTGTGCCCTTGCAATCGGTCAAACAAGTCATCAATACGAGGTAGAGGATACCTATTCTTGATGGTGACATGGTTCAATTTCTCGATAGTCAATACAAAGTCGCATACTCCCGTCTTTCTTCTTTACTGAATAAAACAGAGCACCCCAAGGAGATGTACTAGGACGAATGAAACCGATGTCCAACAATTCCTCGTAGTTGGACCTTTAACTCCTGAAGTTCAATAGAGCCATTCGATATGGGGTTTTAGAAATGGGCTTTGTACGGGTTCAAGATCAATAAAGAATTCAACTTCACGTTAAGGGGTAGGCCGGAAGTTCTTGAGAAATACGTCGGAAAGTCGATAACAACAGAATATTATTCAAATTTGGCGTGTCTTTATTCAAATCCATAACATGGGCTAAGAAAGCTTGACATCCGTTTTTCAATAAACGAATAGCTTTATGATTAGATATGATAGTGATTGATTTTAATGGTTTAGTTGCTTGAATTGCATAACAGTTGGTTAGGAATATGAAAACTAACAACCTTACGAAAAACAATCAATTTTGGCATGATGAGTAGTTAACCAATCAATCCCTAAAAATCACATCAAAAGCAAGTATCTTTAAAGAGATAAGGTCAATGAGTAAGGTAATGGTGCCAACTTGAATCAAACAAGATTTATAAACAATTGGATGTGATGAAAGTTTCTCCTAACGGAGTTTCCACAGATAGATCAAAGTCTAATTTCTCCTGAGTCAAGTTTAAACGTTGAGCACATGCGGAGAGATAAATGAATGGGTAGCACCGGTATCAAGTAAGGTATAAACTTCGCAAGAATTTATAAATAGCTTACCCGTGATAACCTCGTTTGGGTTCCTCGCATTATGACCCGAATATAGGTATACATCACCTATTCGAGTTGTCAATACATGGCATGTAAACAACTACAACTTTATTATTACAACAAGAAAAAGCGTGAGTTTGAATACAAATATTATCTTCTAGACAATATCTATACTCAAATAAATCCTCATCACATTTATTGATACATTATTTTACAAAATGGTGAGGACTACTAAACAATCCTTTCTAAAACCTTCATTCCATACCCCGACTAAAGACTTCGCTATATTCTCGCCTCCCCGAGAAAAAAAATGAACAAAAGGAAAAGGGTGAGCTCAACTAGCTCAAGAAAGAATATTAGGACTAAGATAATATACAACAAATTACCGTTAGTCTTCAATCAACAGGAAAAATTTAATAGAATACAATAGACAACAAATTTTAAATCAATATTTGCAATGGAAATATTAATTCATTAGAAGAGTTAAGTAGAGAATGCAAACTACTATCTTCTATGTATGAATTTAAAAGTTCATCGCTATCTTTTATCCTCGTAATAAACAATCCATAAACATCTCGAATCAAATATTCATCTTTGCACTACAGTGCCAAAGATATTCATCATCATCAATCATGTTCATCTCAACACTGCTCATCTTTGCACTACAGTGCCAAAGATATTCTTCGAAAATCATTCATCTTTGCACTACAAAGCCAAAGATATTCAATAATATCATCATTTAAGACCGAGGATGATGAAAATATTTTTTTTTAAAGAAACGAATCTAGTGAAACAAAATGACAAGGATTAAGGATTAAGGATTCGTACTTTATTTTATCCACGTCCAAAAATAACTCAAAAATAATCACAAAGGGTGTAAAATTCAAGAATGATCAAAACATGGATACAATCAAAGCTAGTATCCGTAATAGATATTTTTGGACGAAAAGAAGAAATTTTATTTTTCGATGAATAGTGCCAGATATCGTGAATAGTGCCAGATATCGTGAATAAGTCCGATATCGTGAATAGTAACTCCGACACCAAAAGATAGAAATTCCACAAAAAAACATTTTCACGCTTCATGAATAGTACTCGTGAATAATAACTCGTGAATAGTAACTCATGAATAGTAACTCGTGAATAGTAACTCATGAATAGTAACCCCGACATGAAAAAGTTCCAAATTTGATAAAAAGTTCCAACCAATATTTCAGCATAATGATATTGAAGAAATAATATCATTTGAGAAGAAAATAACATCCCTTACCTCAAAGAATCAAGATTTCGGAAGGAAAGATCTAAGTGATGTTTGAATGAAACTTGTCTTTAATAAAAACTCTCAAAGTATCTAAATACTCACAAAATACGCTCAATAATATAGAGAGAGAGAGAGAAAACTTTGTTTCGTGTGATTTTCAATTCTAACTTAGCCCTCTATTTATAGGAAAATGTTAGCCCACCAAAGCGGACTTGACACAATTACTCCGATGGCTTTACCTCGCTACTATTGCCACCCACCACATTTGAAATAAAATTCAGCACATTTTTTTTTTTACCAACCACAAGTGGGGCCCACTCAATTCTAGAATTTTCCACCAAAATCAATTATAACCCTACTTTCCTAATCGGACACCTCTTAAAATTCATAACAAATCATTCGTGCATTTTTAACGGTTCAAAATTTGTGGACATATACTCAACTTATGTATGTATAACATACCCAAAAATTACCACAATCCAACGGTTTGGATTAAAAATTATAACCCCTTAATATATCTCAAACCCCGATTTGATTTTTAATACCTCCAATCCGATAAAATACCGATAAAACACCTCAACAATAATTTCTTCATTTATAACCACATAAATAAATCCATCATTTATATCCACATAAAATAAATATTTCTTTATCATATGAATCAATAATTAATTATTCACAAATAATATTACTGATTCACAATTATGACAACCAGCCGCTCCTTCTGTGAAAGAGGGGCTTTCCAATAAGGATCTCTCCTTCGGCGCACGCAATTAGGTGACCAAACCTCTCCTTGATGTAACTTTCTAGACATTGCCAATAATGCTATCTAATAATATTATTTAAATAATATGAATTATTGATCCGATAATGGAGATAATAATGCGTTGACAATTATTGAACAACAATAATATAAAATATCAACGCAAAGAATTATTGAATCAATAAAATAAAATATTTGAACAAGAATTCATCGTGAAAAATTATTGAGTAGTGCCTTCACGTAAGGATCAATAATTCAACAATATCATGCAATACCGTAAAGCATGCGGCAACCATGCGTATATCATCAGATTTTAACCACCAAGGTATTCCAAATCTTAATTCATGGCTATAGGGTTTGTAATATTCAAGAAGCAATCAAATTGCACAAAAATGCTGAAGCGTATAAAAATCAGTTTTAAAAAAATTTACAAACCATATACCCGGATCATCCTTTATGCATAATTATTAATTAAACGAAAAGATAAAGAATAAAATCATACCCTTGAAGATCGAGCTTCCTCAGGTACAAGTTCACCTCCAAATCCTTTCGCGTTCAACTTGAATCTACCGGGTTTGGTTCCTTCCTTTGATCAACGTTAGCCACCCAAATGTTTGGCCTCTAGAGGTGATCCACCAAGGAAGAAGAAAATTCAAGAAGAAGGGTGGTTGGCTAAACCCTAGTTTTTCTATCTCTATAGAAAGGGTGTACTCTCCCAACAATTGGAATTATTACATATGTTGAAAAATCAACAACCCATCACACCCATAATAAGACTCCTCTTATTTATAGATGTGGGCAACCCACCTTAACAATTAAGGAATTGGGTTTTAATTAATTAATTAAATTCTTTTAATTAATTAAGCTCCCTAATCTTATTAGGGATAATTAATTAAACTCCTTTAATTAATTTTCCTTCCTAATCCAATTAGAATAAATGAGAGTACTTATATTAAATTAATTCCTAAACTCTTTTAGAAATTAAAATAATAATAATTGTAATAATATTAATAAGACTCTCTTATTAATTTATATTTAATATTTCTAAAATATTAAATAATAATATTAAGCTATTTAATTTATTCTATCACCATAGATTAAATTAAATATACTTAACATATTATTACGATTATGCCATTAACTTCTTAAATAATTATTCTTCCTTTTATGGTGTGACCTTTTAGGTTCTCCATATTAAACCTATTGTGAATAAATTAATTAGAACAATTCTAATCTTATTTAAATAAATAAATTAAACAATTAATTTATTTAAATAATATTTATTCTACAATAGGGATAAGCCTCCTAGCGATCAACGACTTTCCGTATAATATAGATTTCAACATTAATCATTAAAGAACCTTTGAGTAAATAGTTACCGCATAATTCAATCCTTCCACCATACAATGTCCCAATTAAATATAAGACACATGGAATTACCGCACAAGTCTTATTTTATTTAATTATATGTATTTCGATCCTTAAATGCACAACTCCAAATAATGCAAATTAGAAACTCCTTTCTAATTTCATTCGCCGCCAAGGACTACAAGGGTTGTCATTTATCGAATCACATAGACATTTCTCTTTATTAGAAGTGGTAGATTCTTTATCGATCATACATTATCTCCATGTATAACTTATTATACCCAAGCATACCCTTTGATATACCCTAAGGGTCTTAAGGAATAAGTCAAAGTATAACTCATCATACACAAGATACTATGATGATCTCAAGTCCAAGGATCACTTGACTACTATCACTACAGAAATTCCTATCGACAGCAAATAAAACTCCATTAGGTATTCCTTAGCGAGCCACGCTCAAAGAACTTATTCTCTAATAAGCACCTACATACTTGCTTTAGTGTTCCACACAAATGATCATGAGATCAATCATCCTCATCCAATGAGCAAAGAACGATGTACCAATCTATCCTGGATTCACTAATCCCCAATTTAGTAATCCAATGATTGGGAACTATTTTAGTTTTAAGCTTTCTAAGAATTTAGATCTCATTAGAATGATCATCATCATTATTCTAAAAGCATTGCTTAAAACTATGGGTTTATCACATATTATAAAACAAAGATCATGTAGATAATTAAAAGCCTTTAATAAATTAATACTTTTTATTAATAAATGAATAAGATTGTTACAAAGTATATGCTTTATCATCAAACATGATCGGCTTGTATGCATACTACTTTCAATCTCCCACTTGCACTAAAGCCAATCGTCATGGTATCTTATACTCTTCTTCTCTAAGTGACGATTATCCCGCCGTTGGATAAGCTTTTAGTTAATGGATATGTAATGTTGTTCATGAGAGTCCACTATCTCTATAGTGATTTCCCATCTTTCAATGATTCTAATAATCAAATGAAAGTGCCACAACACATGTTTAGATCCAAGATGAGATTTAGGAACTATTCCTAGTTCTCAGAATGAACTTTTAATCCAAACAATCAACTTGCAGCCTTCATTTATAGCTATATACTTTGTCTTTATCACTAAACCAAAGAACTCTTTCATTGTTTGGAACCTTTCCAATTCATCGCACCAATCGCTCAAGGTAACCCTTTACCTTAAAGTGGATTTTCTGTCGCCTTGGTCTCATCTCGAAAACTTGAGTCTCATTAAGCCCTCTAGTTTTAATTCGCACCCACCATGTATGCTCACATCCTTAGTGCTTGCTAAGAACTTTAAGATGTTTTTCACTTACTCATAGTGAACTTCTCCGTATTATGACCGATCAACATCGTGTCTCGTATATTTCATTGCATACATGATTGTCACTCATGCGATCTCTCTTTGAGTCTATGGGGACTATTAAGAGAGATACACTCCATAGCTCATCGACATGAGACATCTCTTGAGTTTGCCATGCTAAACGACTTTAGCATCAAATGAATATACGCTCCTTGGGTTAAGTCGAGCATCCTTTTAAATCTATCTATATAGATTTATATCCCCAATTAAGATACTCTTCCAAATCATTCATGGAGGAATGTTTAGACAACTTTATCTTTACCGATTGTAGCATTGGTATGTCATTCCTTATCCGTAGTATATCAACATATAATACTAGAAATTTCACGACGCCCCCCATCGACCCTTTTGTACACACTAGAACTCTTACCTCATCGAATGTAACTCGATCATCATCTTCTATGATGCGTACTCTCATCATCATCATCCATGATGAATCCATACCTCCTAGGTATCTTCTAAGACTATTCCGTGATTTACGATTCTTGGTGGTACAATAGATCTATCTACAAAGTTCCTCTTATTTCGACTTATAGTGTTTTGTGGTTCTTGAACTCTTCAAGATCTATTATTCTCCCACTAGCCCTTCAATGATAAACACCTTTATCTTAGAAAGCGCGCAGTTTCGTAACAAACACCTTTTGCTAAGTAGGATTATAGAACATATACCCTAAACTTACTTTTTTAGGATGTCCCACAAATCACACTTGTCAAATCTTGTCCCAAGCTTATCCTTTTGAAACCTTTTCACATAAGTTGACAACCCTTTATCTTAACATACTTAAGATTAGAATCCTCCCCGCCCATAACTTTTATGGAGTCTTGGGGCTGGATTTTGAGGTTACCATTTTCGTAGATATGCATCCATTTCTAGGACATTATCCTGAAGGATACTCGGAATGTCAGAAAATCATTATGGACCGCACTATGTCCAACAAGGTATGATTTTTCCTTTCGTATACATCAATCAATTATTATGTATCGTGAGGCGTCCATTATGAGAAAACCATTTGAGATGATCTAGAAACTTATTGCACAAGTATTTATTCCTCGATCTAATCAAAGAATCTTAATACTTTGTCAATTTGTTTCACTTCAATTCTTTGAACCTTTCAAATAATTCATACTTGTATTTCAAAGAAAATACACACATTCAACTCTTTGAATGATCATCTCCTTTCTTATACTAATTTGTTCAATATGCAAAATTATTTTCATGTAAGTCAAGTATACAAAATTTATTAAGTAATATTCCATTTATACAAAACATTATTATTATAAATAGAACAACAATTGTTCTTAATTATAATACCAAAAATTTTATCATCCAACAATAAAATGGAAATAATATTTTAACAAGAACCGGAATACAATAACAACTTATCGACTTAATAGATTTGCTCAGTATGCATTGCTAAACTATAAGTTTCTATGGCTAATGCAACAACCTTTGCTTCATTTTCCACACATAGATTACTTATATTTGTTTAGCTTTCTACTTCGCTTGGTCCCTTCATAAATCTATATTTATGATAACCAAAGTCGGATCCAATACCCAAGTAGAACCTCGACTTAAAGAAAAATTTATTTCAATCATGAACAAAAATCGTATTGTAAATCAAACTTCACTAAGCTTCTTTGGTTAGCCTCTCGCAAGATGCTTCTCGCAGCTTTCTTTCCAAAGGTCCAGCTTATTGCAAAGGAAGCAAACTCCTTTGCTATCCGTGACGCTTTTGTTCTTATTATCCTTTGTTTATTCCTTTCTATTTACCTTCTTTGAATCGCTCTTCTTTTTCGTAAGATCCTTTGGCCCCTACCCAAGAAGACTTGATCTTTCTTGGTTGGAAAGTGACTCTCAACATTTTTCAACATGTTAAGCAAATCAAAGAAAGTCGATATCTAGTTTGTTCATATGAAAAATTCACAACAATTGTGAAAGGAGTCCGGGAGAGTGAGTGCAAGATCAAATCTTGGCTCAACTCTCCATCCATGACAAAACCAGTTGTCCTAATTGATCAATCAAATTGATAATGTTAAGAACTTTTTCTCTGCATCTATAGTGTCATCTGGCCATTCTAGATCTAAGAGCTCCTTAGATATCCGATATCTATCGGTCCCACTTTCTTCACCATCAACTACTTGATGTGCGGAATATAATAGGAGATCCATATAGTTTCATGCCGACGCCAAGCTCACATTCATAGATGCGAGCATGATGCATCGAGCCAATCAGCATCATCTTGCCACTTTCTAAAAGTAACAATGTCTTCCTCAGAGGCATTGTCTCGCGCAACCATTGCAGGATAGGCGATATGACATAAGATAGCTTTTCACCATGAGAACTATTCTCAAATTCCTTAACCAATCCGCTTAATTCTGGCCCCGTTAATTTAGCATCTAATATGCTTCGCAGTGATAGTAATTTTAGACATTATAAAATTCTCAGAAATGAATTTGTAATTAACAACATTTTAACATACATTCTTTTATTAATTACCAAAATAATTTAGGTCTTGTTTTAAATTGGTATCTCCCACTATTTTCTTCAAACTATATTACCTCACTTATATAGTTCGCAAAAAATCTAATTAAAGATTTGCTAGTGAGAATAAGGATCCCATTTCAAATGTATATAGCCTTGTGGTGACACAACAAACTATATATAAATAAATAGGTAGACAACTTTTGTCAATTACATCAACTATGCAACTCCTTTTCTTTTGCCTCTTAGATTATTTTGATCAAGTGGTGGCACATCCGAATCAAAATTATCCAAGTTAAGTCCCACCTAGCACTCCATATATTCAAAAAGAAAATATCATCCTTGTGGTGACACAACAAAACAATATTGTTCAATTTTTTATAAGCATCAAATGTGATAAATTAACATCTTAAATACTTAATACTTGCCTTGTGGTGACACAACAAACTCATATTAAATATTTAATACTCTATTAATTTTATCATGCTAGAAGACTTAACGCTCGATATTCCAAATATCTTTGAACGCTTAGACTTAATATAAAAAATTGAGGGGTTTGTTATTAATTTGTCTCATCTTGTTTAGCGCATGCATTTATATATATATATAAAAAAACGCCATTATATTAATGAACATGCGAAGCATGTTTGCATAATATATAATATATATATATATATAGTATAAGCATGCATATAGAATACTATATTCTACCCGGATTGATTATGGACTTTTATTCTAGTTTGGTTCACTAGAGCCACCAAGTGAACCAAAAGGTCAAACCCTAGGGGTGCAAGAAATAATATTTAAATATAACTATTACATTTAAACCCTGCTCCATTACAAACGGGTCTTCAAGCGCCTCCTTGCTCCTTGATCTCCAATTCTTCAAAATAATTCTAATTATTCCTATTACAAAACTATTTAAAATAAATAGAAACCTTGATCAAGCCAATAAGGGGAAGTACATAGGAGGAAATAGAATTTACATTAAGAAAAATTAGAGAAGACGAGGTACGCAGAGATCCCCATTTAATAAAACCCATACATTCATGCATCCAACTAAAATAAAATCCAATCGCATCGTCAATAGTCCATAATCAATCCCATTTATTATCATACACATCACCATACGCATCAATAAATAACATTCATCTTATGAATAATAAACATTTAATATATATATTGATATCATTTAATGGGCAAATTTAGTTAAGATAAAATCTAATTTTGAATCAAAATAAACTCCTTTATTTTAATCCAAATTTAAATCAAAATAAAACTATTTTATTTTAATTTATCCAATTTTGAATAAAATAAACTATTTTATTTTAATCAAAATTTTTAATCAAAATAAACTCCTTTATTTTAATTAATTATGGAATCCAATTCCATGTAATAAAAAAAAAATCTTTAATTAAAATAAACTCTTTTATTTTAATTAATTATGGAATCCAATTCCATGAAAAAAAAATCTTTTATTAAAGGAAACACTTGATATTCTTTTTCTATTCACAAATAAACTCCTTTATTTTGAATAATATGAAATCTTATTTCATATTTAAATAAACTCCTTTATTTAAGGAAATTAGGATTCTCTTTCCTATTCACAAATAAACTCTTTTATTTTGAATAATATGAAATCTTATTTCATATCTAAACAAACTCCTTTATTTAAGGAAAGATGGATTTACTTTCCTATTCACTAATAAACTCCTTTATTTTAGGAAAAATAAAATCCAATTTCAACTCCAATTAGTTATCATGGAATCCAATTCCAACTCTAATTAGTTAAGAGCATGAAATTCTAATTTTAAAATTAAAATAAACTCTTTTTATTTTAAGATTAAAATAAACCTTTATTTTAAAATAAAAATTTAAACTTTTAAAATTTTAAAGATTAAAATAATTATATATATATATAATTTCAATTTTAAAATTAAAATAAACTCTTTTTATTTTAATATTAAAATAAACTTTTATTTTAATTATAAAATAATTAAGAATATATATATATATATATATATATATATATATATATATATATATATATATATATATATATATATATATATATATCCGTAATTTTAATTTCAAAAAAAAATTTGACGATGATCTCGCTAAAAAAGATAACATATTTTAGATTACATATGTTTCACGTGGCCCATGATTTTTAAATTTAGAAAATCCTTTGATCCGTGACTTTTTTTAAAAAAATGACTAAGTCATAAAAAAAAAAAAAACTTTAATCTTTTTTTTTTTTTCTTTTTTTTTTTTTTTTACTTGCACAAAAAGTTTTTTATATGGTAAATTTTATATAACAAAATTATGCCCAATTAAATTGTTCTAAACACATATCAATATACATATCAAATCAAAAATTAATTAATAATTTGCATAAAGGTTTGGCTCGATACCATCGTTAGGTTTGTAATATTCATTAAAGCAATCAAATTGCATAAAAAAAGCTAAGCGCAGTAAAATCGAGTTTTAAAAAATTTACAAACCATATACCCGATCATCCTTTTACGATAATTATTAATTAAACGAAAAGATAAAGAATAAAATCATACCCTCAAGATCGAAGCTTCCTCGTACAAGTTCACCTCCAAATCCTTTCGCTCAACTCAATCCACCGGGGTTTGGTTCCTTCCTTTCGATCAACGTTAGCCACCCAAATGTTTGGCCTCTGAGAGGTGATCCACCAAGGAAGAAGAAAATTCAAGAAGAAGGGTGGTGGTTGGCTAAACCCTAGTTTTTCTATCTCTATAGTAAAGGGTGTACTCTCCCAACAATTGGAATTATTACGATGTTGAAAAATCAACAACCCATCACACCCATAATAAGACTCCTCTTATTTATAGATGTGGGCAACCCACCTTAACAATTAAGGAATTAGGTTTTAATTAATTAATTAAATTCTTTTAATTAATTAAGCTCCCTAATCTTATTAGGATAATTAATTAAACTCCTTTAATTAATTTTCCTTCCTAATCCAATTAGGAATAAATGAGAGTACTTATATTAAATTAATTCCTAAACTCTTTTAGAAATTAAAATAATAATAATTGTAATAATATTAATAAGACTCCTCTTATTAATTTATATTTAATATTTCTAAAATATTAAATAATAATATTAAGCTATTTAATTTATTCTATCACCATAGATTAAATTAAATATACTTAACATATTATTACGATTATGCCATTAACTTCTTAAATAATTATTCTTCCTTTTATGGTGTGACCTTTAGGTTCTCCATATTAAACCTATTGAATAAATCAATTAGAATAATTCTAATCTTATTTAAATAAATAAATTAAACAATTAATTTATTTAAATAAATAATATTTATTCTACAATAGGATAAGCCTCCCAATGATCAACGACTTTTCCGTATAATATAGATTTCAACATTAATCATTAAAGAACCTTTCGAGTAAATAGTTACCGCATAATTCAATCCTTCCACCATACAATGTCCCAATTAAATATAAGACATGGAATTACCACAAGTCTTATTTTATTTAATTATATGTATTTTCGATCCTTAAATGCACAACTCCAAATAATGCAAATTAGAAACTCCTTTCTAATTTCATTCTCGCCGCCAAGGACTACTGGGTTGTCATTTATCGAATCACATAGACATTTCTCTTTTTTATTAGAAGTGGTAGATTCTTTATCGATCATACATTATCTCCATGTATAACTTATTATACCCAAGCATACCTTTGATATACCCTAAGGGTCTTAAGGAATAAGTCAAAGTATAACTCATCATACACAAGATACTATGATGATCTCAAGTCCAAGGATCACTTGTACTACTATCACTACAGAATTCCTATCGACAGCAAAAATAAACTCCATTAGGTATTCCTTAGCGAGCCAATGCTCAAAGGAACTTATTCTCTAATAAGCACCTACATACTTGCTTTTAGTGTCTCCACACAAATGATCATGAGATCAATCATCCTCATCCAACGAGCAAGTTAACGATGTACCAATCTATCCTGGATTCACTAATCCCCAATTTAGTAATCCAACGATTGGGAACTATTTTAGTTTTAAGCTTTCTAAGAATTTAGATCTCATTAGAATGATCATCATCATTATTCTAAAAGCATTGCTTAAAACTATGGGTTTATCACATATTATAAAACAAAGATCATGTAGATAATTAAAAGCCTTTAATAAATTAATACTTTTTATTAATAAATGAATAAGATTGTTACAAAGTATATGCTTTATCATCAAACATGATCGGCTTGTATGCATACTACTTTCAAAGAATAACTACGCCAGTTATTTTTAACCAACTTATATTTGTCGCTTTCTTCATCCAATCGCTTTCAGTTATGGGGCCCACACATGGTCACAAATAATGTTATCATTTAATATTCCCTTATGAACAAAGATTTAATATTCCTCGACCAAACGAATATTCCCAACAATGAATGAATATTTTATAACCACTTGCTTATTTTGAAATATTTGCGTGTATTTAACCCCTAACTATCCACATTAATCAAATCAACCCTTACTATTTCAAAATAATAATTAGAGAAAATTAAATTTCATTAATAATAAGTTGATGGGGTCTTACATGCTACTGTCAGCATTTAATATTCCCGACAAAGATTTTAATATTCCACGACCAAACGAATATTCCCGACAAAAATGAATATTTTATAACCACTTGCTTATTTTGAAATATTTATGTATTTAACCCTTAACTATCCACATTAATCAAATCAACCCTTACTATTTCAAAATAATAAATAAAGGAAATTCCTTTTTATTTAAAAAATTTGGGGTCTTACAACCTCCCTCCTTATGAAATTTCGTCCTCGAAATTGACGTGACGACTGGTGTGTTTGAAAAGGTGAGGATACCTCGCTTTCATTTCCGCTTTCCAATTCCCGTGTCATTTCCTCTATAGCATGATTCCTCCACAAAACTTTAACTTGTGGTATGACCTTTCATGCAGTAGGACATGCTCCTTCCTATCCAAAATCTTGACAGTACCTCCTCATACGTTAAGTCTTCTCATTATCTCGTCTGGTTCTAACTCTATAACGTGGTTCGGGTCTTTCACATATTTACGGCAAGTACCGATATGAAACACATTATGAACACGAGACATACTTGAGGTAACGCAAGTCTATAGGCTACATTTCCTACTCGGTCAAGAATTTGAAATGGACCAATAAATCGTGGATCGAGCTTTCCTCTCTTCCTAAATCTTGTAACTCCCTTCCATGGAGCAACTCATGAATAATACATGATCCCCTACACTAAATTCCACGTCCTTTCGATGAAGATCCGCATAACTCTTTTGTCGATCTTGTCTTTTTTGTATACGCTTGTCGAATCATTTGGATCTTTTCGGAGTCATATACGTACTAACTCGGGTCCCAACAATGTTGCTTAACCCACTTCATCCCAACATATTGGAGAACGACATTTTCGTCCATATAATGCTTCAATGGAGCCACACTTATACTTGCCTCGATAATCATGTTGTTGTAGGAGAATTCCACCAATGGTAAATACTTATCCCAACTACCCTTGAAGTCTAGGACACGTTGTCTTAATATATCTTCAAGAGTTTGAATAGTCCTCTCTGATTGTCCGTCTGCTTTGGGGATGGTATGTCAACTAAATCGCAAATCTGCGCTCATAGCTTTTTGCAAGCTAACCCAAAATCTTGAAGTGAATCTTGGGTCACGATCCAAAACTATGGATACAGTGCATGCCATGCAACCTCACAATCTCATTTACGTACATATACTAGCAAGACGTTCAAGGAATAAGTCTCCGTGACGGCAAGAAATGAGCAAATTTGGTTAATCTATCAACCATAACCCAAATAGCATTGATGCCTTGAGAAACCGTAGGAAGACCCGTAACGAAATCCATGGTAATATGTTCCCACTTCCATTTCGGAATCTCAAGTGGTTGCAACGGACCCTTAGGTACTAGATGCTCCGCCTTTACACATTGGCAAGTTAAACACATCGAGATAAACTTTGCAATCTCTCTCTTCATATTGTTCCACCAAAATGTATGTCGAAGATCACGATACATTTTAGTACTTCCAGGATGGATTGCAAATGGTATATTGTGTGCATCCATCATAATCTTGTACTTCAAATCAGAGTCGTTAGGAACACAAAGTCTAGAGTGGACTCGAAGTATTCCTTCTTCATCAATTCTCGCTTCTGGAATAGCTCTTTCTTGTACTTTCTTCTTCATATGCATCAGCTCCGGATCGGTGGCTTGAGCAACCTTAACTTTTTCTATTAAAGTTGGCTCTATACGTATACTTGACATCATCGCACTCGTTTCCGCATATGATCTTCTACTCAACGCGTCAGCTACCACGTTAAACTTTTCGAGGATGGCATGGTCGTAACATGTCTTGAAATGAGTCTCCTCTTGAGTTCTTCAAGCTCTTCCCACAATCCTTGCTCCATTCGAATTTTGTATCTCTACGAGTCACCATAAGAATGGAATAGCGATTCGAGAATATCCTTCAACGAATCTCCGATAATAACTAACTAAGCCTGAAAGCTACGATTTTCGATTCTCGACTTAGGTTGCTCTCAACTGTGACTCATATCCCAATCTTGGATAAAGCACGTCACAATGACACCTATCGCTTTACTATCGCATCTAATATGACGTCCCCTACAGAGAGTTCGGCTTAGTGAATTCCACAAAGGAAGTCACAAGATAAAGGCTCAGTACCAAATTTATAGTTGAATTTTTAACTCACGAAGTTCAATAGGAGCCATTCGATATGAGATTTTAGAAATGAGTTTTGTCTTAGGTTCAAAGTCGATACAATATTTAATATCGTGTTTTGGGAGTAAACCAAGAAATTCTTCAGAAATATACGTCGGAAAAATCAATAACAACAGAATATTATTCAAATCGACGTGTCTTTATTCAAATCCATAACATGGACTAAGAAAACTTGACATCCGTAATAAACGAATGACTTCATGGCTTGATATGAAAATGTTTGACTACAATGGTTTGATTGTTTGAATTGAATAACGAGTTGCTTAGGAATATGAATACTAACAACCTTACAAAAGCAATTAATTTGGCATGATGAGTAGTTAACCTTAAAATCACATCAAAAGCAAATATCTCTATAGAAATAAGGTTAACGGTAATGTGATAGTGCCAACTTGAATCAAGCAAGATTTTTAAACAACGGATGTAATGAAAGTTTCTCCTAATGGAGTCTCCACAGATAGGTCAAAGTTTAATTTCTCCGTAGTCAAGTTCAAACGTTGAGAGCAAGTAAGAGAGATAAAAGAATGGGTAGAACCCAGATTCTAGTAAGGTATAAACTTCGCAAGAATTTATAATTAACTAACCTGCGCTAACTTCGTTCGGGTTCCTCGCATTTTTTTGGACCGGTCACACGACAAACGCTTTCCAGGAACCGTTGACTTTGACTTTTCTGTATCCGCCTCTGGTGCCAACGTCCCAACTGGACTTGATTTCGCTATAGGACAAAATCTAGCTATGTGAACATCTTTTCCACAACTAAAACATACCTTGGAAGGCTTTGAACAGTTTGACCTTATATGTCCCTCCTCTCCGCATCTGTAGCATCTAACTGGCGATCGTTCTTTTCCCCTAGAATTTGTTCTTTGGTCTTCGATCTTTCACTGTCAAACGCCTTCCGTCATTGTTAAATCTTCTCTTTTAGATTGGACATCTCTTTCCATAATATCAACGCGTCGTATGCGGCTTACCCATGCATCACTCATTCTCACTGTTCGCTTATTTCTTCTTTCACCGTCGATTCTAGCTTTATCATCTTATACTCGCCAAAGAAAGAGTGCTTCATTCAAGCATCACATATCGGGTAACACAAGCTTGAATCGTTGCATCCTTTTGCTCCATTTGCTCGCAATTCTTCACCGCTTCTTCTAACTCATGAATACGATTTTGCAATTCTACATTTTGATCATAAAATACCTCTAATAAACTCTCTTCGTGTACCTCTTCTTCCTCTTCTTCCTCACTCTCAAATTTGTTACCTTTATGGATTATCTATCTCGTGCAACTATCAATTCTTCACTCACCACACGGATATCTCTAATTCCTTCTTCACCGACATCACATTATCCCGGTTGGCGATTAGAGGTGTCTCCACGATCTCATTCACTCCATTGTTAACGCTCTCGTGACCATTCTTAAAACTATCATAAAACAAGGGTTAATTAAATAAATTAACAAATCACATAATACCCCTATATTATGACCAACCAACAAATAAGCTTAGGTAGGACACACTAGCGAAGGTTTTACTCGTCTCTCCCCTCCTAGTTCTATTCCCCGATCTCCGCCAGAGATCATATCCCTAAGCTCTGATACCAACTGTGACGCCCCCAAAATAGGTATACACAACACCCATTCTGAGTCGCCAAATACATGGTACAAGAAGTAAACTACAACTTCAATAATACAAATGTCGTGTGAAATACGACAATATATACTGTGAGTTTAAATATAATATTGTCTTCTAGACAATATCCACACGCAAATAAATCCCCATCATAATTATTGATACATTATTTTACAAAAATGGTGAGGACTACTAAACAACTCTCTCTAGAACCTTCATTCCATATACCCGACTAGTACTCGCTACATTCTCGCCTCCCCGAGAAGAAAAATGGAACAACAAGGAAAAGGGTGAGCTCAACTAGCCCAAGAAGAATATTATGACTAAGATAATATACAACAAATTATCGTTAGTCTTCAACAGGAAAAATCGATAGAATACAATAGACAACAAGTTTCGGATCAATATTCGCAATGAAATAATAATTCATAGAAGAGTTACGTAGAGAATGAAATCTACTATAATCTATGAATTTAACGAATTCATCATCAATATTTTATCCTCAGTAACATCAATCAATATTCATCTCAAATCAAATATTCATCTTTGCACTACAGCCAAAAGATATTCATCAATCGGTCATGTTCATCTCAACACTGCTCATCTTTGCACTAAAGGCCAAAGATATTCATCACCGGTCATGTTCATTTAAACACTGCTCATCTTTGCACTACAGGCCAAAGATATTCTTCAAATCATTCATCTTTGCACTACAGCCAAAGATATTCAATAATATCATCATTTAAGACCGAGGATGATGAAAATATTTTTAAAGAACGAATCCAAAGGAAACAAAATGACAAGGATTAAGGATTAAGGATTCGTACTTTGTTTTATCCATGTCCAACAATACCTCAAAAATAATCATAGTGGTGTAAATTTCAAGAATGATCAAAACATGGATACAATCAAAGCTAGTATCCGAATAGATATTTTGGACTAAAAAGAAGAAATTTTATTTTTCTATGAATAGTGTTGTATCGTGAATAGTCAGATATCGTGAATAAAGCCATATACGTGAATAGTAACTCAGACACCAAAAGATAGAAATTCCACAAAAAATATTTTCACGCTTATGAATAGTACTCGTGAATAGTAACTCGTGAATAGTAACTCATGAATAGTAACCCCGACATGAAAAAGTTCCAAATTTGATAAAAAGTTCCAACTAATATTTCAAAGATAATGATATTGAAGAAATAATATCATTACGAAAAAAATAATATCCCTTACCTCAAAGAATCAAGATTTCCGGAAGGAAAGGTTGGAAGTGATCTTTGAATGAAACTTGTAATTGAATAAAGAACTCTCAAAGTATCTAAATACTCACAAAATACGCTCAATAATATAGAGAGAGAAGAGAGAAAACTTTGTTTCGTGTGATTTTTTCAATTCTAACTTAGCCCTCTATTTATAGGAAAATGTTAGCTTTCAAGGCAGGTGAGACTTGACTGCCACCGATGGCTTTACCTGCTACTATTGCCACCCACCACATTTGAAATAAAATTCAGCACATTTTTTTTCACCAACCACAAGTGGGGCCCACCAATTCTAGAATTTTCCACCAAAATCATTTATAACCTAATTTCCGAATCAGTCACCTCTTAAAATTCATAATTAATTATACGCTCATTTTTAATTCGCTCAAAATTTGTGGACATATACTCAACTTATATATGTATAACATATCCAAAAATTACAACGATCCAACGGTCGGATTAAATATTATAACTCACACAATAAAGCTGTAATAACACCGATTTGATCTTTTAATACCTCCAATCCGACAAAATACAAATAAAATATCTCAGCATTAATTCCTTCATTAATAACCACATAAATAAATCCATCATTTATATTCATATAAAATAAATATTTCCTTATCATATGAATCAATAATTAATTATTCACAAATAATATTACAGAATCACATTTATGACAACCAGGCTGTTCCCAGGAAAGAGGGGGCTTTCCAATAAGGATCTCTCCTTACTGGCGCGCAATTAGGTGACCAAACCTCTCCTTAGACAGAACTTTCTAGACATTGCCAATAATGTTATCTAATAATATTATTCAAATAATATGAATTATTGATCTGATAATGGGAAATCTTCGTAATGACAATTATTGAAACAAAGAATAATATAAAATACCAACGCAATAATTATTGAATCAATAAAATAAACTATTGAATAGTAATTATCGTAATAATTATTGAGTAGTGCCTTCACGTAAGAATCAATAATTGATGCAATCTGGTGCTACTTCGCTCAACAACGCCAGATTAGTGTGTTTTAACCACCGGGTATTCCAACAAGATATTAATTGTAATAATTACGTGTTATTTTTAAACAACTTATATTTGTCATTTTCCTCATCCAATCGCTTTCAGTTATGGGGCCCACACATTTCAACTACTGTCAGCATTTAATATTCCCAAAGCAGTCACGAATATTCCACGACCAAACGAATATTCCCCGACAAAAATGAATATTTTATAACCACTTGTTTATTTTGAAATATTTGCGTATTTAACCCTTAACTATCCACATTAATCAAATCAACCCTTACTATTTCAAAATAATAAATAAAGGAAATTCCTTTTTATTTAAAAAAATTTCGGGGTCTTACACTAATAACATACCACCTCGTGTCATCATAAGACAGGGTTGTGCTCATCCATTTGCTGAGTATATTTACGAGCACTACCTATATAATCTTGGTATTTTTTGGAGTTTAATTCCCAATTAGAGACAGTGAAGATAATGATATATCAAGAGAAGACTCATCATTGGGAAGAATATGATAGTAATCTTCTCGTTTTTCTTTGGGGTTTATTGGGTCAACCAAGGATAATTCTGTGGCCATATGATATCTACCATAACCTAGAAGCATGGCCTCCCATGTACGAAGGTTTCCTTGAGCACTTCCCAAAGATTCTAATTTCTAAAACAGTTTTTGACTATACCTTTATGTAAGGTGTCATTGTGACGTGCTACAGTTAGTATATATTTGTATCCAAACTCACAACATATGTGTTGTTGTATTTTGCACGATAATTATTGTAATAAAGTTGTAGTTATTTTCCGCACTATATATTTGGCGACTCAGAATGGGTTGGGTGGAATGGACCTATTTTGGGGTCGTTACATATATATTTTAATTTCCTCCGAAATATAGGTCTATTAATCAAACTTTGAAGTTTTAGTCAACTGATTAGCAAATTTTATAAATAAATTATAAATTATAATATTATATATTCAAAACATTATATTGTGGTTCTGGTCATCTTCCTTGGAGAAAACTGAGAGGAGCCACTCAAAGCAAGAAAATGAATTAAGTTATTCTCATTTACAAAAAATTGATACCAATGTATGATTAAATCAGTAAGACAAATGAGTGTAATATTAATTACTTAATTATCAAACTTATTTAACATTATTTTATCTTATAATAATATTGTTAATTTATTATAGATGGAAGAACATGAAGAAGCAAATAAATTAATACCATCTCATAACAAATATCAAATTTAACTAATATTAATATGTTTTAGATTTAGTGGTTGGGGTCATATATGACCCTTTAGACTAGTAGTTCGTCGAAGTGGGATGGAACCACATATATATATAGTTTAGTTGTTACCACTATAAATGTATGTACACAGTCGGCTTTGACGATGGTTTTTTGGGCGCAATAGTTATTCTGGTCTACGGTGATAGGTGAACCGTCGTCATAGCCCAAAAAATGCATAAATCATATCCTTCTGTAATGCATAGATGTGTGTGTATATATATATATATATATATATATATATATATATATATATATATATATATATATAGTTCGCTTCTCCAATTGGCGGCTCGTCAAATAATCGGCTTTAGCGACAGTTCAATTCGTCACTATATCAATAGAAAGTCGACACTATAGCTGTAATGACCATGAATTTTAAAATCATTATTTAATTAAATATGTGATTTAATTTTTAATGAGTTAGTTTTGTGAGTCTATTTAAACCTTATGTGGTTATGTGAATTTATAATATGATTAAAGGGAGTCACTAATAGTTATTTAAATTGGTGGACTAACCCTAAGAGTTTGGTATCAAAGAATTGTTAGAATTCTTAATGATTAAATATTCAATCCATTTGAATATAGTTATAGATTTTAAACATATTGATTCATTACAATTATGAGTATATCACCACTATCGAAGTAAACTATATCATATGAGACTTGTGTGGTGTTATGATTTGGAAATGGCTTGAAGCTAACCCATTTTTTGCACTTGCTAGATCAAATGCAAATTGCTACCATCCCAAAGATTACAAAATGGGCGCAAATTGCGTCGATTGACGATCTAGAAAGTTAGTTTCTACTGTAGCACTAAATTGGAGAATTAATATTATATGTGTGACATTAATAAAACATGTGATAAGAATACATTCTAATGATATGAAGGATCATGTAGTGCAATGATTTTTAAACAGAAATAACTAAATATTTGTGTATTCCAGTGATTGGGGAAAGAAATTATGTATGTACACTTGATAGATAATATTAATTAATTAATAATGTGTTGATTAATAATTATTATGAATAAATAATGATTAATGAGTAAAGAGATTTATAATTATTACATGATTATATATTTACTCGATTAAGTTATGCAAAAATACAAATAGTAAATCTTTATTATATGGTAGTTAACTATATATTTTATATAGTCCAAAGTGGCACATTTACATGTATATATATTATGTATATAGTAAGAGTTATTTGCATTCATGTGAGTTGAATAATAATATTGTTAATAAGAAATGAATTGTGTATACACATTCTATAACCAAAGTATATATTATGTGTATAGTATAAACCAAATATTGTTTTGATATTACATTTTGTGCAAGTGTTGAGTTTTCTCTCTTGTCCCATAATTAGAGCCCACTTCATCCCACTTCATCATTTCCATGTGAAAAGCTAAATAGTCTATATTCATCTCAAAATCAACCAATCTAGGGCAATAAAGGGATGGGGAGTGAGATTCATGAGTGGAATCACCAACTCTCTCTTACCCATTATACATTCTTGAAATCAAATGGTTTGATTTGTGAGGTAATGGCATTATCTAGTCAACCATTCTTCTATAAATAAGACCTTCACCTTCCTCATTACAATTTGCTGAGAATTAGTTTGCTAAGAGTGAGTAGATTGATAGATTGCAGCTGAATTGATTCACAAAGGTATAACTTCCTATCCCTAATCTTCATTTTTTTGATAAATTGCTTAGTGAATTGATTCTTTGAATTAAGCATGTATTAGTTGATATTTGATTTGGGTTATGTTGCTTAATGTTATACAAGCTTCTAAATGTGTTGGGAACCCTTTCCATAAGAAAATTTTGTGATGGGTTCTTTGAACCGTCAAGCAGAAGCGGTGTCCTTTCGATCGACAGATCAAGTAACATATTTGCTTGCTTTTATCTTGGCAATGGTGCGACTACGCCTGCACCTTCACTAGGTCTGGTGTTTTCTGTTATGTTGCTGATGTGCTAACTTGTTGGCATCTGGTTAAAGCAAGCATGAAAACTTTTTAGCACTCACACATAAGCATATGCATGTAGTATGATCATGTATAACCATATTAGTGCATATGATTGACACAATACTTATGGTTTTGAAATAAAGATTGTAGTTTCAAAAGTGAACTTTGTCACGAACACATCATGTGAGCATTCAGAGTTTATGAACATGATAGTATGGTTTATATTGCCATGAAATGAAAGACTAAGGTGATTAAACACACTAGCTTGCATGATTGAAATTTAAGACTATTTCAAAGATAAGAAATTTAGGACTTTTCAATGTGAACTTGACCAAGACTTTTATCCTGTAAGTTCTAACCATTTGTGTGACGCCCCCAAAATAGGTATACAACACCCATTCTGAGTCGTCAAAATACATGGTACAGAAACAACTACAACTTTATTAATACAACATAAAAACTGTGAGTTTAAATACAAATATTGTCATCTAGACAATATCCGCACTCAAATAAGTTCTCAGTACAATTATTGATACATTATTTTACAAAAATGGTGAGGACTACTAAAACGACTTCTAGAACCATCATTCCACACCCCGACTAATACTCGCTACATTCTTGCCTTCTGAGAAGAAAAATGGAACAACAAGGAAAATGGTGAGCTCAACTAGCCCAGTAAAGAACATTATGACTAAGGTAATATAAAACAAATTATCATTAGTCTTCAACAGGGAAAAATATAATAGAATAAAATAGACAACAAGTTTTAAATCAATATTCGCAGCGGAAATAATAATTCATTAGAAGAGTTAAGTAGAGAATGCAAACTACTATCTTCTATATATGAATTTAAAAATTCATCGTCTATCTTTTATCCCTGTAACATCAAACAATATATATCTGGAATCAAATATTCATCTTTGCACTACAGGCCAAAGATATTCATCAGTTGGTCATGTTCATCTAAACACTTGTTCATCTTTGCACAACGGGCCAAAGATATTCATCAGAATTCATTCATCTTTGCACTACAGGCCAAAGATATTCAATTATATCATCATTTAGGACTGAGGATGATGAAAAATATTTTAAAGAAATAAAATCCAGTGAAACAAAAGAATAAATATTAAGGATTCGTACTTTAAACAATCCAAGTTCAAAAATACTTCATAAATAACCAGTAGTGGAGTAAGATTCAAGAATGATCAAAATATGGATACAATCAAAACTAGTATCCATAATAGATATCTTGGACGAAAAATGAAAATTTAATTTTTCTGTGAATAGTGTCGTATTCGTGAATAGTGCCGTATACGTGAATAGTGCCATATACGTGAATAGTAACTCCGACACCAAAAGATAGAATTTTCACAAAAAAACATCATCATGCTTCGTGAATAGTACTCGTGAATAGTAACCCGTGAATAGTAACTCATGAATAGTAACCCCGACATGAAAAAGTTTCAAATTTGATAAAAAGTTTCAACCAATATTTTAGCATAATGATATTGAAGAAATAATATCATTTGAGAAGAAAATAACACCCCTTACCTAAAAAGGATAGTACTTCTGACTGGTATACTGGATATAGTGCTGAAAGGACTTGCACCGTATAGCAATACTCAAAGTACTAAAATACTCACAAAAATACGCTCAATATATCGAGAGAGAAAGAGAGAGAAATCTGTAGTTTCTGGTGTGATTTTCAATTCTAACCTAAGCACCCTATTTATAGGAAAATGCTTAGAACACCAAAGCAGAAAATTTAATATAATATTAATATATTATAAAAAATTTCCTACGCCCACTAAGACTCCTGAATTCAGCATGTTTACAACACATGGGGGGCCAACCAAAACAATAAAAACATTTTTCTTAATAAAAATAATTAAAACTTCCAAAAATCAATTATTTCGGAACTTCGGAACTTCAATAATTCATAATAAATAGCCCTTTTATCAGAAAATTCGAATCACATGACTTTTTATAGGAAATTCAATTCTCTACAACTTTGCAGAAGGAATTTTTTCGAAATTCCAAACAGAAATTGACCGAAATCCATAAACGGTTCGATTTTACAGGCTATAATCAAATTTCAGTTAAGAAATGGGTCCACCAACATGTTTAACATGTTTTAAACAACTTTTGCAACAAAAATACTCTTCCTCCTCATATATCCCACATTCATTGTAAAAATATCATCATTATTATATAATATAATAAAATATTATTTTATCAGAAAAGATAAAATATCAATTTTTAACAATTGTCATTTTAAAATTTTCTCCATCTATAACCACATAAAATCAATATTTTCCTCATCATATAAATCAATAATTAATTATTCACAAATAATATTACGAGAATCACAATATTGGCAACCAGGTAGTTCCCTCAGAAAGAGGGGCTTTCCAATAAAGATTTCTCCTTACTGGCGCGCAATTAGGTGACCAAACCTCTCCTTAGATGTAACTTTCTAGACATTGCCAATAATGTTTTCTAATAATATTATTCGGATAATATTAATTATTGCTTCGATAATGGAAAATAATCAGATAGTGACAATTATTGAAACAACAAGAATATAAAATATCAACGCAAAGAATTATTGAATCAATAAAATAAAATCTTTGAATAAGAATAACATCGTAATAATTATTGAGTAGTGCCTTCTTACGTAAGAATCAATAATTGGTGCAATATCGTAATGCCTTCTTGTAACAACGCCAGACATCGTGTTTTAACCAACGGGTATTCCAATAGTATTAATTGGTAATAATCTGCGCCATTATTTATAAACAACTTATATTTGTCGCTTTCTTCATCCAATCGCTTTAAGTTATGGGGCCCATAAAAGATCGCTACCGTAAATTTAATATTCCCCGACAAAGAAGAATATTCAACGACCAAAACGAATATTCCCAACAACAATGAATATTTTATAACCACCGCTTATTTAAAATATTTGCGCATTTTACCCATAACTAACCACATTAATCAAATCAACCCTTACTATTTCAAAATAATAAATAGAGGAAAATAAATTTCATTTATTAATAATTTGGGGTCTTACAACTTGAGCATATATATGTGGCTTTAATATATGTTTCAAATGCATAAGAGTTAGATGTCGCGAGGCCTTGTATGTACTAGGTTGACTTGGTATAAATTATGCTATGACTATGCGAGCATGTATATTAGGATTCATTATGCCTATAAACCTATTGAAACAAGCATTTGTATTAATAGATTAAGTAATCTCTATGTTGACATATGACATAAATTATAAAGTAAGATGATTTCATAACCTTTGTATGTATTAATGTCATATAAATTGTAAGTTAAACTTGTGGTAGTAAATTCAAGTATGGCCATGTGTTATATGTGAAACTTTAGCATGTATGTATGTTAAAATATATGTGTACTTAGTATGTTAGAGTTGGATCAAGTCGTCGAGAAAAAGCTCAAACTGGTTCAACCAGGGACAAAGTCTTGAGATCTTGTAGTCCTAAGCTTAGACCAGCAGCAATTGCGCCCATCCTGCAGTCTTGCCAAGATTCTATTTTTGATTCTAAAATTCAAGGCACGTTTGTATGATTTCTGTATCTTGTAATATATGACCAATATGTCATATAATGTGTTGAGAAGCATGTTATATGACGACTTGATTCTTGTAAGTATGGACTCGTACTAGTTTACACATACTAATGGAAAGACCGACTTGTTAACGTTAGGTCGTTTGAACACAAGTTAATTAAAGCTAGAATTAAATTGTAGCTGAGAAAACATACAAGTTACCTAACCTTACTCAAATTTATATTGAGCAAGTTTCCTTGAACTTCACTCTTTGATTGTGCAAGTTCCTTGAATCATACTTTTATGGTGCAAAGTATCCTAACCTTTGCATTTACTTTATGCAATGGACATGAGTAAGAAAGTTATTCATTTAAGCTTGAACTTTATTCACAAGCATACTATTAAGTGGTTTAATTACTTTACAAATTCCTCCACATCAATATTTTGATATTCATACTTAGTGCATTGGAGTTCGTACAGTCTTGGACTTATACATCGTTTAAAGTTCTATAATTCTTTAACTATGTCAGATATAGTCTGAACCTTTATTCGGTCAGACAAGTGTATGAAGTTTTATAAAACCTATCCAAACCAATTGATGGTAAGGATTCTTAGACTGAAAGAACACCCCTTTTTATGATAGGGGAGTACCCCAGGTATCTAATATAAGATACAAAGAACAGATTTAAATGCTATGCATATACATAGTAAAAAATCCAGGTGATCCCTCAAGTACTTATTCTCAGAGCGATGAACTAAAGGGTCAATTAGCGATTGATTCCATTGGAGTGTTATAGTTCAAATTCTACTTGACTAGCAGTTATTCTAAAAGAAATCATTATCTTTGTTTCTAATATTCATATTTTTGAATTCATTGTCAGATATTTTTTCATTCATCATGATATATCCTTATTGTTATATTTAAACTTGTTGCTCATCCTTGCTATATCATGAATTATATTGCAGCTAAGCCCGAGACCTCAGGAAATGACAAGGGTAAAGGAAAGATGTAGGATAGTTGCAAGGGGCTGAATTTATCTTATGCTTAATTTAAATTACTGTTATGTAATATGAACCCTAAGTACTATTATAGAGTATGTTTATAAGACGATATTAAGGTTATCGTATCTTGGGACTAGTAATACCTTTTGAATGAACGACGTACGTTTATTATATTTCGCATTTTAGTTACTGTATGTTGTTTAAAGGTGGATGTTTGTATTTTATCGTGATGACCGAATCGGGGTCAGAGGACTCGGATTTGGGGGCGTCACAATAGCTATGGCGACGGTTCGTACCGTCACTATATCTCAGAAAACTAGTCTTTCTGTGATTTAGCGACGGATGAACCGTTTCTATAGCCGGTTCATTTTTTTCGATTCGTTACAGAAATTTTATATATATATATATGTGTGTGTGTTTGTGTGTGAGAGAGAGAGAGAGAGTTGAGGATGATTGTGGTCACCATAATTATTTAGGTGTGGGTCTTGTTATAATAAGGTAAGTTGTGTCATTTAATCAATCTTATTAATAAAAATTTTGTCATTTTAACATTTATTAGAAAAACTAAGTTATTTTAGAATAGTTGACTCATTGTCACAATTAACTAGTTGTGATACCTACAATTACACTTCTTTATATATATGGGTTCCATCCACAGTAATCGGTTGCTGTGGAGCAACCCCTTTTTTAGCTTATTGTAATTTTTTTATTTATTTTTGCTCCAGCCGCTACAACAACAAGCCAAAAAGGGGTTGCTCCATAGCAACAAGTTATCGGATGGAACCCTATATATATATATATATATATATATATATATATATATATATATATATATATATATATATCGACGCCGTGATTTTTATTTGTCCCCTTTCTGTTCTTGTCTTTTGGTGTTCTCATGCTAGGTGAGATTTTTTTGAAAAAACAAATTGTGAAAAGGTTCGACATTTATATGTCGACGAGCGAACTGTAAGAGTCGCTAGTTGGTTTTTTGAATGGTTGTACCAACACAACCGAGAAAAGATTTGCACATTGACCTAGTGATGTGACACTGCTTAACGGGTATGTGAAACAGAGATTCGTTAGGGTCCGGGGACTTTGTTATGCCGAGGGAAGGTGTTAGGCACCCCCCCGACATCTGTGTTGCCACGGTGACCGCCACTTTTCAATTAAACTATTATATGAATGTGTGTGTGTGTGTGTGGATCAATGTGCAATTATTTGGAAGTAGTGCTATGCCTCGTTGCACCTATATACAAAGGATTTGAATTTCTATATAAAAATTCAGTTTTAACATGATAGAGCAGTGATGTTTGGTAAAAAGAGGTTTTTCAAACCCTTGTGCTCAATAGTAATTGAGGCCTTTGATACTTCCATTTTATTATGTGTTCGACTTGATTGCTTTTATTTTTGAGATGCGAAGCATCTTCGAACAAAGTATATATAGGCTCATCGAACAAAGTTCGACAACAGTTTATATATAAGTATCTATATATAAAAGCAATAAACGCTCTGGATGTAAAATCCAGGCTCAATCGATGCATAACTCGATAATTTTAGTATATATAGATAATATATATATATATATATATATATATATATATATATAAAAGAAATAAAAAGCCACTTTAATCAAGTCCCGCATACACACGCCGACACTACTTTGTTAACGTGCGAGCATGGTGTGCATGCGATGTGAAGAAAGGCTTAAGGAAAGTAAGAAGGCTTACAGTGGACTGTCAAAGAAGACTTCAATAGCTTTAAATAGATGAACACTCGGCTCCTGCCGGTAAAATATAACAAAGTATATCCTCACAAGTGTTTAGAAATGAGAAAGCACTCAGTTTATAGTGTGTACAGAGCAAATTGGACAGGGCTTCCTCGCCTTTTTCTCTTACAAAATGACCACCCCAAGCCTTCTATTTATAGAGGGAGGAGCCGCATGTGTACCTGCTGTAAGACCCCAAATTTTATGAAATAAAAGTATTCAATTTTTCTTATAATTATTATTCAGTAAATGATTAAATTGATAAAAGATTAAAGTTAAGGGTGATATATGTAAATATTTTAAATAAGCAAGTGGTTATAAAATACTCATTGTTGTCTGGGACTATTCGTTTGGTTGTGGAATATTTTTACTGTCGGAGAATATTCGTACGACGTCGCAGCCATTGGTGGACCCCATTTTTGACTGAAATTTGATTATAGCCTGCAAAATCGTCTGTATATAGATTTCGGTCAATTTCTGCTTGGAATTTAGAAAAACTTAAACTTACAAAGTTGTAGAGAATTGAATTTCCTATTGAATGGACATAGGATTTGAATTTTTCTGATAAAAGGGCTATTTATTATGAATTATTAAAGTTCCGGAATAATTGATTTTTGAAGTTTTAAATATTTTTTAAAAGAAAAACATTATTTTCATTTTGGTGGGCCCCACATGTGTGGTAAATGAGCTGATTTTAGATGTCAAGAGGTGGGCGTGAATTTTTTTTATAAATATTATTATTTTATTAAATTTTTTGCTTTGGTGTTCTAAGCATTTTCCTATAAATAGGGTGCTTAGGTTAGACTTGAAAATCACACCAGAAATTGAAGTTTTCTCTCTATATTATCGAGCGTATTTTTGTGAATATTTTGATACTTTGAGTGTTTCTATACGGTGCAAGTTTCCTTCAACACTATATCCTAGTATTCCAAATGTAATCTTGTTATTTTGAGGTAGGGGATTGTAAGGGATTGTAAGGGATGTTATTTTCTTCGTAAATGATATTATTTCCTTCAATATCATTATGCCGAAATATTGATATGAATTTTATTGTGAAATTTCTACCTTTTCGTGTCGGGGTTACTATTCACGTATACGGCACTATTCACGTATACAACACTATTCATGTATATGGAACTATTTACGTATATGACATTATTTACGTATACGGTACTTTGTATGAATACGGGTTACTATTCATGAGTTACTATTCACGAGTTACTATTTATGGATACTATTCATGACAAAATTGGTTTCTTTTTCTGACCAAATTATCGTTGATTTATGAATCTTACTCTTGAAATTCAATGCAGTTGTTGATCATATTATTTTTATTATCATATATAACATTTTTATAATCCTGATGATGAAATTTCTCTTTGACTTGAATGTAAAGATGGGTAGATTATTGGTATGATCGTGACTATGGGTTCTCTTTGGCCAGTAGTGCAAAGATGAATTGTTGACTGGTATGATCATGACCATTGAATTTATAATTGAATATCTTTAGCTTAAGTGCAAAGGTGAATTGATCAGCATGGTTATAATTATTGTTTATATAAATTCTGAAATGATTATATATTTCTTTGAGATATTAATATCTTTGGCCTGTAGTGCAAAGATGATCTGTTGTTGAATATCTTTGGCTTGTAGTGCAAAGATGACCCGTTGTTGAATATCTTTGGCCAGTAGTGCAAAGATAAACTGTTGACGAATATCTTTGGCCCATAGTGCAAAGATGAATTTATTAGTATGATTATAAACATGAACTATGATTTGGTATAACCATGATCTTTGATGTTTCAGGTAAAGACAGGTGATGAAAATTATCTTCATCCTAGATGAGAAGAGGAATTTAGAACCATAATTATGATTATGTGTTATTCACATGATTGTGGACATGAACTGTTGATAGAGGTTACATGGATAAAACATTGTTGGTGGACTTTTAGCATGGAGAAGATAATAGACTTTGTGGTCTATTTGACTTTTCTAATGGATTGCTCGTTCCGCTACAACTATGGTTGAAAAGTTTTATCATCTGCCATATGTTATAAATCTCTGATTCATTACTGACGAAGGCTATTGATAATTTAATTATCTTTAGTCATGATATTCTTTACTGGGCTAGTTGTGCTCACCCTTCTACTTCACAATTCCTTTCAGGTAATAAGAGTGTAACTGGGTCGAGCGGGGGTAACAGGGAATAGAACTGTGGTCTCTAGCTGTGGAGGTTCTCCCTAAACAGTATGGAAATAATTTTATTGAGAACTTTAGAATAGTGTGTTGTATTTTATACATCATTTAGTAGTTATATTCGGTGAATCAAATAGGGTGAGGCGAACCCAACGTTGGAAGGGTGTTTTGTCACTATCATACAAGATGTCTAATGATATGCGACTTTGTGTTATCATATGACAGGGTTGTGCACATCCACTTGCTGAGTATATCTACGAGCACTACCTATATAATCTTGGAGTTTGGTTGAAATATAATTCTCAATTGGAGACAATAAAGATAATTATATGTCAAGAGAATACTCACCATTGGAAAGAACATGATAGCAACCTTCTCATTTTTCTTTGGGGTCTATTGGAACAACCAAGGATAATTCTCCAGTCATATGATATCTATTATAACTTAGATGCATGGCCTCCCATGTACGAAGGTTTCCTTGAGCATTTTCCAAAGATTTTAATTTCTAAAATAGTTATTGATTGTACCTTTATGTAAGGTAACATTGTAAGGTACCACTGTAAGGTATCAATGTGAGGTGATATCCAGGTAAAGGGATGAGAGTCACAGTTGGTATCTATTTGTATTAAAACTCACAACATATGTGTTGTCGTATTTTTACACGACAATTGTAATAATGAAGTTTGTATTTGGAAATTGCATTGAGTATAGTTCGTGGTGACTCAGAATAGGTTGTGTGGATTGGACCTATTTTGGGGGCGTTACACTCTGACTTCCGGGGTGCCCCGCAATGTGGGTCCCATGACCTCAAAGTACGCGGCACTTGATAACGCTATATTTGTTGCTTGAACCTTCATAACTTTCAATCCAGGAGTCCGATGGAAGCGTGCAATACTAATCCGGAAATCTCTTTTTGAGGGCTATGCAATGTCATAGGATTTTCCCTTTTTGAATCTGGGAAGATGGGTACATGACTGAAATGGCATTTACGGATTTCTGTCAGGTAGTTCGTTAAGCCGTTTTGCGTAGTTTGCGCTTGAAAGTTAAAATATGGTTCTTGTGGGACTTCTATTGAAGTAATATGAGTTGAAATGAGTGTATTTGATGTGAGTTAAAGTTGAGTTGGAAAAATGACCATTTTGCCCCTCTCGGGGTTATATCCAATTTTCGCGCAATTATAGCAGTATTTTCTCGGGGTTATCTCAGAGGTTGACCTAATGTTGACTTTGATTGTCCTAAGGGTTATCTCTGAGGTTGGCTTGACCTCCCGGGGTTAACTCCGGGCTTTGCACTTGATCTCCCGGGGTTATCTCTAGGACTGAAACTGATTTTCCCGAGGTTATCTCCGGGATTAAAAACTGATTTCCCAGGGTTATCTTCAGGGTTAGAAATTGGATCTCTCGAGGCTATTTCTGGGGTTGGAATTGATGTTGTGGTCCTCCAGGGTTATCTCTGGAGTATGGAAAAACATTTTTGTCCTCCTATATAGTTAGTAACAGGAAAATAAAATTTCGAGTGTCTACAGATGCCCTTCTTTATAATGTTCATGAAATGCAATGGAATGGACATGATAAAGATTACTAGATACTTGAAATATTATAAGGTATTTCTAATGATGCAAATCACAATGTAATGAATGTTAAAATGTTTTCACAAATCGTAGTTCGCAAATCGCACATCGTATTTCGCACTTCGCTTTTTCACCTTTGGCCAATCGCACTTCGCAACTCGCACATCGCATTTCGTATATCGCCTATCACAAATCGCGATGTAATGAATGTAAAAATGTTTTAGCAAATCACTTTACCTTTACCGATCATGGCTGATGCATATGCTAGTGTTGACTCCAACGGTTTGGCTTTTTGTTAGTGTTGCCGATGCTTGTTTGATGAAGATAAGTTGAGATGTTGTCTAAATCTCTACTGGGGATAACGTTCAAAAATCACCAGACCTTCCCGATGTATACGATGGTAGTTTGCAATGGTGTCTACCCTGATGGTAGTTTGACAATGGATCCTACCCTGCTGGTAGTTGAATACGCTGCCATTGCCAAACTGTTTCTTTTCCCACTCAAATGGTGGTATATAAAGCTTTTATCGCTAAACTCTCTTAATGTTGCGCTGAATTGATGGTAATGGTTTAGAATATCGGATCATCCGATACCTTCGCTGAAGTAATATTCAACATTTTGCTTCACTAGACTCCGTCTGATGTTACGCTCACCCTTTTTGAGGTGATTTGGAGTTTCCTTTCGCTGTTGGGTGCTTGTGCCCCATTTCCTTGAGCGTTTGATTCTTAACCTAGGTAAACTGATGACCTGAATGCCGCTGACATCCCTGGAGGGTGCAGCTCATTCTTTCGCTGCCAAGATTTGAACTTCAGTGTAGAGGCCTTGACTTATGAGGACTTGACGCCGGTTGGCACATTTGATGATGAGGATTTCATTCGCTATACCTTTTGTCATTAGGCTTCTATTTTTGAGTTAAGGAATTTCTTAAGAATTTTCCCCTTCTTTTGTAGGGGCAAACTTATGTCGCCATAATTTCTTTCAGGAGTTCTCCCCTTTACTTTGATGAGAGGCTTGATCCCACTTTAAGCTCTTTCCATTTCTTAGAATTGGACAATGCCGCAGTTGATTCATATGTTGATGCCGAAGATTCATATGAGAAACTCTCTTTGTTGATGAAGTCACAAGTGAGTAATATCCAAATCGCCAAGGAAATGATGTGAGGGAAGCTCTGATGATGATATACCATGCTGATGCTGTCGACTGGCGCATTTTCCTCTTTAGGATGGTTGATAAACGCCCCAGTGTTGAGTTATCGCTATTTTCGAGATTGCCCAGTCTTGTTGTAAGGGTTCAAATATCGGGTTGTTGCTAATTTTGAAATTTTCCCATGCTTGCTTGTTGTCTGGGATAGTTGCTTTGACAGATGAGCTGATAAGATGTTAAGATCACAAGAGGCTTTTACCTCTGTACCAGATGGTGAATAGGTAGTGGATATGTGTTTAGATGCCCTCAATCATTGTTCCTAACTTGTTCTCGCAATCGGCATGGTTGGTTTTCTTTTGATTTGATGAAGACTTGTGATTGAGGGTGTCAGTTCTTTGAAGGTCCTCGTTGCTGGTTATCTTTGTGTATCGTTGTTTCTTCCTTTCTTGGATTTGTGTCAGATCTGATGGAATGACATTGAAGTGTTGTTGGGTCTTCTCAACATGGGTCGCTGACTTGGAGGGTCTTTCTTTGGTGTCTTGGGATTGATGTTTGGGTTTGGATATTTCTTTTGAGTGTTCGACCGCACCACTGATGGCTGCCTACGTACTCCCATTGATGAGGGGAGATCAGGTCTTTCGTAGTTCAATCTTGATAAGCTAAACTGTTTGAGAAGTGTTTGTTTGGATTTTTTATGTTTTTTCTTTGGTTTGACTGCACCATAAATGGTTGCCTATGTACTCCCATTGATGAGGGGAGATCAGGTCTTTCGTAGTTCAAACGGGGCGTGAAAAGGTTCAAAGTTGTAAGTGGTGAGAAGGGTGTAGAGATGTTTTTGTTTTTGTTTTGTTTTTTTTTCTTTTTCTTTTTCTTTTTTTTTGGCTTTTGTTTTTGTTTTTTGTTTTTGTTTTGTTTTTGTTTTTGTTTTTGTTTTGTTTTTTTTCTTTACATGCATGGAAAATAAAAGGCACACTGCGAAGAAAGTGATATCGTCCCAACATCTCCTGGAACTCACAACTGTATTCTCTGGATCTGCATCTTCTTGGCTAACTGAGGCATTCTGGTGTTGGCGCTTTATCAGCTTAGTCAGCAGATTTACTTGATTCTGGATCGTCTCTAATTTTTGCATTTCTGGCATACCCTCCTCCGAGTTTTTCCACTCTAGGACATTTGTTTTGTGCCTTTGGGGGTATTCCTCCAACATTCGTATGTACTTACAATTTGGATACATTTTAACGCTTCCTGACCCGATCATGTTTACTTCCTCCATATCATGCTGCAACGGAAGGTTGGTGTTGACATTTTGTTGATCGGGTTGTTGGACCATAATACTGCCACTTTCGATCAGATTTTGAATATTATGCTTTAAGGACCAACAATCTTGTGTATCGTGGTCTAGAGACCCTGAGTGGTAAGCACATCGCTGGCTTGGATTATATCTTTTGCTTCCTGGTTCCAGAGGTGGAGCCAGTTCGGAAATTTTTTTTTGATCGATTAATATCGCCAATAAAATTTCAAGGGAATCGCCCAGTGGAGTGAACACCCGATTTTCCGTTCTTTCAAAATTTCTTTTTCTATCCTGACATTGGTTGAATGCAGCCTGTTGTTGAGATGGCAAATTGTCTTTCTTTTTCTAAATGGGGGGACTGTAGGTTGGTCTCCTAGCTTGCCCCTGTACAACAAGGGATACATATTCATTGCCTTTATCAGGTACCCCCTTGGGATCGCTCGCATAATTGTCAGTCTGTATTTGTTTGGTGATAAGTAGATTTTATACCTACTTATTCGGTATCTGTTACTTGAATTAGTTTCTTAAACTCATGTTTCTTAGTTACTTTTCATGCATTTTGTGTTCATTTTTTAGATTATATGTTTTGGAACTGTGATTGCAAAGAATTGGTATAAAATCGCAAAGAAAAGCAATACGGACATCATTTGGGCTTTCATGTTCTTGGCTTAAAACTTGAATTATATTGTAGAGCTTCTTCTTAGCTTTTCAGAATATCTTGAATCATTCCAATCGGAGTTCTGATGCATGAGTTATGACGTTTGTACCAACGGACGTTGAACTTCACTGTTTTGGATGACCATTTACGTAATAGCCACTTCAGAGCTAATATCAACATTTCTCTGTTCTTATTTTGAAACACTCAAAGAATGAAAGTTGTAGATCTACGTCTCCTTTTTCCGGAACATCTTGAATCATCGAAATCAGAGTTTAGACGAAGAAGTTATGACCATTTTCCCAAAGGACGTCAGAATAGAAAATTTACAAAAGGGACCCCCGTCGAGGCGGGGGTACAAGCTATAAAACATTGGGTATGCCATCCGGGGCGAGTGGGAGCTGTCGTTGACACTCCTAAATTAACCTCACTTTCACTTCACAATTTATAATAATTAGCACAGTAGCAATCGATCCCACAGAGAGTAAAGTTGTTTTAGAATTATTGTACTATTTCAACAGAAAATAAAGATGGGGGTTTTTGAAAATTATTTTTAAACTAAGAGAAGAGGAATTATTGATGAAATTAACCGAATATGTAAAAAACTTCAGTTCTGCAGTTTAGTTTCACCAAGTACAATAATCAATTAATCAAGTTATTATTATTTTTCCTTCAATGAAACTATTAGCCCTAGATAACAATAAGCTCTGCTATCCGAAATTTTCCTTAGATTATCACTGTATGAAACAAACTCTCCACCATATTCTAACTAGAATACAACCTAGAACAAGCTCTCTAGATTTAATATGATAGAAGAATTAAGAAATTGAGAATTAGGCTAATCCAAGCAACAAACACATAAGCTCGATTTGTTTAACTTGTTTTCTGATAATCTTAGTAATACACAAAAGCTTGTCCACAATTAGTATTACCAAGTTGATACTTATGATGAAGAAAAATATCAATTACACGTAATATCAATCTAATCTAGCATATCATAATGATCAAACTAATTCAATTGGCCATATTAAATTAATTAAATCAATTAGTATACAATCAATGAAAAAAGATTATCAGAAGAAATTTCACACAAGAATGAATAAATAATAATACTCAATTAATCAATTATTTGTAACAAGGATTCACCTCCCTTTAGAACTGAATAAAAAGAACTAGCATGACATGCTCTTGAGTCTGCACTCCAATAGATGATAGTTGATCATTGAATGAATAAAACCCTGACTAGCATCCTCTATTTATAGTGCTAGACAAAATCCTAAATCCTATAGGAAGTAGAAATCCAAATCCTAAAAGGAATTACAAATTACCCTAATTTCCATAAAGAAATAGAATTCAATTTGGAAATAAATCTTAGTCTAAAAGAAATCCTAATTACAATAGAATTGTAAAAATTAATCTTCTAGAATCCAAAATTCAGAATTGAAGTTGGAATTAAATTCCACAATTTGCCGTGTGCCAACTCTCCAATTCACGTTCGGATTCTTCAATTTTCGTGTAAAGATGCCGAATTCTTTATGACTTGGTGAATCCTCTTCCAATTAGAATTAGAATCCATGAATATATTGCCCACGTGAATAAATATTAAGGATTGCAAGTTTCCTGCATGAAAATAAAGCAAACCGTGACCCACATGATTATTAATGCTGACTTGTTATTCACGTCCTTGTAATAGCCTCCAGAATCCATTATATCATGTACTTAATTCTCATGATCAATTAGGATATTATATTACAAGCCCACATGATATATATACTTGATATTCCTCCATTAAATAATTTGTGACTCATTTGAATTTTAGCTCCCTTGTCCAATAATGCTCAATTTGTCTTCAAATTATTTCCAAAGTCACAGAGCCCATCAATTGTACCTAAAATAAAAATATAAAAATAATAAGTATATTTAAGCACAAAATAAATATAAAAAATTAAGTAATAAGGAATAAAAATATAACATATTTCATACTCATCAAATTCCCCCACACTTATCTTTTTACACGTCCTCGTGTAAACAAAAAGTTTTATTTTCAGAAAAAATTTATTCAACCACAGTGTCAAAAGATTTCAAGATACAAATCATGACTATCAACACTAAATTTGCAAAAATCTAATCAACGCCTTATCAATCAACTCACAATTACCAACCTTACAGTTTCACCAATGAATTTCATTAAATCAAACTGTAGCCACATAAGTAACTTTCCCAAAATAATCATACTTACTCAACTTAGTTACCATGGAGCAAAAACCATGCACACTGACTCACAACCAAGAACAAATTTTTCTTGCTTTTTAAGTTTTTTCATAGAACCTTCTTTTTAGCACAGATGAATGTATTTTCATGCTTTTCTCGTAAAATTTTTTTTCTTCCTGACATGTGCAATGTCTCCTTTTCTTAGGCTTTTCAGAGTTACCCATTAGCGAACTTTCCACCAACGACTCCCAAACTAGATGATCTTAGGGCGCTAGGTGTAGAGACACCCCTAAGGCTTACTTATTCAAGTAACAAAGGCCACAAAAGTCGACTAGTCAAGCTGCTTTTATCCATCGCACTTTTCAGCGTGAATACCGATGCTTTCCGAGGCTTAGATACCCAGTTATTTCGCACAATGGACATTGAAGCAAATTTTCAATTTTCAATTTTCAAAATTTTTTTTCTCTTTTTTTTTTCATTCATCATTTTTTTCACATGGTTCTGCAACAACATAAGCAAGTTAAACAGTTCTAAGTCGTGAAATCAGTGCACATAGACAACTCCACAAATAATTTAGCCAAATAAACATGCTTCTCATATTCAAGTACTCATGTATCACAAATTCAATTCAAATAAATTAATATGGATCATGGCTTAGTTGTCATCATTCATTAACAAATTAAGCATCAAACAAATTATGAATTTTAGCATCAATTTTCAATCTTTGACTTTAACCTTCGAACACATAGGCAAATAGAACCATAGAACCCAAGTTTTAAGATTTTTTTTTCAACTTCCCATCAAAATTGGATTATTATTCCTACCTAAATCTCCCCCCCACACTCAAACCTTACATTATCCCCAATGTAAAAAAATTATGCAAAGAAGAAAATACTACTAGCGAACATGCAATAAAAAAAACTAAAAAGTAAAGGGATAGAAAAATCAAATCTGAGATCTTGGGTTGCCTCCCAAGCAGCTTCCCGTGTTTAACGTCTTTGGCTCGACATCATGCCTCTCTTCTCAGCTTTCATAGATCGGATCGTCTAGCTCCACCATCTCAATATTTTCCACCTGATGCCCCTCATAGAAAGGTTTTAATCTATGTCCATTCACCTTAAGGATCTTGTTTGAATCTCAACTGCACCATGAGGAAACACATTAGTGATAACAAAAGGACTAACCCATCAAGATCTCAATTTACCTGGAAATAACTTAAGCCGAGAATGATATAGCAAAACGTTTTGTCCCACAATAAAGGTTTTCCGCACAATCTGCTTATCATGAAAAACTTTGGTCTTTTCCTTGTAAATCTTTGAACTTTCATAGGCTTCATTCCTCAATTCTTCCAACTCTTGTAATTGTAATTTCCTGTGTACTCCAGCTGCCTCCAAACTCATGTTGCACTGCTTGATTGCCCAAAAGGCCCTATGCTCCAACTCAACAGGTAAGTGGCATGGTTTTCCAAACACAATCCTGTATGGTGACATCCCAATAGGTGTTTTGTACGCAGTTCTATAGGCCCAAAGTGCATCATCTAATCTCAGACTCCAATCCTTTCTGCTAGGGTTGACTACCTTCTCCAAAATGGATTTGATCTCCCAGTTAGACACCTCAGCTTGACCATTACTCTGCGGATGGTAGGATGTAGAAACCTTGTGTAGAACATTTTATTTCTTGAACAAAGCTGCTAACACCCTGTTGCAAAAGTGGGTTCTGCGATCACTAATGATGGCTCGTGGTGTTCCAAACCTGACAAATATGTTAATCCTAACAAAATCTGCAACAACTTTTGAATCGTCAGTCCTAGTGGCTTTAGCTTCCACCCATTTTAAGACATAATCAACAGCCAAAGAATATATAAATTCCCAAAGGATGAAGGAAAAGGTCCCATAAAATCTATACCCCAAACATCAAAAATCTCAACAACTAATATAGGAGTTTGGGGCATTTGATTTCGTTGAGAAATATTCCCCGTCCTTTGGCAATTAACACATATTTTACAAAACAGATAGGAATCTTTAAAAAGTGATGGCCAATAAAAACCACTTTCCAAAACTTTGTTAGCAGTTCTTTTTGGACAAAAATGTCCTCCACAAGCATAAGAATGACAAAAGGAAAGAATAGATTGAAATTCACTGTTAGGCACACATCGTCTAACTATCTGGTCAGCACAAAATTTCCATAAGTATGGATCATCCCAAACATAGTGTCTAGTATCACTTTTTAACTTTTCCTTTTGGGATTTGGAAAATTCTTTAGAAAAATATGCACTTACCAAATAATTCACCGTATCTACATACCAGGGACTCTCAGTATGGATGGAAAGTAACTGCTCATCCGGGAAAGAATCATGTAACGGTAGCTCCTCCTCGTGTCACAGTAGCCTACTCAAGTGATCCGCTACTAAGTTGTCCGCACCTTTCTTATCCTTGATCTCTAAGTCGAATTCTTGTAGGAGCAGAATCCATCGAATAATCCTTGGTTTAGAATCCTACTTGGTGAGCAAATACCTGAGAGCAGCATGGTCAGAATAAACTATAATTTTAGTACCAAGAAAATATGATCGAAATTTATCTAAAGCAAAAACCACAGATAAAAGTTCTTTTTCAGTTGTGGAATAATTTATTTGAGCATCATTCAAAGTCCTCGAAGCATAGTATATAGCATGAACGACTTTGTCAATCCTTTGTCCCAAAACAACCCCCACTGCATAGTTACTTGCGTCACACATGATCTCAAATGGCAACTTCCAATTTGGCGGTTGAATGACAGGAGCAGAAGTTAATAATTTCTTTAAAGTGTCAAAAGCCTCCTTGCATTCATCATCAAACTGAAAGTCCACATATTTTTGCAGCAACTTATATAAGGGTAATGCAATCTTCGAGAAATCCTTGACAAATCTTTGATAAAATCCTGCATGACCAAGAAAAGAGCGAATCTCCCGTACGCTGACGGGGTAAGGCAAAGCAGATATAACATCTATCTTAGCTTTATCAACTTCAAGACCTTTAGATGACACAACATGTCCAAGTACTATTCCTTGTTCTACCATGAAATGACATTTTTCCCAATTTAAAACAAGATTAGTTTCCATGCATCTATCTAGAACACGATTTAAATTATCTAAGCATGCATCCAAAGAATCACCATGAACTGTGAAATCATCCATAAAAACCTCGATGTATTCTTCTAAAAGATCCAAAAAAATGCTTACCATGCATCGCTGAAAAGTACCTGGAGCATTACACAGTCCAAAAGACATCCGTCGATAGGCAAAAGTACCAAAGTTACATGTGAATGTGGTCTTCTCTTGGTCCTCGGGTGCAATCACAATCTGGTTATATCCTGAAAAACCATCTAAAAAACAATAATAAGTGTGCCCAGCTAATCTCTCTAATATTTGATCAATAAAAGGAAGAGGAAAGTGATCTTTTCTTGTTACAACATTCAATTTTCTATAATATATACACACTCTCCACCCTATTTGCATTCATGTGGGTACCAACTCATTATCATCGTTCTTGACAATGGTGATTCTGGATTTCTTTGGGACTACCTGCACTGGACTCACCCATTGACTATCAGAGATGGGATAGATGATTCCGACATCAAGCAATTTAAGCACCTCTTTTTTCACCACCTCCATCATGGGTGGATTCAATCCTATTTGTGCATCTCTTTTAGGCTTAGCTCCATCCTCTAACAATATCCGATGCATGCACATGGCAGGACTAATACCCTTGATATCCGCTATTGTCCAACCAAAAACTGTAATATGGTCCCTTAGGACTCTCATCAATTTTTCTTTCTGCACCTTGGTTAGATTACTAGCAATAATTACAGTCAAAGTGTCATTAGTCCCCAAATATGCATATTTCAAATGAGCATGTAATTGTTTCAATTCTAGAATTGGGGCTTGTACAACAGAAGGTAATAACTTTTGATGAGAAATAGGAAATTGAATAGAATATACTGTTGACTTATTGGAGAATTTTGGCAATGAATGTAATGCAACTACATTCTCCTTCAATCTCGGGTTTGCTTAATCTCCTCTTCCCCGTCCATGTCCAAACCTGCTGGTGATTGCAATCTCCAAGTCATCCCATATGTAGTTGTTCAAAACTACGCACGAAGGAGTTTCTCACATCGATAGCAAAAACATGTCTATATCACTAAGCGTACCTCAAGATCATAGATGTGAATGAACGAGATTTTGTAATTTATTTTTAATATTTATTGAATTAAATAAATATTTTCAATAATTTAATTATTAGATTAAATAATTAATTGATGCAATTGTGATAGATTAATTTAATTAGATGTATTATATTTATTAAATTAATGTGGAGAATAATTATTATTCAAGTATGTATTTATGTGAGCTTATTGAATTAAATGAAATATTTAATAAGCTAAATGTTATTTTAATTAATGTAATAATTAATTAGAGATTTAATAATTTGATATAATTAATTTATGAGAAATTACTATATTTTATTTAATTTAAATTAAATTAATTAATTGAGTTATTTTATAAAGGGTATAACATTATTTAAACTATATGATAAAAGAGTTTATTAAATTAATTGAGTATAAGCCTTTTAAGGCTAGCCAAACATGGCACTAGTGGAGGTTGGGAACAGTTAACCCATGATGGGTAACTGACCTCCACAACGCATCAGTTTATTTGAATACGACGTCTTCTTTTCTTTTCAGTTGATTGCTAAGTCTAGAAAATAAGTAGAAGAAAATTGTGAGTTCACAAAGGGAAAATTGAGAAGTTTGAGAGGAATTGTGAGTGTGTAATCATCAATCATTTGTGAAAGGATCATCATTGATCATCTCTTCTAAATCTATACTCTGGGTAAATTCTCCAAACCCAATTTCTCTTTTTACGTCATTAAGTTTGCATAAAAATGGCTTTCAAAGTTTTTGTTTAAACCTCTATATTTGCGAAAGGAGTAATGTCTATGAGTTTGTATATGTGTTAAATGTTATCAAATCGCATCTAATTATATATTATGTAAGTTATCATGTCATCAGTTTCATGAAAATACGTCATATATGTTGCTTAAAACTAACAAAGTATGGGTTTTGGCCATATGGCCCTTATACGTAAATTTAATGTGTCAAACATAAATGGTTTTGTAAAACTTAAACTCGTATATTATTATGCAAGTTAATACGAAGAGACCAAATTTTAAATGAACAGATTCGGTGTTATAACGAATCCGTAGTGTTAAATTTTATGTTTTTGTTCAAAACCTTCAAGAAAACAAAGAACAGTGAAAATTTCATGTTTTAATCCTGTTAATTATGTGTTTTAACATGTTAAAATCATGCTAGAAGGGTTAAGTAGTGATTATATGTGTATTATTATGAATGGGTATGATTAAATTAGGTAGTAGTAATAATTTAATTGGAGTTTTTAATGGCGTAATTCGCAATTTTTCGCGAATTGCGAGCAGCTTCTAATTCATGCATGTCACATGCCACCAGCCTCTCGTCCTTAACATCCATATCATAATACCAAGAGTCCCATGAATACGCCATCATCATAAATACAAAGTACAATAGTAATTAAGATAACAAAGGCGTATAAACGCCACTCTCCAGAATGTTCAGAAATGAACTATTTTTAAATGTCAAGTCTAGCAATGTGTTAGTAACTTAATGTAATGAACATAGAAATATGTTAGAAGTATAATAAGATGTTAAAATAGATGCTTAACACGTAAATAATATAATTACATGTGAATTGAATTATTGATTACATAATTAACTTGTTATTCATGAAGTGTAAATTATGTGACAATGAGTGTAATAAATTGACTAAGTATAGTCATAATTCGAGTTAGACAAAAAGAATGAACGTTTGATGATTAGTTAAGTTATAATTAACTGGTATTGTGAATGTAAATGGTACGTAGGATTAAATTCAAGGAACGTGTTTAATTAACGTGTAATCTACGCACGAGGCAAGTTTCCTAACCCTACTTGTTATCATTATTGAGTTATTCTCATTATTATTAATCAAGTTCAATTGTTATATTAAAGATTGATTATCTTTTCAAAGCATGATTCTGTTATACAATAATTGTCCTATTGTATACCTATTGAGATTATTATTCAATTTAATTATCATTATTGTTGAACCTTATTAGACTAGCGAACCCTTATTGATTCGACTAGTCCATAGTTGATGAACGTTCTAAATTTCAGAACCCTTATTGAATTATCCGAACCAAACTTCCTTTAGTGCGGACTCGAATGTCAAACTGAGATGAACAACCCTGCAAAGGGATTTACTTATGCGTTAGTGTTAAGATATTGTGCACAGTATGGTACTAAGGGCTGATCCCCTAAGTACGAGAGGAAGAGTCCATAGTCTTATGAGTGTTAAAGGTTTCAAGTATCACCCTTGATAACCTAGGACATAGTCAAGGTCTTATGACGCTCAGAAATCTTTTGATTCTTGTTATTCATTCTTGATTCAAAAGGTGAGCTTTTATTCAGAAGTCTTTGATTCACTTGAATGTTATTATACATTATTATTTCATTATTTTACTTGTGGGCAATAGTGCTCACTCTTGCGTAATAATAACATTGCAGTTAAGAACGAAAGGTCCGACGAGCCTTCTACTAGCAAAGGCAAGGGCAAGATTAACAAGTGATGAAGACTTGTTGTTTTATATGATGATGTATTCTGTTTAAGACTTAAGTTGATGATGTTGTTTAAGACTTATTTGTTTATGTTTCCACACAGATGTTTAAGGTTAGTTTAACTTGGGATTGTATTTACTATTCGGATGTTGTAACCTCATAAGGGGAGGATTTTATTTCTATCTATTGCATGGTTTCCATTTATTACGGGTAGATAGATAGATGATATTTGTACAGTGAACACCAAATTCCGTGGAATTAAAGTACCAGGATTTGAGGGTGTCACAAGTTGGTATCAAAGCTATAGGTTATGAACCTTAGGTGGGGAAACAACCTTAGGTAATAGCCTTATAGAAAGAATATAGTGATGGAAAACTCTTATCGAGTTCTAGGTAATGAATTTTGTAATTCATTGAAGATAATAAAAGACTTTATGTGCTTATGTGTTAAATTATGTGCTCACTAGTACGACTTAGTAACTAAAACTTGAAATTTTATTGTCAAGATGTCGGATGTGTGAGGAACTAGTCGAAATGGGGGAGGAAACCCAGAGTACCTCAAGATCTTGACAGAGGAGGAGGCCGAGACATTCATGTGTTTAGGAAGCAGTTGGTACAGAGGAGTCATCTCCATTGATCACCGTTGTTGGTCAGGAGCATGAACCTGAGACTGATCCTGAGGAGGATCCTGAAGAGGAATTTGACGAGGAAGAGGAGGAAGAGGAGTTTCCACAGCACTCCATTGATGTTGAGATGTACGACGCGTTATACGACTGTAATGTAGAGTTACGAGATGATGTCCAGGATCTGACTTAGCGGGCTATTATTCAGCAGATTACTCTCGAGGAGAAGGAGAGGGAGATTTCGACTCTTCACTCACGACTGGGAAATGTAGAATGAGATTTGGTCCACGAGAAGGGTCAAACCGAAGATAAGACCAGGAGATAGAAAAAGTTGAAGAAGGAATCAAGGAAATCTCAAAAGGCCGATCATAACAGAGGAAGAAATTTGGGTAAGAGAGTCACGTCGTCTTGATCTTGCGAAGAGGATGGTGCGTGCAAAGAAGGCGAAAGCTTGAGAGACATACTCTACACTTAATCATGCAATGGATGAGGCCCAGGATCGAGTTTTGAGGTACCCCATCCAGTTCGAAGGACTTCCATCGTACATGCTGGATCGCAGGACGATGTCTCGTATCATGGAAGAGGAGCGTAGCAAGGCTATTCAACTACCTTGACAGAAAGATGATGATAGAATTTGTTTAATTATGTGAAAGACTTAATTAGTTTTTATATGTAAATTTCGATGTGTTTATGAACGAAGGAGTATTTTAATATTTTAAATCCTGTAGATTCTTTATCTCAGGATAGATGATGTAAATAGCAGTGATGCTATCGTTTGATGTTAAAACTTTTAGTTTGAATGAATATATATCAAGTTGTTTGAGATAATGTGTTAAATGATTATATTAAATTGTTGAGTTAAGTCTTAACTATTTAGAGAATTTAATAGAGATTTAATAAACTTATATTTTAACAGAATTATGCCGCCAAGAAGAAGGCAACAACGTCAACCAGTTCAGGAAGAGTCTACGAATAACAACAATAATGCCAATGCTAATCCTGTTCAAAGAATTGGTTAACTTGCTATAATGGAGCAATGAAATAATCAACCTCAAGCTCCACTAAATACTACATTTAAGGATTTCAAAGGCGGTGGGACGCTTGAGAATTTAAAGGTTCCATGAACCCGATCGAGGCTCAAACGTGGGTTATGGAAATGGAGAAGGTTTTCGACGTCGCTAGGGTTAGAGAAGACCAGAAGACCGCTTTTGCAATGTTTATGCTGAAGTCTGAAGCTAGCTATTGGTGGCAAGCAAACAAAGTTCGAGGAGGTGAAGGTGTAATTACTTGGGAGAGATTTAAAGAGATGTTCTTCGAGATGTATTTCCCAACCAAATTCACGAACTAGATGGAGGTTCAATTTTGGAATTGAAGTAGGAAATATGAGCGTGCACGATTATGCGGCTAGAGATTCAACGAGTTAGCGAGGTTACTTCCGTATCAAGTACACACGGACCAGAGAGAAAAAGCCGAAGATTCAAACAAGGACTAAAGCCTTGGGTATACAATAAAAGTATCAATGTTTCGGATAAACACTTTTCTTTGAGTATCGAAAAGGCCATCCTCATTTGAAGGTGGAAGCGATGCCGTGACCAAGTACAATCAAGATCAGAAGAAGAAGAAGAAGAGTGAAGGTGAAGGAAATAACAAGGCTAGTGGAAGTGGCACAGGAGGTGGTAATTTTAATCAGAAGAAAAGGTGGAGTGACAATTCATCATCGGGGAATCAACAAGGAAGTCAGAAGAAAAGAATCAAAGCATGCCCGACCTGTGGGAAAGCTCATCTGGGAATTTGTATGAAGGGAAAAAGAGTGTGCTACAATTGTGGTCAGGAAGGCCACATAGCACCTAACTGTCTTAACCCAAAGAAGGGTGCTTGCTTCACTTGTGGTTCGAAGGACCATCTGGAAAGAGACTGTCCTAAGAAGGGATCGGGTGGGTCAGGATCAGGAGGAAACCGGGGAAACAACAGTGGAAATGCCTTAACTATCACCAGACCAACCGCAACAAACCGACCGACCGCCAGGACTTTCAACATGACGGTGCAGGATGCAGTTCAATCTCGTGATGTGGTGTCAGGTATCATTCCGATCAATAAAATTAATGCTTATGTTTTATTTGATTCGGGTGCTACTTGTTCCTTTATATTTGATGACTTTGCCAAGAATTTAGATTTGCCTAAGGATAAATTGGATTACCCCATGAACATAGAAATTGAGAATAGAGAAATAATCCTTGTTAAGTACATACATAAGAACTGTAGAGTGGATATTAAGGGTAATATCATGAACGTAGATCTTATCCCTATTTGACTTGGGGAATTTGACGCTATTTTGGGAATGGACTGGTTATTCAATTACGGGGCTGTAATTGATTGCCAAAAGAAGTGTATTAACCTTATGACTCCGTCAAAGGTTATGTTTTATAGTAGCAAGAAGTCGCCTGAGACAAGCGAGTTGTTGTTTGACGATGATGCAAAGCCGTGAAGTTATTAAGACAAGGCGTGTAGGATACTTAGCTTACATAGTCGACGATCGAAAAGAGAATCAAGGTAGAAGAAATACCGATTGTGAGAGACTTCATCGATGTCTTTCCAAAAGATTTGCGGGACTTCCACGGATAGAGAAGTAGATTTCGTGATCGATTTGGCGCCGGAACTGCTCCAATATCTAAGGCACCATACCGAATGGCACCGATGAGAGATGAAAAGAATTAATGGTACAACTACAAGAATTATTGGACAAGAAGTACATTCAATCGAAGCGACGCGTAGTGGGGAGCGCCGGTGTTGTTATTTGTGAAAAAGAAGGATGGATCGATGCGACTCTCCATTGACTACAGAGAATCGAATAAGGTCACGATTAAGAATAGATATCCATTACTTAGGATCGATGACCTGTTTGATCAATTGAAGGGAGCTAAAAAACTTTTCCAAGATAGACTTGAGAAGCGGTTATCATCAATTGAAGGTGAGGCCGGAGGATGTACCAAGAAGCGCGTTTAGAACGCGATATGGTCACTACAAATTTTTAGTAATGTCGTTTGGTCTTACGAATGCTCCCCGCAACATTTATGGGACTAATGAATGGTGTGTTCAAGCCGCTTTTGGACAAGTTCAGTAGTGGTATTTATAGATGACATTTTGGTATATTCAAAACCAAGGAAGAACATGAAAGAGCATTTGAGATTAACATTGGAAGTATTGAGAAGGGAAAAGTTGTATGCTAAGTTTTTGAAATGCAAATTTTGGATTGAGCGAGTACAATTTCTTGGGCACGTGATCAATAAAAATGGAATTTTGGTAGATCCATCAAAAGTCGGGCCGTGATTAACTGGGATCAGCCGAGGACGCCATCGAAAGTACGAAGTTTTCTTGGATTGGCAGGATATTACAGAAGGTTCATTCAAGACTTTTCCAAGATCGCAACTCCGCTAGCGAATTTAACTCGAAAAGTTGTGAAATTTGTTTGGACGGAGAAGTGTGAGGAAAGCTTTCAAGAATTGAAGAAGAGGTTGAGTACAGCACCTGTGTTGTCTCTTCTGGACGATACAGGAAATTTTGTTATTTATAGTGATGCGTCGCATAAAGGACTTGGTGTGTGTGGTCGATGCAAAACAGCAAAGTCATTACATATGCATCACGACAATTGAAGGATTACGAGAAGGATATCCACCCATGACTTGGAGTTAGCTGCAGTTGTTTTTGCTTTGAAAATTTGGAGGCACTATCTCTACGGGGAGAAGTGTGAAATATATACGGACCACAAGAGTCTGAAATATATTTTCACACAGAAGGATTTGAATATGCGTCAAAGAAGATGGTTGGAATTAATTAAGGATTACGACTGTGAGATTTTATACCATCCGGGTAAAGCAAATGTGGTTGCCGACGCCTTAAGTAGAAAGGGTCGTGAGAAATTGATGATGTTGACTGCTCAAGAGGAGCTAATTGCAGAAATGGAGAAACTGGAGTTGGAAGTGAAGTATCCTATGGAGATTGATGAGAAGCTATTTCAGATGCAATCTGGTGCAACTCTACTAGATAAAGTAAAGGAGGCTCAGCTTCAGGACGAAGAATGTAAAAAAAGTGACAAAGAAGATATCTGAAGGAACTGAACCGAGATTTAAGATGGATAAGGAAGGAATCTTTGAGATTTGAAAGCGAAATTTGGGTTCCGCCAAAGATAAAGAAATTAAGGAAGAAATTTTGAGCGAGGCTCATAGTTCACGATATTCGATTCACCTGGTAGTACCAAAATGTACCAAGATCTTCGACAACATTTCGGTGGCCAAATTTAAAATGAGATGTTGCGAGTGTGTTGCCAAATGTCTAACCTGTCAGAAAGTAAAAGCAGAGCATCAGAGACCGAGTGGATTGCTACAACCGTTAGAGATCCCAGAATGGAAATGGGAACATATTACAATGGACTTCGTGGTTGGCCTTCCGACGACTCGGAAAGGCTACGACGCAGATATGGGTTATCGTTAATGACCGAATCGATGAAATTCGCACACTTCCTTTCGATTAAAATCAAATTCAACTTAGATCAGTTGGCGAGACTATACGTAAAAGAGATTGTTTCGAGGCACGGAGTGCCGGTGTCAATTATTTCTGATAGAGATCCGTGCTTTACATCGAATTTCTGGAAACGTCTTCAGGAATGTATGGGTACGTAATTGCAAATGAGTACATCATACCACCCTCAAATAGACGGACAGAGCGAAAGGACGATTCAGACATTAGAAGATATGCTAAGAGCCTGTGTGATGGACTTTAAAGGAAATTGGGATGATCACTTACCGTTAGTAGAGTTCGGCTACAACAACAGCTACCACGCTAGTATAGGCATGCCGCCTTATGAAGCATTATACGGCAAAAAGTGCAGAACTCCACTTTATTGGGATGAAGTTGGCGAAAGACAATTATAGGGCCAGAATTAATACAATGACACATCGAAAATAGTCAAAGTGATCCGAGCACGACGAGTGGTAGCAACTTTAAGATGAGCGGAAGAAATACGCTGATCCACATCGTAAAATGTTGAATTTGAATCGGTAGTTATGTTTTCTTGAAGGTCTCTCCTGAAAAGGGAAGATCGGGTTCGAAAAAGAAAGGAAATTAAGCCCAAGATTCATTGGACCATTTGAAGTACTTGAAGAATCGAGAAAGTCGCGTCACGAGGTAGCCTTACCTCCAGCACTCGAGAATGTCCACAACGTCTTCCATGTTTCTGTTTTACGACCCTACAAACCCGATTACAAGCATGTAATTGAATACGAACCCCTATATTTTGAAAAAGACTTATCTTACGAAGAAATTCCCGTTCAAATTGTCAACAGAAAAGAACAAGTTCTCAGAAATAAAGTAATACCTTCTATTAAGGTAATTTGGAGGAATAACAACGCTGAAGAAGCTACGTGGGAACTCAAAGAGAATATGATGAATAATTACCTCATTTATTTACTTAAATTTATGTATGGCGATTACGGGGACAAAATCTTTGTAAGGGGAGAATATAATGGGTCAAATTTATTGAGTCGTGATTTTGGGACATAATCTTTTAAGGGGGAAAGATGTGACAAACGAGATTTTGTAATTTAATTTTAATATTTATTGAATTAAATAAATATTTTCGATAATTTAATTATTAGATTAAATAATTAATTGATGCAATTGTGATAGATTAATTTAATTAGATGTATTATATTTATTAAATTAATGTGGAGAATAATTATTATTCAAGTATGTATTTATGTGAGCTTATTGAATTAAATGAAATATTTAATAAGCATAATGTTATTTTAATTAATGTAATAATTAATTAGAGATTTAATAATTTGATATAATTAATTAATGAGAAATTAATTATATGATTATGTGAATTTATGATAGATTATTATATTTTATTTAATTTAAATTAAATAGATTAATTGAGTTATTTTATAAAGGGTATAACATTATTTAAACTATATGATAAAAGATTTTATTAAATTAATTGAGTATAAGCCTATTAAGGCTAGCCAAATATGACACTAGTGGAGGTTTGGAGCAGTTAACCCATGATGGGTAACTGACCTCCACAATGCATCAGCTTATTTGAATACGACGTCTTCTTTTCTTTTTAGTTGATTGCTAAGTCTAGAAAATAAGCAGAGCAAAATTGTGAGTTCACAAAGGGAAAATTGAGAAGTTTTAGAGGAATTGTGAGTGTGTAATCATCAATCATTTGTGAAAGGATCATCATTGATCATCTCTTCTAAATCTATACTCTGGGTAAATTCTCCAAACCCAATTTCTCTTTTTACGTCATTAAGTTTGCATAAAAATGGCTTTCAATGTTTTTGTTTAAACCTCTGTATTTGGGAAAGGAGTAATGTCTATGAGTTTGTATATGTGTTAAATGTTATCAAATCGTATCTAATTATATATTATGTAAGTTTTCATGTCATCAGTTTCATGAAAATACGTCGTATATGTTGCTCAAAACTTATAGAGTATGAGTTTTGACCATATGGCCCTTATACGTAAATTTAATGTGTCAAACATAAATGGTTTTGTAAAACATATACTCGTATATTATTATGCAAATTAATATGAAGAGACCAAATTTTAAATGAATAGATTCGGTGTTATAACGAATCCGTAGTGTTAAATTTTATGTTTTTGTTCAAAACCTTCAAGAACACAAAGAACAGTGAAAATTTCATGTTTTAATCTTGTTAATTATGTGTTTTAACATGTTAAAATCATGCTAGAAGGGTTAAATAATGATTATATGTGTATTATTATGAATGGGTATGATTAAATTCGTGTAGTAATAATTTAATTGGAGTTTTTGGCTGTGTTCTGCAATTTTTCGCGAATTACAAAAGCAGGTTTCGTTCGTTAACGTTGTGCATTCGCCGCCTCTTGATCCGTATTTACATCCGTCATCAAGTGCATGAGCCTTGCAGCAGCAATAGCATCGCCGCCATCGCATCATCAGTACCAAGATAACAATGAAATGGCAAATACCACTCTCTCGTAATGTTCGAAATGAACTATTTTTAAATGTCAAGTCTAGCAATGTGTTAGTAACTTAATGTAATGAACATAGAAATATGTTAGAAGTATAATAAGATGTTAAAATAAATGCTTAACATGTAAATAACATAATTACATGGGGATTGAATTATTGAATACATAATTAGCTTGTTATTCATGAAGTGTAAATTATGTGACAATGAGTGTAATAAATTGACTAAGTATAGTCAAAATTCGAGTTAGACAAAAAGAATGAACGTTTGATAATTAGTTAAGTTATAATTAACTGGTATTGTGAATGAAAATTGTATGTAGGATTAAATTCAAGGAACGCGTTTAATTAACGTGTAATCTACGCACGAGGCAAGTTTCCTAACCATACTTGTTATCATTATTGAGTTATTCTCATTATTATTAATCAAGTTCAATTGTTATATTAAAGATTGATTATCTTTTCAAAGCATGATTTTGTTATACAATAATTGTCCTATTGTATACCTATTGAGATTATTATTCAATTTAATTATCATTATTGTTGAACCTTATTAGACTAGCGAACCCTTATTGATTCGACTAGTCCATAGTTGATGAACGTTCTAAATTTTAGAACCTTTATTGAATTATCCAAACCAAACTTCCTTTGGTGCGGACTCGAATGTCAAACTGAGATGAACAACCCTACAAAGGGATTTATTTATGCGTTAGTGTTAAGATATTGTGCACAGTATGGTACTAAGGGTTGATCCCCCTAAGTACGAGAAGAAGAGTCCATAGTCTTATGTCTGTTAAAGGTTTTAAGTATCACCCTTGATAACCTAGGACATAGTTCAAGGTCTTATGACCCTCAGAAATCTTTTGATTCTTGTTATTCATTCTTGATTTAAAAGTTGAGCTTTTATTCAGAAGTCTTTGATTCACTTGCATGTTATTATACAATATTATTTCATTATTTTACTTATGGGCAATAGTGCTCACTCTTGCGTAATAATAACATTGCAGTTAAGAACGAAAGGTCCGACGAGCCTTCTACTAGCAAAGGCAAGGGAAAGATTAACAAGTGATGAAGACTTGTTGTTTTATATGATGATGTATTCTGTTTAAGACTTAAGTTGATGATGTTGTTTAAGACTTATTTGTTTATGTTTCCGCATAGATGTTTAAGGTTAGTTTAACCTGGGATTGTATTTACTATTCAGATGTTGTAAACCCATAAGGGGAGGATTTTATTTCTATCTATTGCATGGTTTGCACTTATTACGGGTAGATAGATAGATGATATTTGTACAGTGAACACCAAATCCCGTGGAATTGAAGTAACAGAATTTGGGGGTGTCACAATAGATGTTAAACTAAATCTTCTCACCATCAAACTCCATAGTCAAGGTCCCATTATGCACATCGATCATGGTTCTTGCTATTTTTCAGGAAGGGTCTTCCTAACAAGATGTGGGAAGGGTTTGGTGATGTATCATCTTCCATATCCACAATGTAAAAATCTGCAGGAAAGATTAGTTCGTTCACATACACTAAGACATCTTCAATTACCCCTCGGGGGTAAGTGTTAGTACGATTTGCCAATTGTATAATCACACCAGTATTTTTCAAAGAGCCTAGATTTACGAAAACATAAACAGATAAAGGCATAACATTAATTGAAGCTCCTAAATCTAGCATGGCTTTTTCAAATATGGAGTTTCCTATTTTGAATGGGATTGTGAACATTCCTGGATCTTTACATTTAGGAGGCATTTTTCTTTGAAGAACAGCAGATACATTTTCTCCGACTGTGACTCTTTCATCGTTTTGCAATTTTTTTTATTAGTGCATAATTCTTTTAAAAATTTAGCATACCGTTGCACTTGTTTAATTGCATCAAGAAGAGGGATGTTCACTTCTACTTTTCTAAAAGTTTCCAAAATTTCTTTTTTTTCATCTTTCTTTGAGGTTTTAGAATTTCTGTGAGGAAAGGGAAGAGGAATGTTTTTAAGCTGATTAGGAGGGTTAGGTTGTACCTTGGATTTTTCTGTTTCCTCCTTAGCTGCTTCCTCCTTAAACTCTACGGGGGTCGGTGGTGTATCCAACTGTGTTCCATTCTGCAAAGTTATGGCACTTGCATTCTCCCTTGGGTTGACTATTGTTTGAGATGGTAATTTTCCTAAGCCTCTAGATTCCAATATCCCCACAGTTGTAGCCAGTTGTCCTACTTGGTTCCTCAAATCTTGAACCAAAGTTTTTGTCTCTTGCTGGAACTGCTGTGTCTGATTCATGAACTGTTGTGTTTGTCCCATGAATTGTTGTGTTTGTCCCATGAATGCTTTGAATATATCCTCCAATGATGTTCCAGTAGGTGCAAGGACTTCTTGCTTCGGTTGATATTGAGGTTGGGCTGGGTGGAAGCCCTGCTGCCTAGGTGGAAATGCAGGTGGTGTCGCTTGCTTGCTCCCATAACTCAGATTTGGATGATCCCTCCATCCTAGGTTATACGTGTTTGAGTACGAATCATATTTTTTCTAAGGTTGTGACTGATAATTTCCAATTGCATTAGCTTGTTGCACAGCCTCATCATCTTGTAATGTTGGGCATTCATCTGTATTGTGATTTGGTTGTAGACATATTCCACAAACCTTTGCAATTGGCAGTTGACCTGTAGCTAATTGTCTAACCATAGTAGTTAATTCAGAAATTTGTTGACCATAATCACAAGTGTTTACCTCGCTTACCCTTATTGGTGCATGATTTGTTCTAGTACCATATTGTTGTGAGTTTGCTGCCATGTTTGCAATTAAATTCCTTATAGCCTCTGGGGTCTTGTCAACTAGTGCTCCTCCACTAGCTGCATCGATCATGCTTCTATCCATTGGTACCAACCCTTCGTAGAAATACTGGATCAGGTGTTGTTCATCTATTTGATGCGGTGGGCAGCTGGAACAAAGCTTTTTGAATCTTTCCCAATACTCGTATAATGTCTCCCCACTGAATTGTCTAATCCCATAGATCTCCTTCCTTATGTTGGCTACTCTTGAGGCCGGAAAGTATCTCTCCAAGAACAACTGCTTTATGTCATTCCAAGACTGTATTGAACCTGAGGGTAGGTAGTAAAACCAATCCTTTGCCAAATCTGCTAGGGAGACTGGGAATGTTCTTAGCTTGATTTTCTCTTCGGTGATTCTGTGTGGTTTCATAGTGGAGCACACCACATGAAATTCCTTTAGATGTTTGTAGGGGTCCTCACCTGTAAGACCACGAAAAGTAGGCAGTAAATGGATTAGTCCTGATTTAATTCAAATGCAGCATCTAAATTAGGATATTCAATGCACATAGGTTGTTGATTTAAATTTGGAGTTGCCAACTCCCTGAGAGTTCTATTGTTGTTTTGAATTGCCATCTCTTCTTCTTTATCAGATTCGGTGGATGATTTGTTGGATAATAATTCCAAAGCTAAGTTGAGGCCTGGTGATGGTGCAGAAGCCTCGTCTATATCTGTAGAAGACTGTTGAACTTTAAGTTTTTCCTTCCTTAGCCTCCTTGCAGTTTTCTCAATCTCTGGATCAAAATCTAATATAGTAGCCTGAGAAGATCGAGTCATAAAACAAGAACAAAACAAATAATAGAATAAAAACAAAACAAATAATAGAATAAAAACAAAACGTCAAATTACTCCCCGGCAATGGCGCCAAAATTTGGGAGTTGTCGTTGACACTCCTCAATTAACCTCACTTTCACTTCACAATTTATAATAATTAGCACAGTAGCAAGTAAGGATCGATCCCACAGAGAGTAAAGTTGTTTTAGAAATATTCTACTATTTCAACAGAAAATAAAGATGGGGGTTTTTGAAAATTATTTTTAAACTAAGAGAACAAGAATTATTGATGAAATTAACCAAATATGTAAAAAACTTGATTCTGCTGATTCGGTTTCACCAAGTCAAAGAATCAATTAATCAAGTTATTATTATTTTCCTTCAATGAAACTATTAGCCCTAGATAACAATAAGCTCTGCTATCCAAAATTCTCCTTAGATTATCACTGTATGAAACAAGCTCTCCACCAGATTCTAACTAGCATAAAACCTAGAACAAGCTCTCTAGATTAAATATGATAGAAGAATTAAGAAATAGAGAATTAGGCTAATCCAAACAACAAACACATAAGCTCGATTTGTTTAACTTGTTTTCTGATAATCTTAGTAATACACAAAAGCTTGTCCACAATTAGTATTACCAAGTTGCTACTTATGATGAAGAAAAATATCAATTACACGTAATATCAATCTTAATCTGGCATATGATAATGATCAAACTAATTCAATTGGCCATATTAAATTAATTAAATCAATTAGCATGCAATCAATGAAAAAAGATTATCAGAAGAAATTTCACACAAGAATGAATAAATAATAATACTCAATTAATCAATTATATGTAACAAGGATTCACCTCCCTTTAGAACTGAATAAAAAGAACTTGCCTGACATGCTCTTGAGTCTGCACTCCAATAGATGATAGTTGATCATTGAATGAATAAAACCTTGACTAGCATCCTCTATTTATAGTGCTAGACAAAGTCCTAAATCCTATAGGAAGTAGAAATCCAAATCCTAAAAGGAAATACAAATTACCCTAATTTCCATAAAGAAATAGAATTCAATTGGGAAATAAATCTTAGTCTAAAAGAAATCCTAATTACAATAGAATTGTAAAAATTAATCTTCTAGAATCCAAAATTCAGAATTGAAGTTGGAATTAAATTCCACAATTTGTCATGTGCCAACTCTCCAATTCGCGTTTGGATTCTTCAATTTCCGTGTGAAGCTGCTGAATTCTTTGTAACTTGGTGAATCCTCTTCCAATTAGAATTAGAATCCATGAATATATTGCCCACGTGAATAAATGTTAAGGATTGAAAGTTTGCTGCATGAAAATAAAGCATACCGTGACCCACATGATTATTAATGCTGACTTGTTATTCACGTCCTTGTAATAGCCTCCTGGATCCATTATATCATGTACTTAATTCTTATGATCAATTAGGATATTATATTAAAAGCCCACATGATATATATACTTTATATTCCTCTATTAAATAATTCGTGAATCATTTGAATTTTAGCTCCCTTGTCCAATAATGCTCAATTTGTCTTCAAATTATTTACAAAGTCAAAGAGCCCATCAATTGTATCTAAAATAAAAATATAAAAATAATAAGTATATTTATGCACAAAATAAATATAAAAAATTAAGTATTAAGGAATAAAAATATAACATATTTCATACTCATTAGCGGGCCCTTTAAGCCTTATAACCCCCCTCCCCCCCCCCCCCCGGGGCGGGGGTACGCGCAGAAAAGTTGTTTTTGTCAGGATTTGAGTCCAAGAAGGATTGACTCGATCCGATTGACTCAAGGACTTCTAAGAGGACTTAAAGATATATAAAGAGGCATATAAAATGACGAGAATCATAAGGATTGGAGAAGAGGAGAGGATTCCATTAGATTATATTATAGTAGATTAGGACCAAAACTTTAGTTCTTATGAGATTTGGAGATTGAAGCAACTTGGAGATCATTGAAGATTCAAAGTAGGAGCAAGGAGGGAGCATCAAATCTGTAGACAATGGAGTCTATCTTTCTCTCTTCTTCTATTTTTATCTTTTAATGTGTATTCAAGTATGGATTCTTAGTTTTAATTAAATGAACTAATTTCTTGTTTGAGATTACAATGGATCTTGTTGTGTAGTTTATTTTAATATGCTTCGCTATCAATTATTATGTTCTATTGTGAGGATTGTCTAGTATGATTTGGACTTAATTGTTTGATTGATTGGCCATCAATTACCGTGATAATCTATATGAACTCGAGAGATGAAGTTTACATTTAGATCTGATCATGATAACATGTGTTTGTGATTTCTGTATAGATGGAATTCATGATTCGTGTTTAGGATAGAGATATGCCTTTACGCCATATGTAATCATATAGAGAACTTGTGCTTTAAATCCTTTTTAATTGTAATTCACATAGAGATATAGTGGATTAGTTAATTAGGGTGTCTTTCTTAATTCTATCATTTGTGGATTTAAGTGAGTATGGGTATTATGCATCGAGAGGTGGTTTTATCTACTTTAGTGTTCTTGATTAACAGTTCAGGATAGAGAATAATTGATGAAAAACGTGTTAACTTAAATGAAGAAATAAGTGAAGTTGTGATCTTAAATCTCCACAATCTAATTTTTAATTAGCAATAATTAGAATTAGTTTAATTAAATAATTTAATTCATAATCTTAAATTGATTGTTTAAATAAAATTAGTTTGTTTAAGACTTAGTATTTGGTAATTTGTATTAATAATTCCTCATGGGAACGATACTTTCACTTTATTACTTGTTGACCACGTATACTTGCGTGTTGTGCGTAACTAGATTTTACCCAACATTTGGCGACTGCTTCCAAGGTAGTGAAGCCTTTCATATTTCCTGCCTTCAGGCCCATCTCTGCCATTTTACCGTGTTTGATTATTTCTGAGAATGGCTTTCCTATGCCTGCTAGGATCCTCTCATAGTAAGGAGCCTCTTGGATATCAATAAACGTCATTACCATCTCAGTTTCTGTCATTGATGGAATGACTTGCGCTGCTAGATGTCTTCATCTTTGGGCACATTCTCAGAAAGATTCAGTACTTTGCTTTTTGACTTTAGTCACTTGGTATCGATCTGGTGCCATTTGTGATCGAAAAGCTGATCTTGATTTAGAAAGGTGTGGGCAATTCTTCCCAGTTGTGGATTTTGGCATTGTCAAGTCGGGCATACCAGGCTTTAGCCTCTCTAGTGAGACTCTTTTGAAAAAGTTGCATTCTGAGGCTTTCATCTTCAGCATAAGACCCCAGTTCGCCAATGTGTATAGGGATCGCCTATCCCATTGTACTTTTCAAACTCTGGGATTTTGAATTTATCAGGATATCGAGCCCCTGGGAATATGCAGAGATCTGAATAGGAGACACTTCCATAGTTTCCAGCCCCTTTGATTGACCAGATGGTTTTTTCCATTTGTTGGACTTTCTTTCTTATATCCTCAATTTCTCGATCATCCTTGAGTTTTGTGATTTCAGGGGTTTTGTTGGTTCCTTTATTAGAATGAGGTTCAGGTATCTGGGTTTCCATCTTATTGCCAATACCCTGATTGCCCCTGGTGTGAATGACTCTGGTTGAGTAGGCATTGTCTGGCCCCGAGTGTTTTTACTTTGTTCTTTTAGAAAGACAGCCAATTCTGCTATCTGATTCCTTAATCCTTCGAACTCCTCTCAAGAGACAGGAGTAGGATCAGGTGGGGCACTTGTAGCCATGTCTGACTGTGGGCTTAATGCCTTTTTGGACTTTGAACGGGAAATAGGACCAATTGCTTCTCTACAAAAGGACTTATGTAGTTTAGTCTTAGGGAATGTGGAAATGTTACATGCTATGTGATATGTCCATTTTTAGGAGTATTATCCTGCAAAACGGATGTCAGTTGTTTATATGACAAGATAGCATGTCAGATAAAAGGGAATGCATGTACACATTCATTCATATTTTCCATTACATTGAGCTTGACATGGAAATGAAATTACAAGTATTTGTAATTATAAGTAATTGTAATTACAAGTAATTGAAATGGGAAAGTATGAAGAGACTTTCCTTCGCATTTGGTTTATCAGAGGCTGACCTATCTTAGGCTACTCTCCCTACTTTTTGGCATGAAGGTTCCCAAATCATCGCAATTTACTTGACGGGAGTAATCTGGTCTTTCAACTGGAGTGAATCTGGGTGGTGCCTTTCCTGAGCCTCATTGGGATTAGTCACCCTACGAGTCCAGTAATCAAACACCGACAGGATAGCCTCCTGGTGGAGGAACCATACAACATACATTCACATACAATGTGTCTCACCATTTATGAAAATGATGACATGTGCGAAACACTAATATCACAAGCAGATATAGTGTACATCATTAAGTACAGTAAGTAAATGAATTCGCACACATCCATCAAATGTAAATGCAACATCCACACACAAGCAGATAATAGTTTTGAAAAGTTTCTAATAGCGGCTTAAGCCCTCTTACTAGATGTCCCCAGCAGAGTCGCCACCTGTCGACGTCGAAATTTTTATTTGTCCCCTTTCTGTTCTTGTCTTTTGGTGTTCTCATGTTAGGTGAGATTTGTTTGAAAAAATAAGTTGTAAAAAGGTCCGACATGTATATGTCGACGAGCGGACTAAAAGAGTCACCAGTTGGTTTTTTGAATGGTTGTACCAACACAACTGAGGAAAGATTTTCACATTGACCCAGTGATGTGACACTACTTAATGGGTCTGTGAAACCAAGATTCATTAGGGTCCGGGGACTTGGTTATGTGAAGGGAAGGTGTTAGGCACCCCCCGACATCCGTGTTGCCACGGTGACCGCCACTTTTCAATTAAATTGTTTTATGAATAGGTGTGTGTGTGTGTGTGTGTGTGGATCAATGTGCAATTATTTGGAAGTAGTGATATGCCTCGTTGCACCTATATACAATGGGTTTGAATTTCTGTATAAAAATTCAGTTTTAACAAGATAGAGCAGTGATGTTTGGTAAAAAGAGGTTTTTCAAACCCTTGTGCTCAATAGTAATTGAGGCCTATGATACTTCCATTTTATTATGTGTTCGGCTTGATTGCTTTTATTTTCGAGATGCGAAGCATCTTCGAGAAAATAATATACATATCAGTGTCGAACTCTTTGTGGGCATGAGAGCCGTTTAAGGAAATTCAAACACCGTGAATAATTTACAAGCTGGTTACAACTGAAAATGTCCATCACGGGAACCGATTCTAGATTCAGAAAACTGAATCTGTGATCACAGGATTCCTAGGCTTACATGATGCCGCAATTTATATGAAAAGTCATGGCGAGTATATATATATATATATATATATATATATATATATATATATAAAAGCTGTAAATATATATATAAACGATCAACCATCACGAAGCACCTCCATGGGGGATCGAAAATGTAAATAAAGCAATAAAGTGATCAATCGCCTCGAAGTAAACACCAGGCGGGACAAAATGTAAAGAAAGCAATAAAAGGCCACGAAGCACCTCCATGTTGTTTTTAATGATAGAATTGTGTAGGAAGTGAGTAATGACTATGAAGACATTGAAACTCAAGTTTTGGGAACACATGGGTATACTTGCTTTATAAAAAAAGGGAGGAAAAAAGAAGATAAGAAAAGGGAAAAAAAATAAAAAAAATGAATAATTACCGTGGCTAGTCTTGTTTCGGGGCTTTTGTTACTTAAGTAAGTACGCCCGAGGGGATTGTCTCTACACCTAGCGCCCTAAGGTCTTAATGGTCTAGGAGTCGTTGGTTGAAAGCTCGCTAAGGGGTAGCACTATTAGCCTAATGGAATGAGACATTGCACAGTTATGGGAAATATATATATAAAAAAAATCAACAAACACCACGGGAAAGTGCGAAAATCGCCCTCGTGAGTAAAAATAAAGCAGAATGAACCCATTGTTGAACCTTAATTTGTATTGATGTGTTGGAGTAGTTGATGTCTCATTAGTATATGCAGTTCTTGATTTAAACTTAAATTTTCTGTCTTAAGCAATTTAGCATGTGGTATTTTCATCTTTGTCAAGCTTATCTGTGAACACAACACACACACAAAACATCTCTATAGCAGGTTGAGATTATCTGATTTTATGTCATTATGCCTTTAGCTTAGATTAATGATTTGTTCTTGGATCTTGATATTTCTCTGAGGCATATCTTATTAGAATTCTTAACATGGCTGGAAATCTAGGGATTCAGTTGCATAGTAGCGTAGCTTGCATAACATGTAGATTGCATTATATTGCGTTGCTTATACTCATTTTTGTTTTCATTTGCATTGCTTGACGGCAAACAATAGTTCAAGTTTGGGGGTATTTGATAAGTGGGTTTTATACCTACTTATTGGATATCAATTCACGAGAACTATGCCCATCTCAAGTACATTTTAGTATGTTTTTAGTTACATTTCATGATATTTTGCATTGCATGTACTGAGAACTCCTTTGGTGTAAAAGTGCAGGAAATGGCATGATCTCGACATTGGTAGATGGAATGTGATCAATGAAGGCACAACATGAGGGTCGAGTGGACAAAAGAAGTTAAGCAGTGGTAAACAAAAGAGCAAAAGTTGCATGTCAAAGCATCAGTAGCAGCATGACAAGGAAGAAGCAGCAACAAAACCTGAGTATTCAAAGTTCAGAAGCCGCGTGGCCCTTGGCCACATGAAAGCAAAATACGCGCGTGCAGCTCCATCAACCTAAGGAATCGACATTGCACACTCGCTACTTTCGCGGTGTTTACAAAGGGATCATGTGGCGACATTGACTGCATTTCTACTTGACTTTATTTCAAATTAGAAATTGGAAGCGTAACTGAGTGGGGGGAGTTCAACTAGGGCTTATATATTAGACTTATATCAGTTATAAATAGGGGATACCACCCCTTGGGGAATGAATAAGCTATCATTATTTTCTTTCTTCTCTTTAATTTTGATATTAGATTAGAGTAGATTAGAGTAGTGATTTCTAGAGTTGATGAGATTGAAGACTTGAAGCAATTGGGAAGCATCAGAGATTCCATCTTGGAGCAGGAGAACAAATTTGCACTTCAATTCTCTACTTTTATCCTCTATTTGATTCTTATTTGTAATCTTATGATGTTTATTCAATATGTGGATAATAGATTTAATTTAACTATGAGTTAAACTCTATTTTGGGATTGCAATGGAATCTATTGCTTAGTTTAATCTGATATACTTCATTGTTAACCTTATTAATTGCTATGGGATTGTCTATTAAGATTCATGCTTATTTTTTTAGTTGATTGGCCATCAATTACTGTGATAACCCATATGAACTTGAAAGACGAAGTATGGGTTTAGATTTGATCTTGATAGTTTGTGATTGTATGTTCTACATTGTGATGGGATTTATGATTTGTGCTTAGGATAGACATATACCGAGGCATCGCTCGTAGTCAATTGAGAACTTGGGCTTAAACCCTAATTATTTGTAAATCACATAGACATATAGTGGTTTAGGTAATTTGGGTGTTCATGTGTATTCTTTCAACTGGGGATTATATTTGATATGGGTATGGTACATTGAGATATGGTTTTGTACTTTACTTTTGTGTTCTCGACTAACAATCTGGTGCAAGTAATTAGGCTTAACAGGGAGTGCGTTGATTTAAATTATTCAATAGATGAAATTGTAATCTCAGGTCTTCATTATCTAGTCTCACTCTAGGAATAGTTAGGTTTATTTAATTTAATAGTTTAAATATAAAATATAATATCATTCGTTTAAATAAGACTGAAATGGTTATGGGCTAGTGCTTGGTGAACTTTATTAGTTAATTCTCCGTGGGAACGATACTTACTTACTCTTTATTACTTGTTGACCGTGTATACTTGCACACATATATTGATCGGTAAAACGACCAACATCGGTCTCAAGTGTGACATAAACAACACGTATAACATGACCAAGCTGCCTGTAAATACCCCTGCAGGGTAGGTGCTATAAAACGTGGCAGACCTCAACGTCTCTGTTACTATCACCATGATGATGGTATGACCCTCCTTGAGAGCTCTCACTGCCATGATGACACCTATGTCTATCTCGTCCATATACCGTGGCATGTACACATACGCCACTATGCACATCTCAAGTACATCCACTCTGGCCAGATGCCACTGATCCTCTGGTGTGGTAAAATCCCTGGAATGTCGTGCATAGCTGTTCAATGAGCCAAATCTGTCTATCAGGAAACGCTGGGACAATACATGGCTGGATGTAATTTCATCCTCTACTACTCTATGCCGTAACCCGGTGAGGGTCATGAACTGTCGACGCATATCTCCGACAGCCATACGAGCGCAAGGTCTGTCTAAGGGCAAAGCCGTCAACCGCTCGTACTCCTCCAATGTAGGAGTCAACTCCTGGGTACCAAACCATAAAACCTGCCTCTCCAGTACCCAATGCTCCAGCATACCCTCTACAAAGCCTGCGGGAACCTGAAACATCAAGAGGGTCATCGAATGCTGTAATAACTGATCAACTGTCACCCTATCTGGAGGTGACATAATATTATACCACGACCTCAGACGGGAGGCCATCAACACCGCTAGGGTGTGATCTATGCGGCTTACTATCGAAGAAGACGTCTGCGTAAGTCGTATCATAAGACCATCCAAGGGTCAATGTTGAATATCTCTGGACATACATACATATGCATAATATGATACATGTATGACAAATAATAGATGATAATATGATGCAGGGAATGGAAAATAGTACATACATTCCTAAGTACATCATCATCTATATACATCATCTCTGTACAGCTAAAAATACATGGAAATGGGGCACAGACGCCCTACTACTAATAGAGGCCTATCAAAAGATATAGCGAGAATGGGGCACAACCACCCAATATCTAAAAGAGACCTATCAAAAGAGATAACGAGAATACATTAGAAGAAGACAATGGTGTCAATATCTACATCATCAATCATGTCCACCTGATGTAACTCCTCCTGAGTCACTAGATCTCTATCAACAGGGATGTCTGACCTATACAGTGGAGGATCTGCACCGGCAAAGCCATATGGGTCACTTGAGGGGCCAGTGCCTGAGCTGGAAAGATCAAAAGTATCTGCCTCTGAAGGATCTCTGCCCAAGTGCCAGATGAAGAAATGTGCCCAGTCCAACTATCGAGTCAAACTGTCAATCTGTGTCAAATGAGTGGGATCTCAAACACAGGTCAGCCAATCCATCATCATCACGGATCCAGGAACCATATCCCCCATAAACTGAGTGGCGCGGGTCTGGGCTCCAATGGTATGAGGGGACCACCAGTGATGGAATGTATCCTGGGTATGTGAACCCTCTGACAAAGTATATCCGTCCATACCCATCAATGGGATGTTATTGATGGGTGACTACAACATAGGCCAATAACGCCTGACAGGAGGCAAGATCGGTACACGAATCTCTCCTGTGGTGATCCTAATAGCACGTTCTCCTAAATAAAGCTCCCATCCTCCATCCGTGAAGAGAGGAATCCTATAGGTGGATATCATGTGCTCGACACCAGTCGAGAATCCATCCTCAAATCCAATGGTCAAATGTTCCCCAAAATAAGGAACCCAAGTAATGACATCAGCTGTCAACAACTCCAACTGTAAGCGACAATGGGTGAAACCCTCCGTTACAGGAACCTCTGCCAAAATGGAGTGATGCCATCGCCGTCCTCGTGGATAGGTATCTAAACCTCACACACTCACAAGATGCAAACATGGAAGCCTCTCATAGGCCCAAAACTGCCAACACCAAGGCAAACATCTACTGTCAGTATACACTCTTAACCTGTACATGGGAAATCAAAAGAGAAATAATCACAGCCAGAAATGGGTAAAATCCTATACAAACCTCTGTCAAGCCCTACGAACACATGTGCATTCCCTTGAGGAAATAGGAAAAGGTGTAGGAACCCCAATCATACTCTCCAATACGGCCCACCTCCCGAGTGACGTTGATCAAAGCGAATGACACCGTGGAAGAGTTGTCTGCTATAAAACAACCCCTAATAATAACCAGGAAATAATCGTCGAAGAATGCAATCCCTGACTCTCACATTAGCAGGCATAGGCTCACTCAACAGCCCATTCATAGCATCTACGCTCAAAGGACCCGTACGGATGGTCCTGCCCTTGAGCGGCTCAACCGGAACTTCCAACAAGGATCTAACGGCAGTCGGGGTAATGTTCGACGTACATGGCACTGGAGCCATTTCAAACTCCATACCGGTGATAAATCACCAATCCATCGGCGTCATCATCACCTCATAATCCAATAAATGGAGAGACTGAGTCTGGTGAAACCAACGCTCAGACAATGACCTGAGGTAATCCCAGGGACAACGACGGGGATGAATGAAAAAGAACAGCTCAAAGCCCCAACCATGCACGGTACCTCAGTAATCTAGATATAGAGCCTGATACAGGGAGTGTATACTGAACCAGTTCCCTCAAGGCTGGGTAAAGCCGGGAACCTACATCACATGCAAATCAATGTCAAAATCCTTGTTCCTCCTCAATAGGAAAAAGGAAGAACAAATCTAGCTTTTACCTCATTTGCATGCAAGTAAACTGAGGGGTGGTGACTCAAATCACCTAGAAGATCTGGAATAGCCACTTGAATGCCTGGGAAATCCCTATGCGGAATATGAGCAGCAGGAGCTGGAGCTGCTATCGGTACATCCTCCTTCTCGTCCTTGACATCCAGTACATTAACCCAGATAGATTTAATCACAGCCTCACTTGAATTTACGAAATTTGTCTAACCTGAGCAGGGTCGAGGCACTTCAGAAGCCCTCCTCCGCACACCTGAAGTGGTCCTGTGGGAACTACTCGGCTGATCCAAATCCATAATACCTGGACACAAGTCTCTAAATCACGTCAGAAAGGGTGTGGTAATTTCTAACCTGGAGCATTTTTATGCATTTTTATGACTATATTCATGCATGCATTACTTTAACATACGCCTACAATAAAGTTAAAAATGCATGTCTACCCAATGCCTAGACTTTTGGAATTTTTTTGACAAAGTCTCCTTTGTAAATAGGACTACCCACATGCATATAGGCATGACTAGGTGGCCATTTAGTAGCACACCTACCCACAATCATAAATATCCTTTAATGCATGAAAATATCAAAGTCACAATCCATGAAGGTAGATTAAATACCAGGATGGCTTTGCTTAATTACCTTTTCTCATTTGTCCTCAAATAGGATAAAAAATAACAGAAAAAGGTATAAATTCGATTGTTTGAAAAGTTAATTTTTTATCACGTCATTGTGTTCAGCATAGTTTAATACTAACGTGTACTATGTTAAAAAAAATTTATCAAGACATATGAGCATGCATATTCACTACTATGTGTTTAGACGCATTTTATATAAAAAGTCATTTTCTAACTGATAGAAACTGGAAAAGAAGACATGCATACGTTACCAGGGCAATGTAGAACACTTGTACGGTGACCAAATTTAGAGAAAGACGCCCGAACTCAACAGATCTGAAGAAAAGCTCTCGGATTTCCTATGCAGCGTAGCTTGAAAGTGACTTGTGAAAGCCACAACTGCCTTAAAGGTAACCCATGGTTGGCTGCAGGTGTACCTGCGGCTCCCCTGGGTGGGGCCCACCCCTTCGGTTACATCCCGTTCGAGTTGCAAAGGAGTTCTCACAAGCTAAAAAGGCCAAATCAGGAAAAAAAGATGCTACGCGATTGAGCGAATTAGCCTAAAATCCTGGTTTTTGTGGACCAAACTATAGGTCTATATGTCATTCATTGGTATTCGCCCGGACACAGGTTTACTATACCAATGAGCACAACTGTTGCAAACTATATCCGGCAATGAGGACTTGGTAATACAAACCAGGGATGAACATCCCCATCGGGGAGAACCGATGATGGAATATGTTATACACATCCTCAAAATGCAAAGTACATCCCCATAGAGTCTCTTGCACATGAGAGGAACATCTATGGTGGAAAATCTATACCAAGGATTAACGACTTCAGTGATAACCCCGACGTCAACATCCTTGAAGTTCCTGAGAACTTTGGAGCACACATCCAAGTAGTTCATCAAAATTATCAGTAATGACTCCAATCCACGTCACCAGTTATGGGGGTAACGGTCATCACATCCCATTGGAAAATGGTCCAACAAACCACATGCATCATACATTTACATCATGTTGTAGTACATTGCATCATGTGTATCTTGTTGCATTTCAAGTGTCTAGTATTCTTTATCCTATCCATGCATTTTGTTACTAACTTTGCAGGAGGGCATAATCGTCTTTTAGAGATAACCCAGGAGGACAGCTCAACTCGGTCCTGGAGACAACCCTAGGATACCCACTCTTTTCCATCTCAGAGACAACCCCGAGATATGTCGTCACAGTCCCGGAGATAACCCCGGGATCTTAAATCCAACCTCAGAGATAACCCCGAGGAGTGCAGTTACAGTTCCGGAGACAACACCAGAGAAATTTTCCATTTCAGAGACAACCCCGAGATACTCAGTCCCAATCCCGGAGACAACCCCGGGATCTTCAACCTAACCTCAGAAACAACCCCGAGGAATGTTGTAGCAGTACTGAAGATAACCCCAGAAATGCTTTTTTCTGCTCCCAGCAATCAGCTTCAACACTCGGTGATAGCCCTAAGGCACTCATTCCCCAAGCTCGAAGATAACCCTGAGAGGTCAAGCACACCTCAGAGACAACCCTGAGGTTGATCAACACTTGCAGCAGTCTAATCTCAGAGATAACCCTTAGCAACGATCGCTGAAACAGCTCAAACCAGAGATAATCCCGACGAGGGGAAAAACCATCATTTGCCATCTCAATCCCACATTGCGATGTCTCAACAACATTCAAACATACATTCTACACAAAAATGTCCTACAAGAACCAAAGAGCTCCAATCCCGAGTGATTACTGCACAAGACATCATACCGGATAGAATTTGAAGCTTGAAGACCAAGGGCATGGTCCCATCTTCCTGACTTCATACAACCTCTAATCCCATGTCATTGTGTAGCTCTCGACAATAACATGTCGTAAAAGGTCTTATACACCTCGATCAGATGCCCGAATTAAAGTTCTAAAAGTTCGAGCAGACATCACGTTACATGTGTGCATGTACTTTGAGATGGTGGGACCCGCAGAACCTGGGGCACCCCGGGCTGCCGTAGATGCATCTGTGGCTGTCACAGGTATACATGTGGCTCTCCCTCTATAAATAGAGGGCTTGGGGCAGCCATTTTGCATAGAGAAAAGGCAAGGAGGCACTATCCAATTTGCTCTGTACACACTATAAACTGAGTGGTTTCTCATTTTAAACACTTGTGAGCTTCTATATTGTTATATTTTTACCAGTGGGAGCCGAGTGTTCATCCATTTAAAGTCATTGAAGTCTTCTTTGGTAGTCCACTGTAAGCCTTCTTACACTTTCTAAAGCCTTTCTCCACTACTGTGCACACACAGTTCTGCACGTTGAGAGTCGTGTTGTGTGTGTATGCCTAGAACTTCTATCCAAGTGGCTTTTATTTCTTTATATATATATATATATATATATATATATATATATATATATATATATATATATATATATATATATATATACTAACATTATCGAGTTATGCCTCGATTGAGCCTGGATTTTACATCCAGAGTGTTTATTGCTTTATATATATAAACTTATATATAAATTGTTGTCGAACTCTGTTCGATGAGCATGAATTTACATCCGGAGCATTTACTGCTTATATATATATATAAATACTTATATATATGTTGTTGCTATCAAACTCTGTTTGATTGAGCCTGGATTTCACATCTGGTGCATTTACCACTTATATATATATATATATATATATATATATATATATATATATATTTACATTTCATTCTGCAGCCTTTGGAGTTTACTTACATTGGCCTTTTCTTTGCTTTATTTACATTTCTGTCAAGCATGGAGTTTACTTCGTAGCCTTTTACAACTTTATTTACATTTTGTCCCGCCTGGAGTTTACCTCAAGGTGGTTGATCGTTTTATTGCTTTATTTATATTTTCCAATCCTCCATGGAGGTGCTTCGTGGTGGTTGATTGGTTTTTATTGCTTTATTTACATTTGCAATCCCCCATGGAGGTGCTTCATGGTGGTTGAATGTTTGCACACACACACAAATATATATATATATATATATATATATATATATATATATATTTACGGCTTTTACATATATAACTGTTTATAGCTTTCAGACAAATTGCTACCTTATGTGAGCCTAGGAATCATGTGATCACAGATTCAGTCTACTGGATCTAGATTCGGTTCCCATAATGGACATTTTTAGCTGTACACGACTTGTAAATTATTCACGGTGTTCGAATTTCCTTATATGGCTCTCATGCCCACAAGGAATTCGGCATTGCTTTGTATATTATTTGTTTTTCGAAGATACTCCGCATCTCAAAAAATAAAAGCAATTAAGCCGAACATATAATAAAATTGAAGTATCAAATGCCTCAATTACTATTGAGCATAAGGGTTTGAAAACCTCTTTTTACAAAACGTCACTGCTATATCTTGTTAAAACTGAATTTTATACATAAATTCAAACACTTTGTATATAGGTGCGAACGAGGCATATCACTATTTCCAAATAATTGCACATTGATCCACATACACACACCCATTCATATAACAATTTAAATGAAAAGTGACGGTCACCGTGGCAACACGGATGTCAAGGGGTGCCTAACACTTTCCCTCCGCATAATCAAGTCCCCGGACCCTAACGAATCTCGATTTCACAGACCCGTTAAGCAGTGTCACATCACTGGGTCAATGTGCAAACTTTTTCTCAGTTAAGTTGGGACAACCATTTAAAAAACCAACTGGCGACTCTTACAATCCAATCGTCGACATATACATGTCGGACCTTTTCACAACTTGTTTTTTCAAACAAATCTCACCTAATATGAGAACACTAAAAGACAAGAACAAAAAAGGGACAAATAAAAATCTCGACGTCGACAATTATTATTTATAATATTAGTATTAATATTATTCATATTACTAACTAATTTATATTATTCTTAGAAATTCTTGGATTTAATTCTACTCTACTTGCTTCTTCTTTTTCATAGTCGATCTATTCATATGAATCTTGGTCGAGTTTCAAATTGAGCTGGACAAAAATTAAAAGTTTAAATTACAATTAAATATTAGTTAGTAATATTAATAATATTAATATTATTAATATTTATATTATTAAGAATAATAGTAATATTAGTATTAATATTCATTTTAGTTATTACTATTATTAATATTAATATTATTAATACTAATATTACAAAATATTAATATAAGTATTAATAATATTATAAAATATTATTATTAATATTAATATTATAAATATAGTAACAAGCCGCTACAGCTTGTAGCGGCTAGGACAATTAAAATAGGACATGCCCCTTTTTAATTGTCTTAACTTATTCTAAGTTGTTGTACTGTGGTTTTTTTTATTCTTTCAACAACCTAGGTTTATGCTGACATCTGAATCCTGAGAGAGAGAGAGAGAGGGAAAAAGAAATCGTTCACCTCCCATTAACCTTATATATTTATAATTTAAAAGTTATCATTTGTAGACATTTACCGGTTGAACTAATTCTTGTGTTTTCGTGTTTTTATTAAAATAGGTTTTTGAAATAAACAACTAATTAGGCATATAAAAGACTTTCTTATACAATTTAAAAATATGAAATTGTTTCTTTATGATAATGTATTCAAAGTGATGATTAATTGTCACTGACATTTTCTATTTCTAGTGACAACAGGTCAATGGCTTCAATTTCTCTGACAATCCAATGCCAGATATTGTTGCCTTTTTCAACATTATACTTTTTGAACAAAAACACCCTTAATTACCGGTCTAAAAAACCAAGACTTAACTGATAACATCATAATACTATATATGATCATAAATATATTATATATTTAACATAATATCATTAACAAAAATAGTACACCTTAAATACAACATCCTCAAATGGGTCACTTAGAACATAATTCTAGGAACTGCAGAGGATCTAATACACTTGCCTAGATGTTCCTAAAATTCACTAGGAAAATGGGTTAAAATCAGCAAAATGAGTGGAATTAGCATAAAAATTATTTAGAGAGAAAAAGGGGAAAATGATATAAATATTTTGGGCTACATTTACTTATTTTGTGGTGGCATAACAGAGCAGCATAGCTCAATAGAACCATAATCAAGCAACTCCTCAATCATTTGCTCAATATGGTCATCTTCAAGAGGCTTAAATTGTTGCTGTGGCACCATTATAATTGGTTTAGTTTCTGGTAACCACGTATTCGTTTCGTTATAATTTGCCGAAATTTGTTTTGAGGAAATGCCATTTGATGGTTTGGTCAGTTGTAGTGAAGCCATATAGCACCTATGCAGTTTTGCTGTCAAAGTGGCCGAAAGAAGCCTCGACGACGAGGTTTGGGACGCGTTCGGGTTGTAGGGGAAGTTGGTTCTAGCCCTCGGACCGCACATTAGCCTTGCGGCTTCATCGTAGGCTCGAGCAGCATCCTCAGCCGTTTCAAATGTGCCTAGCCAAATCCTTGTCTTGCTGCATTATAAAAGAAATGTTTCATTTTGTTTGTACCAAAAGAAAGACTAAAATACAAAACCGGTATTTGACTTTACAATATAACAAACCTGATTCAAAAGTTATAGTTTGCACTACCAATTGTATTTTAGCAGTACAAACTACTCCATCCGTTACTTAATATAAATTGTTTTAGAAAAATATTTATCTCTTAATATATGTTATTTTAGAATTTCAAGTAAGTATTAATTGTTTAGTTTCTAGTATTACCCAAAGTTTAAATATAATTTTGGTTCTCTTATTTTTTTTTGTCCAATAAATAACACTCTTTTTTCATACAAAAACAATCTAGATAATTGATATTATATTTAATGTTATATAATTATTTTCTTAATATTTGTGTACAACTCTAAAACGACTTATATTAATGTACGGAGGGATTATAACTTTTGAATCAGTTTGCTATTGCTAATTATAGAGACGGTTTTGCAGCCATAATAATTGTACTTTAAGAGACGGATTTGTAAATTAGTTAAACTCGAGCATAAAAACATCACATTTACACAAACACGAGAGGTTTGCATTTTAATTCAAAAGAAATGCAGTAAAAAAATGTGCATTTTAAGAAAATGAGAATAACTTACAGCAATGGATGGCGAATTTCGGAAACCCAAGAGCCCCAATGCCTCTGTCGAACCCCTCGGTATCGCTGTTGCGGTCTTGCCATGGGTGGTGGGAGTGAAACGTTTCGTAGTGAAAGTTTTTGTGAAAATGCCTGAATGAAAATGTTAGCTGCAAAAGAGAGAATGGGTGTACCAAGGGAAGGAAGGGGTGCTGGGGGTTTATATAGTTGGGTTTGTTGGGAGAGATTGAAGCAATGAAGTGGTTTCTTTCTCTTGGCCTTTCTGGCAACCAATTTAAGCAAAAGGGTCCCACATGGGTTTGGGAGGTCATGGCCCTATCTTTACTTTATCTATTAGTTACCAGTTGGCTTATTGGAAGTGACATGATTATTGAAAAAATAGGTAATATACCAAAATTTTCAAAGTGGCCAAATTCAATTCACATGACTACAATAATACCTTTTGTTTCAAAAAAATCTCAATTTTGTGGGTTTTATTATAAAATACCCTTCACTCTACTATGGAAATCTAACGTCATAGTCTTATTGATTCTTCATGTGAGTATATTTAACATGACTATTTAAGTTTTGAACAACTTGGTCCGGACATATTAGATTTTTTTAACATACTGAAATCTAATAAATTTTTACAGCTGAAAAAAAGAAGAAAATATTCCAAAATGGGCAACTTCATGTTTGAACAACGTAATCAGATCGTTGGTGCCTATTTATGCTATATTTCAGTCAGCACTTTGCTACTCCCTTCGTTTTTTTTAATTGTCGTTTAAGATATCGATTTGTTTCTTTTTATTTGTGGTTTGTAAATTTAAAGGACGCAGTAATTGTTGGTTTATATCCTATGTGATTTTAATGATGACAATATATTTGTATATTTGTTATGTTAGAATTTTAGGTGGAAACTAACACATAAATAATACTTACATATAAATCGGTAAGTATCCACGAAGCGGAAGCGGTTGAACCGAATGTCAAATCTACAAGCGACACCACGAACACAGTTACTACGATCCTTCTTACTTCTCGTCAATATATAATTGTTACAAGCAATCAATGCGAACGAACTATTTAAGTGTTCACACCAAGTACACCCAAACCTATTGATGGAAGCTTGAAAATACTAGAGAGAGTATTTAGAGAGAAACTGTATAAGAAAAATAATACGTTATTTTTCCTTAGCCCTACACACAGTAAGTTTCAGTATTTAACGTAAAACCCAATATGTAAGGGATAAGTCTACAACTGACTAAATCAAGAGAGTTATCTCATATAGAATCCTAACCATATCACGTATTATTTACAATACTTCCAATTAGTGATATGAGACTCTTCCAATCCTTATTGGGATATCCAATACCCATACCCAAGTGGATGTTCATGATCCACGGGTCCGACCCGGATCAATTACTAACATCTCTCACTCAGACACTTAGGTTATAAATGTACATACTTATTTCAAATCAATAATCTCTAGATTTCCTCGTACAGGTGCTTTGGCGTGCGACTGATGAGAAATAAATGATATCAAGGGCTAGAGCTCGCATATTAAGTCTCCATCATAACTAATATGAAGCATCTAAAAAAAAAACTCGTCATGTCCTAGACCAGTCGATCACATTATGTTGAGTATTTCAAATCCCTCATTAATTACATTTCAGAAATTCACTCAAACTCATTTGCCTAGGTATGCCAACCTTTAAAAACATATAAATATAGTATAATACATAAAGTTTAAAATAGTTGCGCGCATATAGTATAACCAACGGCTGAATGTGATGTCAGACAAGTGTCTTCCCTAAACTCTCATGTCAATCTTCATTAACTTTGCTGCTTTCCCAGACAAGTACCCATGGAACCTCATTATGTGAACTTAGGAATACAAACTAGAGTAGCAACACAAATCTTTGTTTCATGACATAGGTTTAAGTTACTAAGGACAATAATTAATGTACAGGTTTCACACAGTGATTGGATAGGGATCCATCACATCACTCTTTTGTATGTCGCTTCTTTTGCACACGAGGTACAATTCTCATGTTACGGTGGAGTGCCAAAAAAAATGTCGCTCTAGCTAAAATAACACCGTATAGACAGTACTTAATCGCTCTCTAGCGTTTAACCTTAGAAAACATTCCTAGGTACTTCAAATAATATCTAGTATGAATCTAATGTCCGACAACCCAGAACAAGGCTACACCTCTTACAAGTGTTCGATATGTAATCATACCTCTTCTTGGACCTAACCAAGGCGACTAAATAAATAGTTTCATCTCGCTCGCTATTACAAGCGCCGAGGAAGGTTATCCGTGTGAGTAGATCAACCTTTTTTCCTTGTGACATTTTATGTGTGCTTATATATATACAACAAGTTAAAACATAGAACTGAATAGAAATCAACATTATGTAAGAACGTTTATTGCATAAAAATATAGTAAACAATATCCAAAAGATGTCCATTATTAAACATAAAACATATCAAGGCCTACGAAGTCCCAAACTCCTAACATGAGCTCGAAAAACATCCATAGGAATGAGCTTAGTCAACGGATCAGCAACCATGTCTCTCGTAGAGATATGTCTGAGGACCACCTTCTTTCATGCCACAATATCCCTAATGTAGTGAAATTTAGTCTCAATATGCTTGGCTTTTCCATGGTACTTGGGATCCTTAACGTAAGACAAAGCAGCCGTATTATCACATTGAATAGTGACAGGGTCACTCGAATGTGATCCAACATGTAAGTGCTTGAAGAATCTCCATAACCATACTGCTTCTTGTACTGCAAAGTAACATGCAATGTATTCTGACTCCATAGTGGATTAAGCAACACATGGTTGTTTCTTGCTCAACCAACTAATGGCTCCACCACAAAGCAAAAATTTATACACAGTGGTAGACTTGCACTCATCCAAGTTGCTAGCCCATTCTGCATTGTTGTACCATTGTAAGCGTAGCTCACCACCCTAATAACACAATATATAGTCCATGGTGCCTCTCATGTATCGAAGTATCCTTTTAACTGTCACCTGATGAGTGGGATTTATACCCGCGAATCGGATCCTTTATTGCTTAAATAGTTGCTTGATCTTCGTAGATTTTATATAGATTTTATATGATTATAGTATTATTTTGCTTAACCGATGTGTTGTAGGGCTTAATAGGTCTTTTCTAGCTTTCAGGGGGCAAAACGATTAATTTCCCTAAAATGGCGCTGCAACGCCAATGCCAGGCTTAAACCTGGCGCTATAGCGCCCCAACCTGGTCAACGATGACATTAGCATGGCGTTGTAGCGCCATAGTTCCTTCATGAATCGGCTGCTGCAATGCGACCTTTAGTGTTTTGGTGCTTGACGTAGCACTGCGGCATGATGCCAAAGCTTACTCTCTCTGTAAATACTTCTTCCGTTCCTTGGCAGTAAAGAGCTGGATTTGACTTAGCTTAAAAGAAGACTGATATATATATATATATATATATATATATATATATATATATATATATATGAAAGGCTAGCATGTGAGATATAATCGGATAGATCCCCCTCTGGGATAGTCTTTCTCTCTCTCCCCTTTGTAATTTCTCTCTCTCAATCTCTTAGGTAATGTCTGTACATATAGTTTAGGTAGATTAGGGAGAAGTTTGGGATTCCTTAAAGCTCAAGAGCAGTGAGCAATACGGATTGGAAAGCTTGAATGGAGTGAAATTCTTGGAGACTTAAGAGCTTTGATAGAGTTTATTCTTATCCATTTGTTTCCTTTGATTTTGTAATCCATAAATGTTGTCTTTATTGCTACTTATATTTTGTTCAAGAGCTATGAACTAAGTATTGGCTCTAAGGTTATAATGGAACCCTTTGTTAATTTGAATTGAATGTCTTATCTCTTTGGTTGACACCATATGGTTTGGTTTAATATATTCATGCTTAATGATTCTTGCTAAGACATTAGTGATGGTTTTGGTAATCTATATGATGTTGAAAGAGGGATTATATATTTACACCTTAATATATTGGCATGTGATTATGAGTTGTCGACTTGATTCGACTGCATAAGTTGTGTATAGAATAGACATATATCTGTGCACCATGTGTGACCTAATTGAGAAAATTATGCTTAAATCCTTGTTATGGTTAATTCACATAGACATGTGTAGGATTATCACCTAGCTTGGATGTTCCTTTCTGTTCTATTCCCTGTCGGGTGGATCTAGAAAGGATATGTTTGTACATACCTCGAAAGAGGTGTATGAGCACTTGTGTGTTCTCGGTCGACAAACTGTCATGACTATTAAGACCAAAGAGAGAAGGGTAGGAAGTTTGATGAAGCATAACACACCAGTTGTTTGACAAAATGCTAGTGTGGGTGAAGTTATGACCTTAGCTTGTAGCACCTTCGATACCATTCACTATCCATTTACTTGCTTTTATAATTAGATATGACTAGATTAATCACACTTCTATTATTCTGCTGTTCGAATAAGACTTAAGCGATGCAAAGTCGGTACTTGGTAAATATTAGTGATAGTTTCTCGTGGGTACGACACTTTCCTTATCACTGTATTACTTGTTAGACCGCGTATACTTGCGCGTGTTTAGTGATCAGTTTTACGATCAACAAGTTTTTAAGCGCCATTTTAAGAACTATTATTCTAATATTGTCCAATATTGATTTCAATCAATTTAGTCTTAATTTGAACGTGTATATATATATTTCTTTTATTTGTTTGATCTTCTTTTTTGTTTTTAAGCTTATAGGTTATGGACGATCATTGTTATCAATGGCCTTTTGAGAGGACAGCACAACCAAGATCAGAAGAAGGACTTGAGCGATTGCAAGATCAAATTTCAAATCTCTTGAGGTTTTTTGACAATCTTGAGTGTCAGTCCACTAAGTTTGCCAACTATCAGGAATGAGCTGACATTAAGCAAATTTCCTATCATCTAAACGGTTAGGGTTATCCAAACTCTTGGGACTACAGTCAAGAGTAGTATCATGATCCGAATTATTCCTATCCAAATCATTTTGAATATCAGTCTCCACCGCAATATAAGGTGACATATCAACCCAATGAGAGATTTTTTGTATAATCAACATGAGAAGAAGAGAAAAGGCTTGAAGAGCTCCTCACCAACTTTATAGAGAGAAATGAGGTTTGAATGGCGAACCAAGACGCCGCATTGCAAAGCCTCGAAAGTTAATTGGGATAACTCGTCAATGCCATCACAAATCCACCGCAAGGCAATCTACCGGTCATAATTAATCTCAATGATGAAGAAGTAGAGAAATGCATGATGGATACGCAAGGAGAAGGCGACGAGTCTCACAAATATGTTGAGGGAGATGTCAAAGTGCCAATTGACCAACATGTGGAGTCTAAAGAAGGAAAAGAGAAGATCAAGAGTGGTTTTATTGTCAAGACTAATGAAAAGTTAGAAACCACACTCACGGTTGTGGAAACCCTAGAGGGCCCACTAGCGCACAAAGAACGCTTTCAGATTGATGAAAAAGGCGAATTAGTGGATAATTCCAGTGGTGAAAGATTCTTTGTGCCGATGGGTTAAGAAAAGGGGGATGACCAATCATTAATGTCTGCCATAAATTTAAAGGAGTTGACAAATAGGCGGCATGAAATGGTCGTTTTCGCATATGAGACGGATTGAACGTTAATGGTATAGTCAAGCTGACGACTTTAAAATAAGCGCTTGGTGGGGAGGCAACCCCATCTCAGTATCTATTTTCTCTGTTTTCTTTACTTATGTCTAGTTTACATTGTGTCTTTTCCTTTTAGTTGTTAACATAGCTGTCGGTATGATCATTTATGCAGTGTCTTATCTCCTATGCATATGCATGTTTTTGTGATTATAGGATGCAGGCATCATGTTTATTTAGTATGTTGCTATTATGTATATTGTAGTTAGCGATAAAGTAGTTATCATGTGGGTTGTTATAAGTATAAGTGTGTAATAATATGTTGGCTAATACATGGCTTGGCTTTTGCAGGAAAACTCAGAAATAGGGCTCGCGCTGCAGAGCCAACAAGTGTATTAAAACTTGCGTCATAAAGCCACTCATGTGCAAATACCAACAAGTGTATTAAAACTTGCGTCGTAAAAAGCCACTCATATGTTAAATACCAAGAAATAAAGGGCACCTCATACCATGGTACCACCACCAAAAATCCCAACCTATTGTATTCTCGCGCTGCAGTGCCATCAAAGGTTGCCTTTGTATCAAAAATGATTTGGACAGAAAAGAAATCAATTTTTGTCATGAATAGTACCCTAGGTGAATAGTACCCCATGAATAGTACTTTATGAATAGTACCCTATGAATAGTACTTCGTGAATAATGTCGTATATATGAATAGTGTTGTACGTATGAATAGTGCCATATAAATAAATAGTACCCATGAATAGTACTCCGACATGAAAAGCTTAAGATTTAACAAGAATGTTTAGAAAAATATCCTTGTGAAATAATACTAGATGAAACGCAAATTTTAAGGATATTCTACTAATTTCACAGAGTATAGAAGCAATACTTCTACAAAATGAGTGTAGAATTAGGGATACAAAATGAAATAATATTACTTAAATACTACAGAGTATGGAAGAAAATAATATTTCATGCGAATATTGAACAAAAATAATATCCCTTACGAATAAGAAATAAATAACATCCTTACCTTAGTAGAAGGCTGGATACTGCAATAGTGAAGTAGCAGAATACTCTTTTTCTTTCTCTCTATAGCTTCTCTATCTATAATTGCTCTTGTGAGTCTTAGTGAATTGGTGAGAATGAAAGAAGAAATGAGCTTCTATTTATAGGAAAACATAGTTTTGATAATTGCACGTTTAGGGGCTCAAATTATTACAGTATAGTACCTTCATCTTTACCTCCATTTTTAATTTAGTCCTTCAAGTATTATCAATCTTGCACCACCTCTTCTAATAGTACATGCATCTGAATCAATAGTTCCATACATGTGAACCAACAGTAAATTGCATGTGAACCAATAACAATTAATTGTTTATTTATTTAATTAATTGCCCGTTTGGTCAATAATAAGAACATAACTAACAAATCACAGAATTACCTCCTTTGAAGGTAATTGGGTCACGGAAGAATTAAAGAAAGCTAAATGAACAAACATCTTTAATCAACACAAACTTATTCATCATTAATATTATAACTCACAATATTTAACAACCAAATCATTCCCAGAAAAGAGAGGGATTTCCGATAAGGATTTCTCCCTATTGGCGCGCAATTAGGTGACCAAACCCCTTTCCTCGACAGAACTTTCTAGACATCGTCAATAATGCAAATAATAATATGAATAACTTTGCCGTCTCAATTATTGATTTAATAATATAAAATATTATGTAGATGATACTATGACAATAATTGAATCAATAATATGAGAGATATTATGCAGCAATTACTGTAACAATAATTAAGTATAACTGAGTAACTTTGTGATGCCCCCTAATTCGTGTATCTTCCAACCCGACAGATGGTGCTACACGGTACTAAAAATTATCCAGTCATTCCATTGAAATAACAACAAAATGATTATATTTACTACATTCTTATTACAATAGTAATAGATCCTTTCCCAGGTTCATAAACCGAATACATTCTTTGTTATTCATAAGTATATTACATACAAATACTCTAGTCTATTACAGGATAATCAACTATCCATCTTAGCCTTGCCCTTATCTCTCTTAGAACTCTTAATTCATTTGGCTTTAGCTGTAATCATATAATTCAAGCAAGAAGTGGGCATAACTAGCTCAACAAGTTTAACAAAGGATAATATGAATACCACATCGAGAATTATATGATTATCTTCCATAACTGAACAATTAGTCATGATGTACTATGAAATATTGACTAGCAGTTTTTATTTCATAACAATGATTCCAAGGTATATATAATAGCTTAGGAATTCTGAACCGGTCAAAAGACCATGAATATACTCCTTTCATTTTCATACTTGAAAAGGACATCCGGCACTAAGGCCGTACATCCGGCATTACTTACGAGCACTTCTAGGAGATCATTCTATAGTACTCTATGTTGATCAACACTCATCCGTTAAACATATTTACGTTTAAGTTTTGGCAAACTCACGTGCCCATCGAATAATCGATGAAAAATACATTTGTTTGTTCATAGACAAACTTACCTTTACATCCGTACCAAAATACTTGGCATAAGATAGTGTTAACAGTTCTATATCGAAAGACTTGTAAACAAATCAATCTAACTCTTAAGAATAGTCTAGCCGAGTTAAAACTGGAATCGACCCTTTCATAAAACAATTCATGCATTTCATAACATGAATCACAGAAAACTTGACTAACACGGAGGTTAGACAAGCGTTTAAGAAAACTTGCCTTCAAGCGTCTTCGAATATACTATTCAACAATTCTCAGCTTTTACAGGATCTACATGATATATTCACATAGCACACTATAATTAGCTACTAAATAAACTAACTTTATTGCTTTAACCAACTTCTTTCTCTTCTAGGTCTTACTTGAATTTATTTCATTAATAATGTTTATTCGACTTATGATACTTTATTATGGTTGGTTAACATTCTTACATTATTAACCAACACTCGATCATCATTGAACATCATTCACGGTTTACTTATTACACTCTTTTGCGTTCTTCGTTTAATTATGGTTAAACCATACTTAACTTCCTATGTTATCACTTTATAAATGATTTAAAGTTAACCCCATCATGTACATTAAGTAAATTATGTCTTACTATTAGCTTTCATTCAATTAGAATTTAAAACTTAACTTGGTCAACTATTTCTCACTTTATATTGCATTACGACATCTCTTTATTATATAGTAGCCATATTTCCACTCTTCGATCAGTTTTATCCGGACTTAGCGCTGCGCGAGTCCTTGTGCTAGCTTCCACGCTGCGGTGCGAAACTCTAGAGGATTATGTCTTTCTCTCGGCCATGCTTGGCGCTGCGGCGTGACCAATAACACTGGGTTGGCGCTGCGGCACCGCCCCTGTGCCACAGTTGGTTTTGACAGTTAATTTTTCCTACGAACTTTCTGGCCTCATAACTTATTCGTTTTACATCCGAATTGGCTCATTCAAAAGCCCACAACTCATAAATTATATATTCTAGTCGTTCATGCAAGAATTTTACATTTTCGAATCCGATAACTCAGAATTCACCTCTTGGTTCATTATCGAGCGTTCGTTTATCGTTTTCGAGCGTTCAATACTCGTTTTCTTCGTTTGAAGTCGGAATTCGACGATTCTTATGTCCACGACTCTTAAATACCTTATCTCACGTGTTGACATTGAAAACCAAAGTTTCCAAGTCACACTACAACTTTTGACTCTTAATCCAAGATTTTTACGTTTTCTACGTTTAACGTCTATTTTCTCAAAATTCGCCATAACTTCGTTACTCGTGTTCTATAAGCCAAATCAAATAGAACACTCCATTGATTCATCATCTATACCCTAACCAAGCAAGATTCACATACCTTATCTAAGATGGTTTTCAATTTGTCCATCAACAACCAAGTTCACATTTAAAGATTTTTACGGTTTAAACTTACGTAAACTCTTTTAATTTCTACTTAAACATGACTTATCAATGTTTTTATGATTAATAGCCATCCTTATCCCTCCTTAATAGACATGCTCCACCAATCCACGATTCTCTATGAGAAAGAAATCGAAAAGGATGAAGACTAATGTTTACGAAATATTACCTTTTCCGTTCTTCGTGTTCTTGAGTAAACGTATATGGTTTGCTTTGAAGTAGATGGATTACTTGTTTCTAGCTCTTTCTCTCTCTCAATATATATTGGTCAAAGTTTACAAAACACTAAATGACAAACATAAGCTTTCTATTTATAGGCAACCAAATGGAGGGCAAAATTATCCAAAGGGCCACCTCCTTATTATTCCCCACCTCCTCAACAACTTAGCCACCGAGTAATCACTTTACTTGGTGGCCAAGTGGCCGACCCACATGCCCATGGGTCTTCCCATGGGTTGCCCTGTAAGACCCCAACTTATTATTAATGAAATTTAATTTTCTCTATTTATTATTTTGAAATAGTAAGGGTTGATTTGATTAATGTGGATAGTTAAGGGTAAAATACGAAATACTTCAAAATAAGCAAGTGGTTATAAAATATTCATTGTTGTTTGGGAATATTCGTTTTGGTCGTGGAATATTCGTGCATCGCTTGGGAATATTCGTATGCGGCGCCGCAGCCCATGTGTGGGCCCCATAACTTGAAAGCGATTGGATGAAGAAAACGACAAATATAAGTTGTTTAAAAATAACAAATGTAGTTGTTATTCACTATTAATCTGTTAAAATACTCGTTGGTTAAAACACAAGAAGACACTACCAGTATTGCACCAATTATTGTTTCTTACGTAAAGAAGGCACTACTCAATAATGGTTACGATAATTACCGCTCAAATTTTTATTGAGTTAATAATTGTCACATGCGATATTTTTATATTCTGTTGTTGTTTCAATAATTGTCATTACACAAGATTTTTCATTATCGAAGCAATAATTCATATTATCCTGAATAATATTATTAGATAACATTATTGGCAATGTCTAGAAAGTTCTCGCTCTAAGGAGAGGTTTGGTCACCTAATTGCGCGCCAAGAAGAAGAAATTCTTATTGAAAGCCCCTCTTCCTGAACCGCCTCGGTTGTCGATATTGTGATTACAGAATATTATTTGTGAATAATTAATTATTGATTCATATGATGAGAAAATATTGATTTTATGTGGATATAGATGGAGAAAATTTTTATTGTGACAATTGTTGAAAATTGAAATTTTATCTTTTCCTCGATAAAATAATTCATTTAAATATATTATTATATGTTAATAATATAATAATGGTGATATTTTTACAACGAATGTGGGATATATGAGTATACGAGGAGAAAGAGTATTTTTGTTGCAATAAATGTTTAAAACATGTTAAACATGCTCATGGACCCCATTTATTGGTGAAATTTGATTATAAATTTAAAATCGCTTCTGTTTGTGAATTTCGGTCAATTTCTATTTGGAATTTGGAAAAACTTTCTTCTGTAAAGTTGTAGAGAATTGAATTTACTATAAAAACTCGCGAGATTCGAATTTTCTGATGAAAGGGCTATTTATTATGAATTATTGAAGTTCCGAAGTTCAAAATAATTGATTTTTGAAGTTTAAAATTAGAAAAACATTTTTCTTACTTTTTCTAGAATGTGGCATGTGTTTGATGGCTGAAATTAGATTCTAGGCATGTGTAGAAAATTTATATAATTATATTATTAATTTATTAAATTTTACTCGCTTTGTGTGTTCTAAGCAATTTCCTATAAATAGGGTCTTGGGTTAGAATTGAAAATCACACCGTAAATCAAGTTTTCTCTCTATATTATCGAGCGTATTCTTGTGAGTATTTTGAGTATACTTTGAGTATTGCTATACTGGTGCAAGTCCAAGTCATAGCCTATATCCTGTGTTTCAAATTTAGAAGTCTTGATCTTTCGAGGTAAGGGATGTTATTTTCTTCTCAAATGATATTATTTCTTCAATATCATTATCTTTGAAATATTGGTTGAAACTTTTTATCAAATTTGGAACTTTTTCATGTCGGGTTACTATTCATGAGTTACTATTCATGAGTTACTATTCATGAGTTACTATTCACGAGTTACTATTCATGAGTTACTATTCACGAAGTTACTATTCACGAGTACTATTCATGAAGCGTGAAGATGTTTTTTGTGGAATTTCTATCTTTTGGTGTCTGAGTTACTATTCACGATACTGCACTATTCAATTTAAAAATAAAATTTCTTCTTTTGTCCAAAATATCTATTCGGATACTAGCTTTGATTGTATCCATGTTTTGATCATTCTTGAATTTTACACCCCTACGATTATTTTTGAGGTATTTTTGGACGTGGATAAAACAAAGTACTAATCCTTAATCCTTAATCCTTGTCATTTTGTTTCACCGGATTCGCTTTCTTTAAAAATATTTTCATAATCCTCGATCTTAAATGATGATATTATTGAATATCTTTGGCTGTAGTCAAAATGAATGATTTCAAGAAGAATATCTTTGGCACAGTAGTGCAAAGATGAATGTGTGTTTAGATGAACACGACCAATCGATGAATATCTTTGGCTCAGAGTGCAAAGATGAATATGTGATTCCGGATATATATTGATTGATGTTACAGGATAAAAGATAGATTTATGAACTTTTAAATTCATACATAGAAGATAGTAGTTTGCATTCTCTACTTAACTCTTCTAATGAATTATTATTTCATTGCGAAATATTGATTTAAAATTTGTTGTCTATTGTATTCTATTAAATTTTTCCTGTTGAAGACTAACGGTAATTTGTTGTATATTATCTTAGTCATAATATTCTTTACCGAGCTAGTTGAGCTCACCCTTTTCCTTTTGTTCCATTTTTCTCTCGTGGAGGCGAGAATATAAGCGAGTACGAGTCGATATGGAATGAAGGTTCTAGAGAGAGTTGTTTAGTAGTCCTCACCATTTTTGTAAAATAATTTATCAATAAATGTGATGAGGATTTCTTTAAGTATAGATATTGTCTAGAAGATAATATTTGTATTTAAACTCACAGCTTTCTTGTTGTAATAATAAAGTTGTAGTTGTTTCGCATTACCATGTATTGACAACTCGTAATGGGTGATGTATACCTATTTTGGGGGCGCCACGGTTGGTATCGAGCTTAGGGATATGATCTCCAAGCGAGATCGGGGAATAGAACTAGGAGGGGAGAGACGAGTAAATCCTTCGCTAGTGTGTCCTACCTAAGCTTATTTTTTAGTTGGTCAAGATATAAGGATATTATGTGATATATTGATTTCCTCAATTAACCCTTGTTTTATGATGATTTGAGAATGTCGAATTGAGAATATTAACAATGGAAATGAGACCGTGGAGACGCTCAGTACTCATCAACGAGGAGAACGCTGCAACAGTCGGCAATGTTCCTCCTGTGAACAACACCACCGAAGTAGATGATGAACGAGGGGATGTTTAGAAGCTTTTTGCGCTTCATGCAAAATCGACGAGGAGACTCGTGTTCAAAATACAGAGGAAATGATAGCAATTCACGGGTTGTCACAACAAGCAAGCTCAAAGAGTTGGGACCACCGTAATTTAAGGGAAAGCCGATCCGATCATGGCGGAAACATGGGTCAAGAAAATTACCAAGATATTCGATGTCTTGGGATGCACGGAAGAATGAAGGTTCCATTTGCCACCTTTATGTTCCGTGGCGAGGCGACTACTTGTGGGAGTCTGTGAAGCGTACTCCATCCAAACCAAGACTCAAAGATGTCTTGGGAGACATTTCAGAATTATTTAATGACAAATACTTTCCGAAAGTGTTCATTATATGAAGGAAGTGGAGTTCATCGATTAGAACAAAACAACACGACGCAAGGTCTCAAAGACGAGGCAAAGTTTGCAGAGAGTTATCCAGTTTTGCACCTCATTTGGTGGAGAATGAGGAACGATGACGCGGATGTTTTTGAGAGGTTTGAAACCCTAAGATACGACAATATCTCATTTCTCATAAATTTTCTCTCTATTCGGATGTTGTAAATGTGGCTCAATTATTAGAAGCGAGATAACGAGTACGGTCAACCGAGGGACTATAACCAGGATCGTATAAGAGATAGCGAATCAATAGAATAATGATAACCAAATGGAAAAAGAAACAGACAGACAAAAATGGTAACCACTCTGGTGGTAATCATGGCCATGAAAATAGAAGAAGCGAGTCGAGGAGAGATTTTAAAGAGGAGATTTAACAACGACCATGTGGAGACGCAGCGGTCTGGCGAAGAATCGGTTCTAAGGGAGGAGAACGACCACCGGTCATATGTTACAAATGCGAAAAGAGGGACATATCATCCAAACCGCCCACAACAGTTCAAGGTATGCTATAATTGTGGAAAGGAAGGACATATCGCCGAGATTATACAATGAATGAAACCTAGTTCAATGAGGACGGTGACTCAAAAGACTCGTCCCGAAAAAGTCAAAGTCAACGATTCCGGAAGAAAGTTTGTTATGATCGGTCATAATGCGAGGAACCCAAACGAGGTGATCACGGGTAAGCTATTTATAAATTCTTGCAAAGTTTATACCTTACTTGATAATCTGGGTCTACCCATTCATTTATCTCTCCCTTGTGCTCAACGCTTAAACTTGACTCGAGAGAATTAGACTTTGACCTATCTCAGGAAACTCCGTTAGAGAAACTTTCATCACATCCACTATTTATAAATCTTGTTTGATTCAAGTTGGCACCATTACCTTACCTGTTGACCTTATCTCTTTAAAGATACTTGCTTTTGATGTGATTTTAGGGATTAATTGGTTAACTACTCATCATGCCAAAATTGATTGTTTTCGTAAGGTTGTTAGTTTTCATATTCCTAACCAACCCGTTGTAATGAAATTCAAGCAACTAAACCATTAAAATCAATCACCGTCATATCTAATCATAAAGCTATTCGCTTATTGAAAAACGGATGTCAAGCTTTCTTAGCCCATGTTATGGATTTGAATAAAGAAACGCCAAATTTGAATAATATTCCCGTTGTTATCGACTTTCCCGACGATTTCTGAAGAACTTCTCGGCTCACCCCCGAACGTGAAGTTGAATTCTTTATTGATCTTGAACCCGTACAAAGCCCATTTCTAAAACCCCATATCGAATGGCTCCTATTGAACTTCGTGAGAGTTAAAGGTCCAACTACAGAATTGTTGGACATCGCTTTCATTCGCCCCTAGTACATCTCCTTGGGGTGCTCCTGTTTTATTCGTAAAGAAGAAAGACGGGAGTATGCGACTTTGTATTGACTATCGGGAATTGAACCATGTCACCATCAAGAATAGGTATCCTCTACCTCGTATTGATGACTTGTTTGACCAGTTGCAAGGGGCACAATTCTTTTCAAAAATCGATCTTCGTTCTGGATATCATCAGCTGAAGATTAGAACTGAGGATATTCCAAAGACTGCCTTTAGAACTCGGTACGGGCATTATGAATTCTTAGTCATGTCTTTCGGATTGACTAATGCTCCTACGGCTTTCATGGATATGATGAACCGAGTATTCAAGGAATATTTGGATCAGTTCGTTGTTGTTTTTATTGATGACATCCTCATATATTCCAAAAGTCGTGAAGATCATGAGCACCATTTGAAGCTGGTACTCCAAAGGCTTCGTGAAAACAAACTATATGCCAAATTGAAGAAATGCGAGTTCTGGCTTGAGGAAGTAGCATTCCTTGGGCACGTGGTGTCGAAACATGGAGTATCTGTTGATCCGGCGAAGATTGAAGCAATACAAAGTTGGGAGCAACCGAAGTCGGTGACTGAAGTACGTAGTTTTTGGGCTTAGCTGGTTATTATCGGAGATTCGTGGAAGGGTTTTCTCGAATCGCTACTCCATTAACCCAGCTAACTCGAAAGGATACAAAATTCGTTTGGAGCGAAGAATGCGAGAAGAGTTTCCAAGAGCTTAAGAGGAGACTTATTTCATTTTGTTGTTCTAACAATACCATCCGGTTCGGATAGATTTGTTATCTCACGCCGATGCTTCGTGCAAAGGGTTAGGATGTGTTCTCATGCAACGTGGGAAAGTCATAGCCTATGCCTCGCGACAACTTAAAGAGTATGAGAGGAATTATCCTACTCATGATCTAGAGTTAGCGGCAATAAGCTTTTACTTAAAGATATGGAGGCACTATCTATATGGGGAGAAAGTGGAGATATATTCGCACCATAAGAGCCTTAAATATTTCTTCACTCAAAAAAGAACTCAACATGCAAGCAATGACGTTGGCTCGAGATATTGAAAGACTACGACCACACTATTCAATACCATCCCGGTAAAGTTTAACGTGGTAGTGACGATTGAGTAGAAGATCATATGCGGAACGAAAAGCGATGATGTCAAGTATACGATGTAGAGCCAACTTGAATAGAAAAAGTTAAGGTTGCTCAAGCCACCGACACGGAGCCGATGCGTATGAAGAAGAAAGTACAAGAAGGAGCTATTCCTAAGCGAGAATTGATGAAGAAGGAATACTTGAGTCCACTCTGAACTTTGCGTTCCTAACGACTCGATTTGAAGTACAAGATTATGATGGAGGCACACAATACACCATTTGCAATCCATCCTGGAAGTACTAAAATGTATCGTGATCTTCGACATACATTTTGGTGGAATAATATGAAGAGAGAGATTGCAAAGTTTATCTCAATGTGTTTAACTTGTCAACGTGTAAAGGCGGAGCATCTGGTACCTAAGGGTCCATTGCAACCACTTGAGATTCCGAAATGGAAGTGGGAACACATTACCATGGATTTCGTTACGGGTCTTCCTACGGTTTCTCAGGGCATCAATGCTATTTGGGTTATTAGTGATAGATTAACCAAGTCTGCTCATTTCTTGCCGATACGGGAGACTTATTCACTTGAACGTCTTGCTAGTATGTACGTGAATGAGATTTTGAGGTTGCATGGCATGCCTGTATCCATAGTTTCGGATCGTGACCCAAGATTCACTTCAAGATTTTGGGTTAGCTTGCAAAAAGCTATGGGCACGGATTTGCGATTTAGTTCGCATACCATCCCCAAACCAGACGAACAATCGAGAGGACTATTCAAACTCTTGAAGATCTATTAAGACTCTGTGGTCCTAGACTTCAAGGGCGCTTGGGATAAGTATTTACCATTGGTGGAATTCTCCTACAACAACAGCTTATCGTGCAAGTATAGGTGTGGCTCCATTCAAGCATTATATGGACGAAAATGTCGCTTCTCCAATATGTTGGGATGAGGTGGGTGAAGCAACATTGTTGGGACCCGATTTAGTACGTATGACTACCGAAAAGATTCAAATGATTCGACAACGATACAAACCAAGCACAAGATCGACAAAAAAGAGTTATGCGGATCTTCATCGAAAGGACGTGGAATTTAGTGTAGGGGATCATGTATTGTTGCAAGTTGCTCCATGGAAGGGAGTTACAAGATTTGGGAAGAGAGGAAAGCTCAATCCACGATTTATTGGTCCATTTCAAATTCTTGACCGAGTAGGAAATGTAGCCTATAGACTCGCTAAGCACCTCGAGTATGTCTAGTGTTCATAATGTGTTTCACATATCTGTACTTTGTAAATATGTGAAAGACCCAAACCACGTTATTGAGTTAGAACCGGACGAGATAGCCGAAGACTTAACGTATGAGGAGGTACTTGTCAAGATCTTAGATAGGAAGGAGCATGTCCTACGCGCAAAGGTCATACCACATGTTAAAGTTTTGTGGATGAATCATGCTATAGAGGAAATGACCTGGGAATTGGAAACGGAAATGAAAGCGAGGTATCCTCACCTTTTCGAAACACCAGGTACGTACGTTAATTTCGAGGACGAAATTTCAATAAGGAGGGAGGTTGTAAGACCCCAACTTATTATTAATGAAATTTAATTTTCTCTATTTATTATTTTGAAATAGTAAGGGTTGATTTGATTAATGTGGATAGTTAAGGGTAAAATACGCAAATACTTCAAAATAAGCAAGTGGTTATAAAATATTCATTGTTGTCGGGGAATATTCGTTTGGTCGTGGAATATTCGTACTGTCGGGGAATATTCGTACGACGGCGCAGCCATGTGTGGGTCCCATAATGGAAAGCGATTGGATGAAAAAAATGACAAATATAAGTTGTTTAAAAATAACAACAGAAGTTGTTATTCAAGTATTATCTTGTTAAAATACTCGGTGGTTAAAACACAAGAAGCACACCAGATTGCACCAATTATTGATTCTTACGTAAGAAGGCACTACTCATAATAATGGTTACGTAATTACCGCTCAAAGATTTTATTGAGTTAATAATTCTGCGTTGATATTTTATATTCTTGTTGTTTCAATAATTGTCATTACACAAGATTTTTTTCATTATCGGCTAATAATTCATATTATCCTAATAATATTATTAGATAACATTATTGGCAATGTCTAGAAAGTTCTCGCTTCAAGGAGAGAGGTTTGGTCACCTAATCATGCGCCAAGAAGAAGAAATTCTTATTAGAAAGCCCCTTTCTTGGGAATTGCACTCGTTGTCAATATTGTGATTCTCGTAATATTATTTGTGAATAATTAATTATTGATTCATATGATGAGAAAAATATTGATTTTATGTGGATATAGATGGAGAAAATTTTTATTGTGACAATTGTTGAAAATTGAAATTTTATCTTTTTCCGATAAAATAATTCATTTAAATATATTATTATATGTTAATAATATAATAATGGTGATATTTTTACAACGAATGTGGGATATATGAGTATACGAGGAGGAAGAGTATTTTGTTGCAATAAATGTTTAAAACATGTTAAACATGTCGGTGGACCCCATTTATCGATCGAAATTTGATTATAAATTTTAAAATTGCCCGCTTGTGGATTTCGGTCAATTTCTATTTGGAATTTGGAAAAACTTTCTTCTGCAAAGTTGTAGAGAATTAAATTTCCTATAAAAACTCGCGAGATTCGAATTTTCTGATGAAAGGGCTATTTATTATGAATTATTGAAGTTCCGAAGCTCCGAAATAATTGATTTTTGGAAGTTTAAAATATTTAAAATTAGAAAAACATTTTTCTTACTTTTTCTAGAATGTGGCATGTGTTTGATGGCTGAAATCAGATTCTAGGCATGCGTAGAAAATTTATATAATTATATTATTAATTTATTAAATTTTCTGCTTTGGTGTTCTAAGCAATTTCCTATAAATAGGGTGCTTAGGTTAGAATTGAAAATCACACCAGAAACTGAAGTTTTCTCTCTCTATATTATCGAGCGTATTCTTGTGAGTATTTTGAGTATACTTTGAGTATTGCTATACTATGCAAGTCCAAGTCATAGCCTATATCCTGTGTGTTTCAAATAGAAGATCGATCTTTCGAGGTAAGAGATGTTATTTTCTTCTCAAATGATATTATTTCTTCAATATCATTATGCTGAAATATTGGTTGAAACTTTTATCAAATTTGGAACTTTTTCATGTCGGGGTTACTATTCATGAGTTACTATTCATGAGTTACTATTCACGAGTTACTATTCATGAGTTACTATTCACGAGTTACTATTCACGAGTACTATTCAAGTTGCGTGAAGATGTTTTTGTGGAATTTCTATCTTTTGGTGTCTGAGTTACTATTCACGATATACGGCACTATTCACGATATCTGACACTTATTCAATCTAAAAATAAAATTTCTTCTTTTTGTCCAAAATATCTATTCTGGATACTAGCTTTGATTGTATCCATGTTTTGATCATTCTTGAATTTTACACCCCTATGATTATTTTTGAGGTATTTTTGGACGTGGATAAAACAAAGTACGAATCCTTAATCCTTAATCCTTGTCATTTTGTTTCACTGGATTCGTTTCTTTAAAAATATTTTTCATAATCCTCAGTCTTAAATGATGATATTATTGAATATCTTTGGCTCAGTAGTGCAAAGATGAATGATTTCGAAGAATATCTTTGGCCCAGAGTGCAAAGATGAACAGTGTTTAGATGAACATGACTAATCGATGAATATCTTTGGCCCAGAGTGCAAAGATGAATATGTGATTCCGATATATATTGATTGATGTTACGGGGATAAAAGATAGATTTGAACTTTTAAATTCATACATAGAAGATAGTAGTTTGCATTCTCTACTTAACTCTTCTAATGAATTATTATTTCATTGCGAATATTGATTTAAAATTTGTTGTCTATTGTATTCTATTAAATTTTTCCTGTTGAAGACTAACGGTAATTTGTTGTATATTATCTTAGTCATAATATTCTTTATCGAGCTAGTTGAGCTCACCCTTTTCCTTTTGTTCCATTTTTCTCGTGGAGGCGAGAATATAGCGAGTACGTAGCCTGGGTATGGAATGAAGGTTCTAGAGAGAGTTGTTTATTAGTCCTCACCATTTTTGTAAAATAATGTATCAATAAATGTGATGAGGATTTCTTTAAGTATAGATATTGTCTAGAAGATAATATTTGTATTTAAACTCACAGTTTTACTGTTGTAATAATAAAGTTGTAGTTGTTTCTGTACCATGTATTGACAACTCAGAATGGGTGATGTATACCTATTTTGGGGGCGTCACATGCCCCATGGGTTTTACCCATCCCGTGACCCGCCGGTTCGATCCGTGGTTAAGTTTCTTGAATTGGGCTTGTCTTAACTTAACATCGGGCCTTGACTTGGGCTTAATTCCATAATTCATTGGGTTTGCTATTAATCCAATTCCCATTGGGTTGTACAAAGTCCTTAACTCAAAATCCTATAAGAACTTATCGTATTTTACGCGTATAACTCACATATTCTTTTCGTTTAGTATTCATACGATATTCGTATTATATGTCGTACCGTTATTCATACTATACTCGTACATCATACGTATAATAACTGAAGTGATTATACACATTACATTTCCCTTTCGGAAATCACTTTTACCAACCCTTAGGTTTTAAGTCCCCAGGCGAAAACTTCATTTTCCATAACTGAAATATTATTGGATATTCCATTATATCTTCACATTCTATCATTACGCGTTTCTCAGAAATTCAAACTTAATTCCCGAGCGACATCGGATGAATAGTATTTTTACGGAAAATTCTCGAAAAACACTTATTTTCGTTTTGGTAAATCAAAACAATTAATCCCAGCACACGGCCAGAATACTAACCACATCTACACATTCTAGGTCATAGAACGACCTTCAAATATCTTTCTCACATAATTAATCAATTAAAATCATTTAATCCACATAATAAAATAAACATTTAATTCATTCAAGATCCAATTTTCTCGGGCGTTACAGACTTCTCACGTAAGCATCAATAATCAATACCGTGTGCTATTATGCAACCACGCGTATTACTGAACTTTTACCACCGGGTATTTCAACTATTTAACGGTAAAACTTTCGCCGTTATTTTTATAAAAAGATATTTCTGTCGTTTTCTAACTACGACAATACTTTCATTGTGGGGTTCACCAATGATTGTGTCGTCGTACGGATATTCCCCGATAAAAAGAATATTTCCCAACCAAACGAATATTTTATGGCAACTTGCTTACTTTGTAAAATTTTCACATATCATCCTTAACTGTATCCCTTTATCAATTTAACCATTTACTAAATAAAATAATAATTATAAGAAAATTGAATACTTTCATTTCATAAAATTTGGGGTCTTATAATCACCTCTCCTTATGAAATTTCACCCTCGAAATTTACGTACGTACCTGGTATGCCGAAGAGGTGAGGATACCTTGTTTAGATTCTAACTCTTGAGGTATAACCTTTGAGCGTATAATATATTCCTTCTTATCCAACATTTTAACAGGTATCTCCTCATACATTAATTTTTCTGCTATCTCGTCTAGTTCTAATTCAATAATGTGGTTTGTGTCGTCCACATATATACGTAACATCGATAAGTGAAAAATATTATGAACACGCGACATACTTGGCGGTCAAGCGAGTTTATAGGCCACAGTTCCTACTCGATCAAGGATTTCAAATAGACCAATAAAATCGAGGGTTGAGATTTCCTCTCTTTGTCGATTCTTGCTTCTAGAATAACACCTTCTTGCACCTTCTTCTTCACATTCATCACCTCTGAGTCTTTAGCTTGAGCGGCTTTAACTTTATTGATTAAAGTCGATTCTAATCGTATATTCGCTATCTTCACATAGGTTCTTGGAGTCTTTAACTCTATCTCCATCTTTTGTAAGTCGTACGAAACGAGTCTTTATGTTAACAATATCGCACTCGTAAACGCATACGATCTTCTACTCAACGCGTCAGCTACCACATTCACTTTTTTAGAATGGTATTTGAATGGTATTATCGTAATCTCTCAACATCTCGAGCCAACGTCTTTGGCGCATGTTACGTTCATTCTAGGTGAAGAAATATTGAGGGTTTTAGAAATGGGTTTTGTACTGGGGTCAATATAAAATTCGATTTCATGCTCTAGGGGTAGGCCAAGAAGTTCTTCGGGGAATACGTCATGAAATTTATTAACAATAGAAGTATCTTTAAAATCTGACGTATTTTTGACATGGGCTAAGAAAGCTTGACATCCTTTTTTCAATAAATGAATAACTTTATGGATTGATATGACAATGATTGACTTTAGTGGTTTTGTTGCTTGAATTCGCATAATAGGTTGGTTGGGAATATGAAAGCTAACAACCTTACGAAAATAATCAATTTTTGCATGATGAATAGTTAACCAATCAATCCCTAAAATCACATCAAATGCAAGTATTTTCAAAGAGATAAGATTGACATGTAACGTGAAAGTGTCGATTTGAATCAAACAGGATTTATAAATAGTGGATGTAATGAAGGTTTCTCCTAACAGAGTTTAAACAGATTAGTCAAAGTCTAATTTCTTTGGAGTTAAATTTAAATGTTGAGCGCAAGTAGGTGAAATAAACGAATGGGTAAAACCGGTATCGAATAAGGTACAGACTTCGCAAGAGTTTATGATTAACTTAAATGTGATAACTTCGTTTGGGTTCCTCGACAAACGCTCTCACTTAAACTACCGGCTTTGACTTGTCTGGGACATCCTTTGGCATCACCATTCCAGCTGGACTCGACTTCACTACACGACAAAATTGAGCTAGGTGACATTCTCTTCCATAATTGAAACACGCTTTGGGTTGCTGCATACAGTTTGGACGGATGTGTCCCTCCTATCCACATTTGAAACATACGACAGTTGGTTGTTCTTCTTCCTTTGAAACGGGTGTTGGTGCTACTGCCTATGTCTTTTCGTCATTGTTGAATCTTTTCTTCTTAAAGTTGTTCCCACTTAGTTCACCTTTCCTATTATCTTGGCCATGATTACCACTGAAGTGGTTACCATTTCTTGCCTGATAATTTCCTCCACGATGGTTATCGTTGTTATGATGGTGGTTACCACCGGTACAATTATTATCGTGTTGTTGGTCGTTACCTTTTTGTTGGGCTGACTCATTATCGCGCTCCAATAACTGAGCCCTATTCACAACATTTGAATATAAACAAAGTTTTTGAGAAATGAGGTATTAGCATATTTCGGGTTTCAAACCTCGCAGAAATATTCGTGTCATTCGCTCCTCATTATCTACCAAATGGGATGCAAATCGGGATTACTCCGCAAATTTAGCCTCGTACTACGATACGGTCATATTGTTTTGCTCCAGCTTGATAAACTCCACCTCCTTCATGTGACGAATACTTTCAGGAAAGTACTTGTCGTTGAACAGTTCTTTGAACTTCTCCCAAGACATTTTTAGTGCGGTAGACTGAGTACGTTTTATAGATTCCGACCAATAATCTGCTTCTTCACGTAACATAAAGGTGGTGAAGGGAACCTTTTACTCCTCTAAGCATTCCAAGACATCAAATATCTTGGTGATCTTGTAACGCCCCCAAAATTTATACAATTTAATTATTAACTTCGGTCGTTAATAACACATCTACCTTCTAATTTTACATCATTATTCGATGCTAAACATTATAAAATACGGAATAATTTAAACTTTTATGTCTTCTTACTTTAATTCCCTGAATCAAAACCTTTATCATCTACATGTCTTTGAATCAATCTTATTTTATGATTCACTTTATCACTGTTATTATATAAAATTTTACATTTCAATCCGATAACCTTTACATATCAAATATCTCTAACTTTAGCTTTACAACTCAACATAAAATTATACATCATAAAACATTTAGTACATCTCATGAATCTTAATCATGGTATAAAGAAATAACAACTTTAGTTAAAATATTAATCTCCGTGTATTATTTCTGATCTACGTCATTCAAGTAGCACATAGTGTTACCTTCAATCCTTGACATGCAAAAATGGTTATTTGCAAGGTTGAGCTCGACAGCCCAACAAAATCTAACAGTTTTCATGCATCACGTAGCAAATATTAACATGCTCAACATATAAGAATAATCATAAAACAAACATAGCATACATGTTGTAGTTCACATAACAACTATAAAGATTGAGTTCCTTACTCAATCATCATTCATAGTTCAATCATCATAGTCATAGATTGACTTTCACATTTCATACTTTTGACATATACAATACATCATACACTAAAATTTTAAAGCAGTTCATCATCAAGTTCACATAGCAAAAAGGAACTGAAAGAGTTGTCTTTATCGGCGTTTTACCAACACGCTAATACTTCACGTCCTTGCACAACCTACACTGTATGCGAGATTGATAATAAATAAAATCAATACTCAATCTCATGGTCAAATTTATTCTAAGACCTTACTTTATCTTATTATCCTTTATAATATCTTTATAGACATCTAACTGTGTTTTATATGCAACTCGGTTTTATTTTTATTTTCATCACCACACATGCTAGACTATCTCACATGTAGTTTAATATGCGTATATCACACCATTTTATTTTACCAATTTGGTTTCAAAAATGCATATTCAACACATTGTTTACATGTTTAATTTTCCTTCATAAATCAAAAATTAATCTTTTCGATTTCTTTCCATTATTATTCTTGTATTATCATCTTTTCATACTTAGATATCCAATATTAGCCATTAGTTAGACAATTTGTATACCAAAGTTTAGAAACACTATGTGCACACATTAACTTATCTCAACTCTTGATCTTAAATGGTTAATTATGCATAGAATATGATAACAAATATCTATATTCATTACATATGTCAAAACATATTTTTAATCATCAAAATATACCATCACCCAAAATCTTAATTCAAACATAATTATAAAACTCATCTTCACAATTTCTTTAACAAAACGTTGTTTTCGTTTTTAACCGTATCTCCTTCGTTACATGTCCATTTTGTTCCTTCTTATATAGAATTAACCCTTACTCAGTGTACTACAACCTCATCTAGGCCTTAATGTCAGACCCTTATCCATCTAAACCAGATTCTGCAATTCATCAACTAGTGTAGAAAATATCATTTTCTGGACATCCTTACTAAACAATTTATTGCGGACATGATCCAGTCCATAAAATGGCTCAATCTCGAGAGTCTAGCTAGTAAACTTCCATATCTACAACTTTTCAGTTTTAAGTTTCTTCAGATTCAAAACACACTAATTTATATGAAGTTTTCAAAGTCAAAAACCGTAACAGTTTTGATTTTCTGGACAAATTATTTTCCCTTCGGACCAGCCTTACTAAAATAGATATTGCAAGAAATCTACAAAGAGTTTTCATGTGATTCCACTTTCAAAATATAGCTTACTTCCATATCTTCGATTTGATATAAGGCTCACTTTCTAACTCATTATACCCAAAGAGATATGAATTTCACAAGATATGTCCACAATTACTCAAAACCTACGAATTTTGTTCTTCAAATTTTCTTTCCATTTCATTTTCTTTCTTGAATCCTCTTGTTTGATTCTTGATAATCCAAGATTAAACCAATACAAACAAGATTAAGCATGATCTATTACTCCAGAACATAAATCTACCCAAAAATCAAAGATTAAATAAGAGTTTAGAAGTTACCTTCTTCTAGCTTTTTCTTCTTCTTCTTCTTCTAGCTCATCTCAATTCCTCTCTGTCTCTCTGTCTCTCTCAATTTCTCAATACAACTTCTACATAACAATTATCTACATTATGAAGAACATAAAAATATAATTAAAACAAGTAATTTAGATTATAACTTTATTAGTATGAATTTAAGAGAGAGATGGAGATGATGATGATGGGGGCTTGTTTTGTCTTCTCAAAGCTTTCCCTTCTTCTTCTTCTTTTTCTTCCTCTTCTTCTTCTCCTACAACTCTCTCTAACTCTCTTCTTCTTTCTTTGGTTTGTTTTCTAAAACTAACATACTAACTTGTAGTATATACATATAATATACAATACTAGTAATATATACTATATGTAACTCCTAGTAATTATTAGATATACTAATTACTAGTTAATACATAGGTTACACCAATTTGAACTTGAAAAGCCTAAGACCATGTTTGGCAAATACTCATTATTTTAATTAATCAATAGCTTAACATCAATCAATCTCATCAAATTGTCACATAATTATATTTACTTGTTAATTATAATTTTGTGTAACAATCATCACATAACTCATCTAATTTAATTATCTCAATTAAATTAGAACTATAACATAAAATTATTATATTAATTAAATTAAATACTAAATATTCATTTAATTAATCTGGTACACTTAATTACATTACTCTATAATTAAAACAAAATTTTTTTATTTAACTCAATAAATAATTCAATTAAATATTTATATATATTAAAATTAATATATAACATTCTCTTCACATCAATTCACCTATTCTACAATATATGACATACACATACTCACACCCAACATATCTCATAAATAATACTTTTATTTATAAAATTCTCATTTATAAATTCTAAAAATCTGGGATGTCACAGATCTGCTTTATCCACGTCTCCGCCTTAAGTGGTTCTGGCTTTCCCAAAAACTTCGGCGGTGCCAGCTCCTTGAACTGCTTAGCGGTGACCAACCGTGAGTTGCTAGTGTTTACACATGCATTTTGACATGAGTCTCTCTAGTTTGGTTTTGTATAAATTCTAAAAAGTTCCTAAACATACCATCGTTCGTCATTTGGTCGGTGTTGTTGCTTACACGAGGATTATTGCCTTCCTGATGCACATTATTCTGGTTATTGATCGTCGGTGACTTAACGGTCTCATGTGCTTCATTTCTTATCTCAACATTTTTCGATGCCATTCTCAAATATTGTCACAAAACAAAGGTTAACTGACATGCAACATATTATCTCTATACTCTGACCGACCAATTAAATAACAAAAAAAACTTAGGTAGGTCATACTAGCGAATGATTTACCCGTCTCTCCCCTCCTAGTTCTAGTCTCAAATCTCAACAAGGGATCATATCCCTAATCTTTGATACCAACTGTGATGCCCCCAAAATAGGTATACATCACCCATTTTGAGTCGCCAAATACATGGTACAGAACTCAAATACAAACTTCCTTATACAATACAACAAAAACGTAGCTGAGAGTTTTTACACGAATATTGTCTAGTAGACAGTATTAAAACTCAATTGGAGTCCTCATTACAATTATTATCACACTATTTTATAAAATAGTGAGGACTACTACAGTCACCATCTCGGACCGTCACTCCATTCCTCGACATGTCCTGACTTCGTTCTCATTTCCTGAAGAGAACAGTGAAAGAAAAGGGTGAGCTCAACTAGCCCAGTAAGAAATATTATGACTAAGATAATGCAAAATAAATTATCCTTAGCCTTCAACAGTATAACAACTGATAGAATACAATAGACAACAAGTTTTAGATCAACAACTGCATCGGAACAAGCAATCCGTTAGAAGAGTCAAGCAGAGTATGATATCTACTATCTTCTATAATTTAAAAGTTTATCATCAATTTTATCACTGAGACTCATCTTAATAAATAATCCACATCATTAAATTATCCATACACTACGGGCCAAGGATATTCATTAGTATCACAACCATGAATTATCCATGCACTACATGCTAAGGATATTCGTGTTTACCAAATAATCCGTGGTCATAATCATACCAACAACTGTCCATCAATGCACTACGGGCCAATGAAGACTTTTACCACATCATTTGTAACATTACGGGTCATGATTATACCGAATGATCCTTGGTCATAATCATACCAATCAACAGTCCATCTATGCACTACAGGCCAAAGATGACTTTCATCACAATATAAGTATCAGGATGATGACAATGATATAAGAATTCAATTAAATGAGAGCAAATGATAAATTTGTAAAGATTTATAATTTAATTTATCTAGAACTCAATAATGTCCAAATTGTCAACATGATACTGCTTTGTGGAGTAAAATTCAAGAATAATATTGTATCAAAAATGATTTGGACAGAAAAGAAATCAATTTTTATCATGAATAGTACCCCGGTGAATAGTACCCGAGTGAATAGTATCCCGTGAATAGTACTCTGTGAATAGTACCCCATGAATATTACTTTGTAAATAGTACCCCATGAATAGTACTTCATGAATAGTACCCCGTGATTAGTACTTTGTGAATAGTACCCGTGAATAGTACTTTATGAATAGTGTCGTACGTATAAATTATGCCGTATAAATGAATAGTACCCATGAATAGTACTCCGGCATAAAAAGCTTAAAATTTTATAAGAATGTTCAGAAAAATATCCTTGTGAAACGGTACTAGATGAAGCGCAAATTTTAAGGATATTCTACTAATTTCACAGAGTATAGAAGCAATACTTCTACAAAATGAGTGTAGAATTATGGATACGAAACGAAATAATATTACTTACATACTATAGAGTATGAAAGAAAATATTATTTCATACAAATATTGAACAAAAATAATATCCCTTATGAATAAGAAATAAATAACATCCATTACCTTAGTAGAAGGCTGGATACTGCAATAGTGAAGTAGCAGAATACTCTTCTTCTTTCTCTCTATAGCTTCTCTCTCTATAATTGCTTTTGTGAGTCTTAGTGAATTGGTGAGAATGAAAGAAGAAATGAGGTTATATTTATAGGAAAATATAGTTTTGATAATTGCACGTTTAGGGGCTCGAATTATTAAAGTATAGTACCTTCATCTTTACCTCCATTTTTAATTTAGTATTTCAAATATTATCATTCTTGCACCACCTCCCCTAATAGTACATCCATGTGAATCAATAATTCCATACATGTGAACCAACAGTAATTTACATGTGAACCAATAGCAATTAATTGTTCATTTCTCCGATTAATTGTCCGTTTGGTCAATAATAATAACAAAACCAGCAAATCACAAAATTACCTCCTTTGAGGGTAATTGGGTCACGGAAGAATTAAAAAAATCTAAATGAACAAACATATTTAATCAACACGAACTTATTCATAATTAATATTATAACTCACAATATTTAACAACTAGATCATTCCCAGAAAAGAGTGGGCTTTCCGATAAGGATTTCTCACTATTGGCGCGTAATTAGGTGACCAAACCCTTTCCTCGACAGAACTTTCTACACATCGTCAATAATGCAAATAATAATATAAATAACTTTGTCGTCTCAATTATTGATTTAATAATATAAAATATTATGCAGATGATACTATGACAATAATTAAATCAATAATATGAGAGATATTAAGCAGCCATTACTGTAGCAATAATTGAGTATAACTGAGTGACTTCTCACGTAAGCATCAATAATCAATACCGGTATTACTACTATGCAACCACACGACATCGTATTTTTTACCACGGATATTTTAACAGCTTTAATAAAAAAATTTTGCCATTATTTTTATAAAAAGATATTTCTGTCATTTTCTAACTACGACAATACTTCCGTTGTGGGGTCCACCAATGATTGTGCCGTCGTACGAATATTCCCTAACAAAAAAATATTTTCCAACCAAACGAATATTTTATGACAACTTACTTACTTTGTAAAATTTTCACATATCATCCTTAAATTTTACCCTTTATTAATTTAACTATTTACTAAATAAAATAATAATTATAAGAAAATTGAATACTTTTATTTTATAAAATTCGGGGTCTTACACAAACACTATGTAGACACTATGCAAATACTATGCATAATAAAATATTATATATTCTATTTTTCATAAAAACAAAACTTATTATAATATATATATATATATATATATATATAACAAAACTGAGATAACTTTCTCCCGATAATTTTGAGAAAATGAGTAAGTGGGGGTCCAAATAATAAGTAAAATTTACAACAAATACTTCATAGAAATCCCCTCTATTTATCTCAATTCACTTAGCTTCACAAAACACATTTTTAAACAACAATTATTCATCAATAATATAACTTGCAATATTAACAACCAGATTATTCCAAGAAAAGAGGGGGCTTTCCGATAAGGATTTCTCCCTATTGGCGCACAATTAGGTGACCAAACCCCTTTCCTCGACAGAACTTTCTTGACATCGTCAATAATGCAAATAATAATATGAATAACTTTATCGTCTCAATTATTGATTTAATAATATAAAATATTATGACAATAATTGAATCAATAACGTGAGATACTATGCATCAATTACTGTGGTAATAATTGAATAAAACTGAGTGACTTCTCACTTAAGCATTAATAATCAATACCGTGTGCTACTATACAACCACGCGTATTACTGTACTTTTATCACCGGGCATTTCAATAGTTAACGGTAAAACTTTCGCCGTTATTTTTATAGAAAGATATTTCTGTCGTTTTCTAACCCCTACATTATTTCTGTTGTGGGATCCACCAATGATTGTGTCGTTGTACAAATATTCCCTGTTAAAACAAATATTCCCTGACCAATCGAATATTTTATCACAACTTGCTTACTTTGCAAAATTTGTAAATATAACCCACAACTATAACATTATATCAAATCCACACCTTATTAAAAAATATTTCGAGCAAATTAAATCTTTATTCATAAAAATTGGGGTGTTACAGACCCAGTCTCTCCATTTGCTAGATTGTAAGGTGATGATGACGATTCATCACTGGGTTGGAGTTATAGGGGTGCTAGTACCTTTGGTGGCTGATATTTCCCCGACTGTCGTTAGATTCCTTTTGGGAGTTTCTGCCACGACGCTAGAGGGTCGGACTGTTTGTTATGGTCCCTTGAGTGTATATGCCATGAATGGGGCTCTGACTGAGCCTTTGCCCGTTGATCTGAGGGTTAGAGATAGCATCCTTTGGCGATTGTTCCTGATCATTATCAGGGGTTGTTTCCTAGCAAACAACTCCTCGATGGTTTCGTTCCCTTTAGTTAGCGCCATTCGGGAGGTGGACCATATCAGAGATTTTTACTTGGGCTCATACACCTTTGCCTACTTCCTTAGATGGATGCGCCTACGCTCAAAGGGCGTGACGGAGGCTTGGCTAGGCTTTTACCCATTTTTCCTGGTGAGTATGTTCTCTTAATATTTTGATTTTCCCTTGTTCGGGTTGTCAGTTTTACTGACTGAAGATTTTTGATCTTTGCATTTTCAATTTTGGGCCTATGAAAGGCTCCCATGTCTTCATCCCGTTAGCACATTAGGTCTGAAGACCTATTGACGAGTGAGTTTTATACACATAATTTAGTACAATTGAGCTTAATCTTTTGGATGTTTTTAAGTGTTTGTGTCTATTTATGAATGTTTTACGTTGTTTGTAGGAATTGGGACAAAAGTTACTTGGATCAGCGTTTGGGGTTGCTAGATTCGCGTTCTTGGCTTACCATTTACATATCACCAACTTCAGAGCCAATTTCAGTATTTCTCTGGACCTTATTTCACAAAACTCAAAGAATGTAAGTTGTAGATCTACGTCTCTTCTTTCCGGAATATCTTGAATCATCAAAATCGGAGTTTGGACGAAGAAGTTATGGCCATTTTTCCAAAGGACGTCAGAGCAAAAAATTTCCAGAAAAGAGGCCAGCGCGGGGGCGCTTATTTCAAGCCTATTCCCAGCGTCGGGGCGCTAGGAGGCAGTGGTGCAGCGTCGTGAACAGCGAAGGGCTTGGTCAAGCTTGGACACGTTTTGGGGTGAATTTTGACACTTTTTTGACTCCAAATTGGATTGGGTTTGTTCGTAAGCTAAAAATTGGACTTGTAACCTATAAATACATGATGTGAGGCATAGAATAAGGAGATTAGATAGATTATATTAGATAAAACACTCCAATAGATTAGAACATAAACCCTAGTTTATATTGGATTGTAGAAAGATTGAAGCAACTTGGAGATCATTGATGATTCAAAGCAGGAGCGGAAGAGGAGTCTCAAGAATGCTAACAACAGATTCTATTGTCTTCTCTTCTCTTGCTTTTATCTTTTAATGTTTATTCAATTTTGGATTCTAGATTTTGATTCAATGACAATGAACTAAATTCTTGTTTAAGATTGCAATGGATCTTATTGCGTAACTTATTTTAGTATGCTTCTTTATTCATTATTGTGATCTATTCTAGGGATTGTCTACTATGACATAATTGTTTAATTGTCTAGCTAACAATTACTATGATAATTTATGTGAATTCGTGAGATGAAATATAGATTTAGATCTGATCATAATAACATGTGATTGTGTTTTATGCATGGTGTTGGACCTCATGATTTGTGTTTAGGATAGGGATATGCCTTTACGCCGCATGTAATCTAATAGGGAACCTGTGCTTTAAATCCTCTTTAATTGTAATTCACCTAGGAATATAGTGAATTAGTTAATTAGGGCGTTTGATTCAATTCTATCAACTGTGGATTTGGATTAATATGTTTGTGATGCATCAGAAGGTGGTTATAAATACTAATAAGTTCCTGATTAACAATCCATAATAGTGAGCATAATTAATAAGAAGTGTTTTAATATAAGTGAAACAATAAGTGAAGTTGTGATCTTAAATCTCCATAACCTGATTTTAATATAGTGATAGTAGTAGTAGTTTAATTATATATTTTAATTCACAACATTAAATCAATTTTTTAAATAAATTAAAATTAGCTTGGTTAAGAACTAGTACTTGGTGATTTTTATTAAATAATTCATCGTGGGAACGATACGCTACTTTCACTTTATTACTTGTTGACCGTGTATACTTGTAAAAAGTGAAAGCCTGACACAATCTGCAACGAAGGACAAATTTCGTTGCTAAACATATACTTTTAGCAACGACTTATAAAGTCGTTGCCCGAAAAATCGTTGCTAAAGGCCCATTTTTTTTGTAGTGTATTATGGTTACTATCTTTGATTGTATCCATGTTTTGATCTTCATTCTTGAATTTTACTCCACTATGGTTTATTTTAGAGTATTTTTGAACTTGGATAAACTAAAGTACGAATCCCTAATCTTTGATCTTTTATATCACTGGATTCGTTTCCTAAAAATATTTTTCATCATCCTCAGTCTTAAATGATAATATTACTGAATATCTTTGGCCTGTAGTGCAAAGATGAATGATTAACTAATGAATATCTTTGGCCCGTAGTGCAAAGATGAACAAGTGTTGAGATGAACATGACCTGTGACGCCCCCAAAATAGGTATACATCACCCATTCTGAGTCGCCAAATACATGGTATATAAATCAAATACAAATTCTTTTATACAATACGACAAAAGCGTAGCTTAGAGTTTTTACACGAATATTGTCTTCTAGACAGTATTCAAACTCAAATGGAGTCCTTATTACATTTATTATCACACTATTTCACTGAATAGCGAGGACTACTAATGCAAACATTTGGACCGTCACTCTGTTCCTCGACTAGTCCCAGCTATATTCTCATTTCTTGAAGAGAATAATGAAAACAAAGTGTGAGCTCAACTAGCCCAGTAAAAAATATTATGACTAAGATAATGCAGAATAAATTATTGTTAGCCTTCAACAATGTTAAACTGATAAAATATAATAAACATCAAGTTTAACTGCAGCGGAACAAGTAATCCATTAGAAGAGTCAAGTAGAGCATGGTATCCACTATCTTCTATGATTTAAAAAGTTTATCATTAATTTTATCGCTGAGACTCAGCTTAATAAATAAACAACATCATCAAATCACCCATGCACTACGGGCCAAGGATATTCATGTAATCATCAATGGTCATAATTATACGGAATAATCCCTGGTCATAATCTTACCAACAACTGTCCATCAATGCACTACAGGCCAATGAGGATTTTTACCACATCATTTGTAACATTACGGTCATGATTATACCGAATAATCCATGGTCATAATAATACCAATCAATAGTACATTATTGGGTAAAATCTATTTACGCACAACACGCAAGTATACGTGGTCTACAGGTAATAAAGTGAAAGTAGAGTATCGTTCCCACGAGCAATTGTTTAATAAAAATCACCAAGTACTAACACATAACTAATTCAATCTTATTTAAACGAATAAATTTCAAATTATATAATTAAACTACTATTAAATTCCACTAGTTAAATTAAGATTACGAAGATTTAAGATCACAACTTCACTTATTGCTTCATTTATGATAACACACTTCTAATCAATTATTCTATATCCTGAATTGTTAATCAAGAACACTAAAACAGATAAAACCACCTCTCGATGCATAATACCCATACTCACTTAAATCCACAGATGATAGAATTAATCAAGACAACCTAATTAACTAATCCACTATATCTCTATGTGAATTACAATTAAAAAGGATTTAAAACACAAGTTCTCTATAAGATTATATATGGCGTAAAGGCATATCTCTATCCTAAACACAAATCATGAATTCCATCTATGCAAAAATCACAAACAGATGCTATCATGATAAGATCTAAATCAATACTTGATCTCTCGAGTTCATATAGATTATAACGGTAATTATAAGCTAGGAAATTAAGCAATTAAGTCCAAATCACAATAGACAATCCTCACGATAGAACATAATAACTGATAGCGAAACATATTCAAATAAACTACACAATAAGATCTATTATAATCTCAAACAAAGAATTAGTTCATTGAATTAAAACCAAGATCCACACATGAATACACATTAAAAGATAAAAATAAGAGTAGAGTAAAGAATAAATCTGTTGTCAGCAAATCTCCATCTTCCTCATGTTCCTGCTCTTGATCTTCAATGGTCTCCAAGTTGCTTCAATATCCAAATCTCATAAGAACTAGGGTTTTGTTCCTAATATACTCTAATCTAATCTAATGAAATCCTCCAAAACTAGCCTATATATCCTCCAAAACTAGCCTATATATCCTCTCTTTTATGCCTCTCATCAGGTATTTATAGTTCAAATGGATACCCTAGCAAGTTAGGCAATTAAGAATCCTATTCTAGCTCAAATTGGACACCAAATAACCCAAAAAAACAGCCCCTCAGAGACAAAGCATACCACCCACGCTGTCCCTAGGCCATTCTCGAAAGCGTGCCTGCCACATGGAAGACATTCTGGTGGCCTGGCATGCCCCGCGCTATGCGTAGTTCATTTATAGCGCGGTCCGCGCTACGTTGTTTTCTTCTGCGACGTCCTTTGGTAAAACAAGCATAACGTTTGATCCTCTAGGATTTACGGGGCCTGCCACCTATCAAATTGAAGATTACGACGAGATCTACAACTTTCATTCTATGAGAATTGATAGATTCTATCCGGATCAAGGCAGAAATCGAGCTTGAAGTAGATGTTATGTAAATGGCAAGCATGACAACTCTTTACTTTGATCTTTGTTGATAAAAAGGCCATAACTCTCGCATCCGAACTCCGATTGGGATGATTCAAGATATTCCAGAAAGATAAGAAGTATATATACAATACAATCCAAGTTCCATGCCAAGCCCTGCAATCTTCTTTTCTTGCACTTGCTTGCATATTTTTGTCCAAAAGATGTTTGAATTTCTTTTCCTTGCTTCCTCATGCCAATGTTATGTCATAGCCTACAAAATAACATAAAATATATGAAATGAACACATAATGCATGCAAAGTAACTACAAAACATAGGTTTAAGCAACTAATTCAAGTAATAGATACCTGATAAGTACGTATAAAACCTACTTATCAAATACCCCAAAACTTAAACAGTTGCTTGTCCTCAAGCAAAAACACAAAACAACAATGCTATGCAATGCAAATAATATACATGCCTACGAATCCAGTAGTAATGACAGAAACAAGTCTATTCAACCAACCTTAGAGAAATCAAGTAAACATGATAATACATCGTATCAAAACTTATCAGTAATTTCTCAATCAATCATTAAATCTTAAACCGTTATTACTGATATAGTGTGTGTGCTCAACATCCATGTTAACTTATATAATGCTAAATACAACACATAATAGATCTCTTTAAAGGCATCATACAGTGCAAACTCACAAAATTCACGAACAAGCTAAATCCAATAAAATTCAAACATCCACCAAGTTCAAGAGTCCAATCCGGGATACTTATGCTTTACTTTGCATTATGGGGGCTTTTTTCGCTCTTTTCCCATCTTATTGTTTTTTTTCTTTTATTTATTATTATTATATATATTTTTCTACCATTACTGTGCAATGTCTCATTCAATTAGGCTAACAGTGCTACCCCTTAGCGAGCTTTCGACCAACGACTCCCAGACCATAAAGACCTTAGGGCGCTAGGTGTAAAGACACTCCCTCGGGCGTACTTGCTCAAGTAACAAAGGCCTCGAAACAAGACTAGCCACGTTAAATTGCTTTCATCATTTTTTTCTTTTTCTTTTTGAAGCTTATATATCCCAAATTTTTCCCCTAAACTTAAGTTTTTGTCTAAATTTAGTCATCTCCGCCTTTTCATGTCTTTCATTCATTCACACTAGTATTATCCCTACGAAGTCAATTATGTATCAATTTATACTTAATCAGTCAACAAAGTTGTCTCTAACATGATAACCTTGGTTATACCAGTTTCAAATAGGAAAAGATCCAATTCATAACAAAAAAAATCACGTCAAAGCTCTAATAATTAGTACTATACTTGTTTACTCAATTCCAATTTCATCATTGGTCAAAATAAACTTAAACTATCTAACAACTGGATTCATGCAAATGAGCATAGTAACTAACTAATATTTTTGATTTTTTGATTTTTTTAAACAAGAAACTTCATATAATGCTATTCAAACAATACTACTATGCAACTACTTATGCAGTTGTACTACATGAATGCAAATATAATGAACCTAAACTAAATTAACAACATATTCAAAATAACATAACATAAACATGAAACTAAACATGCAATAAAGAATTAAACTAAACTCCCCCAAACTTAGCAATTATAATGTCCTCATTGTAAGAATATAGCGGTAAGTAGAAGAGAACTTCCCTGTAATCAACTAAGCGTGAGGTGATGGTGGTGATGACCATTTTTCTATCCATTGAACCTCCAATACCTGCAATGAAGAGAGAAACACAGATTAGAATAGCACTTGGATTGTTAAGAGAACTTAATAAGCAAATTAATTCCTATCTACTAAATAAACTAGTAAAGCAAATAAATATAAAAATTGCTGGGTTGCCTCACAGTTAGCGCTTGATTTACAGTCTTTCAGCTTGACTTTGTCTGGTCAACGTTATCCAATTCCTCTTCGATAGTTGAGGAACCCTCCATCCATCAGAAATAATGCAGCTTTTGGTAGGTTCCCATTTGTGATGACTATCGATTTAAAGTCACCTAGCATGCTTTGTTTAGATAAGTGCCTAATTAAGAATGTTAAATAACTAGTTACTTTGTCGTCTGTTGAGTCTATGATTAGATTGGGGCTTTGAGGCTTGGCAAACACATCGGGCTCTTCTTCTATCTTCTCCTCCTCATCCCACCATGGCTTCATATTTGTAATACCTCTCATGTCACAAGGAGTATTGCCAACGACATGACTTCCTAGCGGACAAGGTTTTGCAAATCTAATCGGATCCTTGAACTTTGGTGGAGAAGGCACTTGAGGCATTAATAACATCGGCTCATCCTCGTTAGTACTCATAGTTATTTCATCCCCACTTATCTCCTCTTTTTCAACATCTCGTGGCTCATCCAGTTGTAGATTTGGCTCAGGCACTTCATCAATCTCGGAATCCTCGTCATAACACCACTTGTTTTGAGGACAGTTGTTCAGGGCTTTGAGCATTTGATCCATCTGGTTCTGCAGATTTTGAATTGATATCTCTTGATTCTGAATTGACCGCTCTTGATTAATCTTCCTTTCCTCATTTAATGCTACCAACTTGGACAATAATTCCTCTAACCTTGAATTATCTGTCTTAGTCTCGGAAGCCATGTATTGAGGACCATTGGTTGAGGTAGTGACGAGTTGTTCCATCCGATTATTAAAATTTTGGGTTGACAGCTCTTGGCTAATCCTCATCTCCTCTAGGTTTGCTATGCCCTTCAATATTACATCCCTCGGATTTGGATTTTCATCTTGTGGAAATGGAGGTTGACATGAGAATTCTGGTGTGTATGTTAGATTTGGAGCGTAGTATTGGTCTTCATAATTGTAGATCCATGATGAATCCGGATGATACCCCCAAACTTGATGATAATTGGTGGGATAAGCATAATTGTTGGGGGTAATCACTTCCATACGGTACCAGCTCGAAATTAGTGGTACATTGATGACTCGAATGATTTCCATCACAATACTCACAAGTAACCGCCACACTTTGACGACGTTGTGCTGCAAAAGCGTACAACCTCCTCGAAAGTGTCTCAATCTGTGCTGATAATGCAGAAAGTGTCGCGAGTCCATCAATCTCCGCTCCCCTTGGTGAGTCATTCTCAGATATCTGACCATTGATAATTAAATTCATGCATGGTATCTCGAAAGAAAGAAAAAAAATAGAAGAGAATTAAATAACAAATAAAAAGAAAGAAAGAAAAGTTGTTTAAAGTAAGACTAATTTGATTGAAGCTAATATTGGCAAAAATTATTAAACTAATTCCCCGGCAACGGCGCCAAAAACTTATTTGGTAAAATCTAATTACGCACAACACACAAGTATACGTGGTCAACAAGTAATAAAGTGAAAGTAGAGTATCGTTCCCACGAGGAATTATTTAATAAAAATCACCAAGTACTAACCCATAACCAATTCAATCTTATTTAAACGAATGAATTTCAAATTATATAATTAAACTACTATTAAATTCCACTAGTTAAATTAAGATTACGGAGATTTAAGATCACAACTTCACTTATTGCTTCATTTAAGTTAACACACTTCTCATCAATTATTCTCTATCCTGAATTGTTAATCAAGAACACTAAGCAGATAAAACCACCTCTCGATGCATAATACCCATACTGACTTAAATCCACAGATGATAGAATTAAGCAAGACACCCTAATTAACTAATCCACTATATCTTTATGTGAATTATAATTAAAAAGGATTTAAAGCACAAGTTCTCTATATGATTACATATGGCGTAAAGGCATGTCTTTATCCTAAACACAAATCATGAATTCCATCTATGAAAAAATCACAAACACATGCTATCATGATAAGATCTAAATCAATACTTCATCTCTCGAGTTCATATAGATTATCACGATAATTGTTAGCTAGACAATTAAGCAATTAAGTCCAAATCACAATAGACAATCCTCACGATAGAACATAATAACTGATAACGAAGCATATTAAAATAAACTACACAATAAGATCCATTATAATCTCAAACAAAGAATTAAATCATTGAATTAAAACTACGAATCCACACATGAATACACATTAAAAGATAAAAATAAGAGTAGAGTAAAGAATAAATCTGTTGTCAGCAAACCTTCATCTTCCTCAAGCTCCTGCTCTTGATCTTCAATGGTCTCCAAGTTGCTTCAATATCCAAATCTCATAAGAACTAGGATTTTGTTCCTAATATACTCTAATCTAATCTAATGAAATCCTCCAAAACTAGCCTATATATCCTCCAAAACTAGCCTATATATCCTCTGTTTTATGCCTCTCATCATGTATTTATAGTTCTAATGGATACCCTAGCAAGTTAGGCAACTAAGAATCCTATTCTAGCTCAAATTGGACACCAAATAACCCAAAACAAATTTGTCCCCTTGCCGTAAGGCGCAAGACTGTTGTCACTAGGCCATTGTAGGCCATCAGGCCACTTTACTATCGTAGTTCATTTATAGCGCAGTCCGCGCTACGTTGTTTTCTGTTGCGACGTCCTTTGGTAAAACAGGCATAACATTTGATCCGCTAAGCGTTACGGGGCCTGCCACCTATCAAATCGAAGATAACGACGAGATATACAACTTTAATTTTTTGAGAATGGACAGATTCTGTCCAGATCATGGTGGAAATCGAGCTTGAAGTAGATGCTATGTAAATGGCAAGCATGACAACTCTTAATTTTGATCTTTGTTGATAAAAAGGCCATAACTCTAGCATCCGAACACCGATTGGGATGATTCAAGATGTTACGGAAAGCAAAGAAGTAGATCTACAATAAAATCCAAGTTCCAACCCAAGAACATGCATCCCACTTGGTGTTAAAAGGCTTGCAATCTTCCCTTCTTGCACTTGCTTGCATATTTTTGTCCAAAAGATTTTTGAATTTCTTTTCCTTGCTTCCTCATGCCAATGTTGTGTCTACAAAATAACATAAAATATATGAACTAACTACAAAACATAGGTTTAAGCAATTAATTCAAGTAATAGATTCCTGATAAGTAGGTATAAAACCTACTTATCATACATCTATGCACGTAAGCCACATATGACTTTTATCACAATATAAACATGAGGATGATGACAATGATATAAGAATTCAATTAAAAAAAAGCAAATGATAAATTTTTAAAGATTTATAACTTAATTTATCTAGAATTCAATAATGTCCAAATTGTCAACATGATACTGCTTTGTGGAGTAAAATTCAAGAATAGTATTGTATCACAAATGATTTGGACAACAAAGAAGTCAATTTTTGTCATGAATAATTCCCCGGGTGAATAGTACCTGAGTGAATAGTACCCCGTGAATAGTACTTTATGATTAGTACTCATGAATAGTACTTTGTGAATAATACTTGTGAATAGTACTTTATGAATAGTATCTCGTGAATAGTACTTTGTGAATCGAACCGTAAAAATGAATACTACTCATGGATAGTACTCCGGCATGAAAAGCTTAAAATTTAACAAGAATGTGTAGAAAATATTCTTGTGAAACGATACTAGATGAAGCGCAAATTTCAAGGATATTCTACTAATTTCACGGAGTATAGAAGCAATACTTTAGCAAAATGAGGGTATAATCAGGAATACGAGATGAAATAATATTACTCACATACTACAGAGTATGGAAGAAAATATTATTCCTATGAATACTGAACAAAATAATATCCCTTACCTCAGAAGAAGACTGGATAGTGGAATAGTGAAGTAGCAGACATTCTCTTCTTCTTTCTCTCTATAACTTCTCTCTCTATAGCTTCTCTCTCAATAATTGCTCTTGTGAGTCTTAGTGAATTAGTGAGAATGAAGGTTGAATGAACTTCTATTTATATGAAAATATAGTTTCGATAATTGCACGTTTTGGGGCTCGAAATATTACAGTATAATACCTTCATCTTTTACTTTATTTTTAATTTAGTCCTACAAGTATTATCAAACTTGCACCACCTCCCCTAATAGTATATCACGTGAATTAATAGTACATTTATGTGAATCAATAGTTCTATACATGTGAAAAAAATAATTACAGTATAGTACCTTCATCTATACCTCCATTTTTAATTTAGTCATGCAAGTATTATCAATCTTGCACCACCTCCCGTAATAGTACATACATGTGAATCAATAGTACACACATGTGAACACATAGTTATAAGCATGTGAATTAATAGCAATTAATTGCTTATTTATCTGATTAATTACCCGATTGGTCAATATAACTACCAGACATCAATTATTATCGAAATAAATGTCGATTTCCACTAACACTAATAATCCCAACACAATGGAACTATCAATTTCATCTATAATCAACACGAACTTATTCATCATTAATATTATAACTCACAATATTTAACAACCAGGTCGTTCCCAGGAAAGAGGGGGCTTTCCGATAAAAATTTCTCTTTATTAGCGCCAAGATTAGGTGACCAAACCTCTCCTCGATGTAACTTCTGAGACATTGTCAATATTGCAAATAATAATATGAATAACTTTGTCGTCTCAATTATTGATTTAATAATATAAAATATTATGCAGATGATACCGTGACAATAATTGAATCAATAATATGAGAGATATGATGCAGCAATTACTGTAGTAATAATTGAGTATAACTGAGTGACTTATTACGTAAGCATCAATAATCAATACCGTGTGCTACTACTATCAACCACACGACATCTTGTACTTTTCTCTAATGGGTAGTTCAACGGTTTAACGAAGAAACTTTCACCGTTATTTTATAAAAGATAATTATGTCGTTTTCTAAATACGACAATACTTCCGTTGTGGGGTCCACCAATGATTGTGATGTCGTATGAATATTCCCTGTTAAGATGAATATTCCCCGACACAACGAATATTTTATATCAACTTGCTTTATTTGCAAAATTTTCAAATATCACCCTTAACTTTAACCTTTTATCAATTTAACCATTTACTATATAGAATAATAATTATAGGAAAATTGAATACTTTCATTTCATAAAATTTGCGGTCTTACAATCTCCCCTCCTTATGAAATTTTGCCCTCAAAATTTACGTACGTAACTGGTATGCCGAAGAGGTGAGGATACCTCGTCAGATTCTAACTCTTGATGTATAACCTATGAGTGTCGAATATGATCCTTCTTATTTAAGATTTTAACATGTATCTCCTTATACGTTAAATCTTCTGCTATCTCGTCTAGTTCTAATTCAATAATGTGGTTTGGGTCGTCCATATATTTACGTAACATCGACACGTAAAAAAAACATTATGAACATGCGACATACTTAGCGGTAAGGCGAGTCTATAGGCCACAGTTCCTACTCGATCGAGGATTTCAAATGGGCCAATTAAATCTAGGTTTGAGATTTCTTGTCTTCATCGACTCTTGCTTCTAGAATAACGCCTTCTTGAACCTTCTTCTTCGTATTCATCAGCTCCGGGTCTGTAGCTTGAGCGACTTTAACATTATCGATTAAAGTTGATTGTACTCGTATATTTGCTATCACCACGTGGGTCCCTAGAATCTTTAACACTACCTTCATAATTTGTAAGTTTTACGAAATTGGTCTTTGTGTTAACAACGTCACACTCGTAAAATCATACGATCTTCTACTCAACGCGTCAATTACCACGTTCGCTTTTTCAACGATGATATTAAATAGTATAGTCATAATCTTCAACAGCTCGAGCCAACGTCTTTGGCACATGTTACGTTTGTTTTGGGTGAAGAAAAATATTTGAGGGTTTTTGAAATGGGTTTTTTACTATGGTCAATACAAAATTCTATTTCACGCTCTAGGAGGCTAAGAAGTCTTCAGGAATATGTCCAGAAATTTATTAACAATAGAAATATTATTCAAAACTGTGACTCTCATCCAAGAATTGGATAGCACGTCACATTGATACCTATCAACTTGTCATCGTCATTCACGGCGTCGCCTACAGAAAGTCTAACTTCGGTGCATTCCACACAAGGAAGTCACCATCGAAAGGCTTGGGGCTCTTTACTTATGGCTTGATATGATAATAATTTACTTTAGTGGTTTGGTTTCTTGAATTCGCATAATAGGTTGGTTAGGAATATGAAAGCTAATAACCTTACGAAAATAATCAATTTTTGCATGATGAGTAGTTAACCAATCGTTTCCTAAAATCACATCAAATGCAAGTATTTTCATAGAGATAAGATCGACAGGTAACGTGCGGTTACCGATTTGAATCGAACAAGACTTATAAATAGTGGATGTAATGAAGGTTTCTCCCAACGGAGTTTCAACATATAAATCAAAGTCTAATTTCTCCGAAGTCAAATTTAAACGTTGAGCGCAAGTAGGAGAAGTAAAAGATTGGGTAGAACCGGTATCGAATAAGGTATAGACTTCGCTAAAGTTTATGATTAACTTACCCGTGATAACTTTGTTCGGGTTACTCGCTTTTTGAGAAGTCACAAAAAATGCTCTTCCTGAAACCACCGACTTTGTTTTGTCCATATCCGCCTTTGGTGCCACCGTCCCAACTGGACTTGATTTCGTATAGGACAAAATCGAGCTATGTGATCGTCTTTTCCATAACTAAAACATACCTTGGAAGAATGTGAACAGTTTGGACATATGTGTCCCTCCTCTCCGTATCTATAGCATCTAACTGGCGATCGTTCTCCTCCCCTAGAATTTGTTGCTGGTGCTGCTGTCGACGTCTTCCCATCATCGTTAAATCTTTTCTCCTTGAATTTTCCACTTTAATCATTTCTTCTATTATCTTGGCCATGATTACCACCAAAGTGGTTACCATTTCTGGCATGATAAATTCCTCCACGATGGTTATCATTGTTCCGATGGTCATTGCCACCGGTACGATTATTATCGTGTTGTTGCTCGTTATCCTTTGGTTGGGCTGGCTCATTATCGCGCTCCAATAACTAAGCCCTATTCACTACATCTGAATACAAACATAATTTCTGAGAAATGAGATATTGAAGTATTTCAGGTCTCAAACCTCGCAGAAACATTCGCGTCATTCTATCCTCATTATCAACTAAATGGGATGCGAACCGGGACAACTCAAAAAACTTAGCCTCGTACTACAACACGGTCATATTGTTTTGCTCCAACTTGATAAACTCCACCTCCTTCATTTGATGAATACTTTCGGGAAAGTACTTGTCGTTGAACAGCTCTTGGAACTTCTCCCAAGACATTTTGAGTGCGGTAGGCTGAGTATGTTTTACTGATTCCCACTAGTAATCTGCCTCTCCTCCCAACATGAAGGTAGCAAAGGGAACCTTTTGCTCCTCGGAGCATCCCAAGACATCAAATATCTTGGTGATCTACTTTATCCACGTCTCCACTTTAAGTGGTTCTGGCTCTCCCAAAAACTCTGGTGGTCGCAGCTGCTTGAATTGCTTAGCGGTGACCATCTGTGAGTTTTCAGTGTTTCCACCTACATTTTGAACATGAGTCTCTCTCGCCTGATGTTGTATGAATTGCATAAAGCCTATGAACATCCCATCGTTCATCATCTGATCGGTGTTGTTGTTTACCTGAGGATTATTGTCTTCTTGATGCACATTATCCTGGGTATTGATCGTTGGTGACTCAACGGTCTCATGTGCTTCATTGCTTATCTCGACGTTTTCAGATGTCATTTTGAAACACTGTCACAAAAAAAGGGTTAATTGACATGTCACATATTATCCCTATACTTTGACCGACCAATTAAATTCCAAATAAACTTAGGTAGGTCATACTAGCGAAGGAATTTCCCGTCTCTCCCCTCCTAGTTCTAGTCTCACATCTCAGTCAGGGATCATATCCCTAAGGTTTGATACCAACTATGAGCCCCCAAAATAGGTATACATCACCCATTCTGAGTCGCCAAATACATGGTATATATATAAATCAAATACAACTTCTTTTATACAATATGACAAAATCGTAGCTTAGAGTTTTTACACGAATATTATCTTCTAGACAGTATTCAAACTCAAATGGAGTCCTTATTAGATTTATTATCACACTATTTTACTGAATAGTGAGGACTATTAATGTAAACATCTGGACCGTCACTCCGTTCCCCGACTAGTCCCAGCTATATTCTTATATCTTGAAGAGAACAATGAAAACAAATGGTGAGCTCAACTAGCCCAGTAAGAAATATTATGACTAAGATAGTGCATAATAAATTATCGTTAGCCTTCAACAATGTTAAACTGATAAAATATAATAAACATCAAGTTTAACTGCAGCGGAACAAGCAATCCATTAGAAGAGTCAAGTAGAGCATGATATCTACTATCTTTTATGATTTAAAAAGTTTATCATCAATTTTATCGCTGAGATTCAGCTTAATAAATAAACCACATCATCGAATCATCCATGCACTACGTGCCAAGGATATTCATGTAATCATCAATGGTCATGATTATACCAAATAATCCCTGGTCATAATCTTACCAACAACTGTCCATCAATGCACTACAGGCCAATGAGGATTTTTACCACATCATTTGTAACATTACGGTCATGATTATATCGAATAATCCCTGGTCATAATCATTCCAATCAATAGTACATCTATGTATATAAGCCACATATGACTTTTATCACAATATAAGCATGGGGATGATGATAATGATATAAAATTTCAGTTAAAAGAAAGCAAATGATAATTTTTTAAAGATTTATAACTTAATTTATCCAGAATTTAATAATGTCAAAATAGTCAACATGATACTGCTTTGTGGAGTAAAATTCAAGAATAATATTGTATCAAAAAATAATTTGGACAACAAAGAAATCATTTTTTGTCATGAATAATTCCCCAGGTGAATAGTACCTGAGTAAATAGTACCCCGTGAATAGTACTTTGGGAATAGTGCCCCGTGAATAGTACTCGTAATTAGTACTTTGTGAATAGTACCCCGTGAATAGTACTTTGTGAATCGTACCGTAAAAATGAAAACTACTCATGGATAGTACTTCGGCATGAAAAGCTTAAAATTTAACAAGAATGTGCAGAAAATATCCTTGTGAAACGATACTAGATGAAGCGCAAATTTCAAGGATATTCTACTAATTTCACGGAGTATAGAAGCAATACTTTAACAAAATGAGGGTATAATCAGGAATACGAGATGAAATAATATTACTCATATACTAAAGAGTATGGAAGAAAATATTATTCCTATGAATACTGAACAAAATAATATCCCTAACCTCAGAAGAAGACTGGATACTGGAATAGTGAAGTAGCAGACTTCTCTTCTTCTTTTTCTCTATAACTTCTCTCTCTATAATTGCTCTTACGAGTCTTAGTGAATTGGTGAGAATGAAGGAAGAATGAGCTTCTATTTATAGGAAAATATAGTTTCGATAATTGCACGTTTTGGGGCTCAAAATATTACAGTATAATACCTTCATCTTTTCCTTTATTTTTAATTTAGTCCTGCAAGTATTATCAAACTTGCACCACCTTCCCTAATAGTATATCAGGTGAATTAATAGTACATTCATGTGAATCAATAGTTCTATACATGTGAAAAATATAATTACAGTATAGTACATTCATCTGTACCTCCATTTTTAATTTAGTCATGCAAGTATTATCAATCTTACACCACCTCCCCTAATAGTACATACATATGAATAAATAGTACACATATCAGAACACATAGTTATAAGAATATGAATTAATAGCAATTAATTGCTCATTTATTCGATTAATTACCCGATTGGTCAATATAACTTTCAGACATCAATTATTATCGAAATAAATGTCGATTTCCACTAACACTAATAATTCCAACACAATGGAACTATCAATTTCATCTATAATCAACACGAACTTATTCAACATTAATATTACAACTCACAATATTTAACAACCAGATCGTTCCCAGGAAAAAGGGGGGTTTCTGATAAGGATTTCTCCTTATTGGCGCGTAATTAGGTGACCAAACCTCTCTTTGACAGAACTTCTAGACATTGTCAATATTGCAAATAATAATATGAATAACTTTGTCGTCTCAATTATTGATTTAATAATATAAAATATATGCAGATGATACTGTGACAATAATTGAATTAATAATATGAGAGATATGATGCAGCAATTACTGTAGCAATAATTGAGTATAATTGAGTCACTTATTACGTAAGCATCAATAATCAATACCGTGTGCTACTATGCAACCACACGTATTACTGTACTTTTACTACCGGGTAGTTCAACAATTTAATGGTAAAACTTTCGCCGTTATTTTTATAAAATGATAATTCTGTCATTTTCTAAATACGACAATACTTCCGCTAGGGGTCCACTAATGATTGTGTTGTCGTCATTTAATATTCCCTGTTAAAACGAATATTTCCCGACACAACGAATATTTTATATCAACTTGCTTTCTTTGCAAAATTTTCAAATATCACCTTTAACTTTAACCTTTTATCAATTTAACCATTTACTAAATAGAATAATAATTATGGGAAAATTGAATACTTTCATTTCATAAAATTCTGGGTCTTACATGACCAACTGGTGATACAAATAAATATATTTAGCCTGTAGTGCAAAGATGAATATTTGATTTAAGATGTATATTGATTGATGTTATAGGGATAAAATATTGTTTATGGACTTTTACATTCATAGATTATAGTAGATTTAATTATCTACTTAACTCTTCTAATGAATTATTATTTTCGCTGCGAATATTGATCTAAAACTGGTTGTCCATTATATTTTATCTAAATTTTTGAAGGCTAACGATAAATTGTTGTTCATTATCTTAGTCATAATATTCTTTACTAGGCTAGTTGAGCTCACCCTTTTCCTTTTTGTTCCATTTTTCTTCGCAGGAGGTGAGAATATAGCATGTACTAGCCGGGGTATGGAGTCATGGTTCTAGAAAGTTGTTTTAACAGTCCTCACTATTTTTGTAAAATAGTGTATCAATAATTATAATGAGGACTCCTTTTGAGTTTGAATACTGTCTATTAGACAATATTTGTATTTAAACTCACAATATATGTGTTGTCGTATTTTGCACGACAATTGTATTAATGAATATATATTTGTTTCTGTACCATGTATTTGGCGACTCAGAATGGGTGATGTATACCTATTTTGGGGGCGTCACATCAATGTTCTGTATGAATTGATGCATGAATTTGCTAGATGTATACTGATTGTATCAATTTAGGTTATATTTTATATACTCACATGTTCAATAAGTGTTTGTTTAGGTATACTTGCTATTTCTGATTGAATTCCTGACTGAATTTCAGTCAGAATTATTCAAATGCAAAATCTGTGGACCGTGTTATTTAATTAGTTTTTCGATATTAAAATAAACTAAGTATCATTTACTTAGTTTTGTCATTACTAAATAAAATAAAATAAAATAATATAATACTATAAAATAAAATAAATTTACATAATATAATATAATATAAGAGTATATATATTATAAAATAATAAAATTAATATAATATTTTAAAAAATTAAATTAAATTCAATAAAATTAATTTAATTTAATAATATAAATTAAATTTAGTAAAATAAATTTAATTTAAAATTTATATAATATAATATAATACAAAATAAATTAAATTAAATTGAATAAAATAAATTTAATTTAATAAACTAAATAAAATTTAATCAAATAAAATAAATTTAAAAAAATTAGATAATGTAATATAAAACAAAACAAAATAAAAAGAATAATAAAATAAACTAAATTTAATTAAATTTATTAATTTAATAAAAAACTTAAAAATATATAATATATTATAATACAAAATAGATAAATTAAATTAATTTAATTAAATAATATAAAATAACACAACATAACGTAAAATAAAATACAATAAAACATAATAATAAATTTAATTTAATTTAATAAAATAAATTTAATAAAATAAAAAATTAAACTAATTATATATTATAATATAAAATAAAGTTAGAATAGTATAATATATTTAAATAATATTTCTCATAAATCGAGTATCATTTACTTAGTTTATCATTGGAAAAATAAACTAAGTATCACTTGCTTAGTTTGTCACAATTACAATAACACAGCGTAAAATAAAATAAAGAAGTTTAAAATAAAATTAAATAAAATAATAATATATTCAAATAATAGGTATCATAAACTGAGTAGCATTTACTTAGTTTATTATTGGAAAAATAAACTAAGTAGCATTTGCTTAGTTTTCCATAATTACAATAAACTGCATATATACTTGTGCATGTAGTATACATAGGTAGGAGCTTAGAAACCCGTTTGACATTCACTCATTAGGAGTGAATGTCGAATACTCCTAAGTTTGAGACTATTACTGGATGTTATGTCTCTCACTTAGGTCGGTGCCAATTCACAATGCGCGTTTTGAAAAACTTTTGAGGATTTTTCAGCTAGTGTCTCTACATGTTCTCCGAGTGCATACTTAGACTAAGTTATTTTGGTTTATTTCGTGTACTTGGAGACCATAGGGAGGTGCTGCTGAAATTTTCTTAAAATATAAGAAACGTGCTCAAGATTAGCACTAGTGAAGAGACGCATCCAGAAACGGGATAGAAGCCTAACCCCTATAGAGTGGAGATATGTACCAGGTAAACTAAATACATGCATGGACCACATTAATGATTATTCTTGATCTAATTGGGTATTTTCTTCAATTAAAGATGTCAGCCGACCAGAGTTGGATGTATTATAGGATTAAGATTGATGGGGGGATTAGTTGATGCGTACCGTGTAGGGGTGTCCAATTTTATGAACAAAGCAATAGAACATGTTGATGATCCGAACGGAAAGATGAGATGCCTGTGTTTTAAGTGTAAGAACATGATATAGAAAACCGTCGATGAAGTTAAATTTGACTTATATTCACGTGGGTTTGTGGATGGGTATTCTATATGGATTCATCATGGGGAATCAACTGAGTTTAGAGAACGGACATATAGTATTGTAGACCAATCAGTTCACGAGGATTCGCAATCAGATAACTATGATGTCGTGCAAATGTTGGTTGATGCGTATAGCCCTACCAATATTGACTGGGCTGAAAATGAGCATGCGTCAAGCAGTGTGCAGCAAAAGCCAAATGATTCAGCAGCTTCTTTGTATATGTTGCTATTTGAATCGGGTGTTCCATTGTATCCTAGAAATGACAAGCACACCATGCTTTCTGCAGTTACGAAGCTTTTATATTTCAAGAATGAGCATGACTGTAGTGAGAGAGGATTCAATGATTTGCTTGATATTCTCAACGAGTTCTTACCTAGGAATAATACTCTTCTTGTGAAGTACTATGAAGTGAAGAAGATGGTTAAGTGGTTGAATCTCGGGTATGAGAAGATCAATTCTTGTGAGCAGGATTGCATGTTATACTATGGGGAGGACAAAGATAAGGTGCAGTATGATATCTGCAACTCGCAAAGGTACAAGATCATAAAACGTGAGGGGAAGGAGAAACATGTTCCAAAGAAGATCAGCCTATTGTACTCCATGTTGATCAACACTCTTGAAAAGGATATCCGACACTAAGGCCATCCACTCGTCTTTACTTACGAGCACTTCTAGGTGATCAGCCTATTGTACGCTATGTTGATCAACACTCTTACGTTAAATGTATTTACGTTCAACATTTGTCAACCTCGCGTGCCCATCGAATAATCGATGAAAAATACTTTTGTTTATACATAGACAAACTTACCTTCTCATCCGTACCAAATACTTGGCATAGGATAGCGTTAACAGTTCTATATCACATGATTTGCCAACAAATCCATTCATTTTTCAATACTTGTCTAGCCGAGTTAAAATATGCATCGACTCTTTCTTTAAAACCATTCATGCATTGTAGAACATGCATCACGTAAAACTTGGCTAACACGAAGGTTGGAAAAACGTTTAAGAAAGACTTTCCTTCCAGCTTCTTCGAATAAACAATTCAACTATTCCCAGTCTTTACAGGATCTATATGATACATTCACATATCACACTGCAATTAGTTATCAAACAAACAAACTTTACGGTTCTAACCAACTTCTTTCTCTTCTATGTCTTAATTGAATTAACTTCGTTATTAAAGTCAATTCGACTTTCTATACTTTGTTACGTCTCATTAAAGTTCTTACGTCCTTAACCGACATTCGATCATTATTCGTTAAATACCAACGTTGAACGTTCATTCACGGTTTACTTATTACGTCTTCGCGTTCTCCGTTTAATTTCTATTAACCCTTACTAGATCTTCTTACATTAACACCTTATAAGTGATTTAAGGTAAGTCTTATCATGTACATTAAGTACCTTCAATGTCTTACTTTAGGTCTACATTCAAATGAAACAAAACCTAACTTGGTCAACTTTTTTCTACTGCCGGCGCTGCGGCGCGACATCCTATGTATTCTAGTGACGCTGCGACAAGAGTTAGCAGGGTACACGTCTGAGTCTGGCGCTACGGCGCCACCACTTTGTACTGGTTTTGGCGCTGCTGCACCGAGTTTGTGCACCAGTTGGCCAAAACAGTTTGGTTTCCTAACAAAACTCCCGGCTTCCTAATTTGTTCATTTTACATCTAAATTGACCCATTCGAAAGCCTACAAGTCACAAATCACATCCTTTATGTGTTCGTATAAGAATTTTACATTTTCGAATCCGTTAACTCGGAATTCACCTTTGAGTTCATTTTTAAGCTTTCGTTTAACATTTTCGTCCGTTCAATACTCGTTTTCTTCGTTATAAGTCGGAATGCGACGACTCTTTCGCCCACGACTCTTAATTACCTTATCTCACATGTTGACATTGGAAACCAACGTTTTCAAGTCACACGACAACTTTTGACCCTTATTCCGGGCTTTTTACGTTTTCGATGTTTAACGTCTATTTTCATAAAATTCGCCATAACTTCATTACTCGTGTTCTATAAGCCAAATCAAATGGAAAAATCCATTGATTCATCATAGTCATCCTAACCAAACAATAGGCACATTCCTTAGCTATAACGGTTTTCAAATCGTTCATTCATAACTAAGTTCACGTTCAAGCCTTTTATGGTTTTTAACTCACATAAACACTTACGATTTCTATTTGGCATGACCTATCAATGATTTAGTCATTAATAGGCATCCTTATATCTCCTTAATAAACATGCTCCTCCAATCTACGATTCTTCTACGAGAAAGAAATCGAAAAGGATGAAGATTACGATTTATAAGAATTTACCTTTGAAGCAATTATCGTTCTTGATAAACGCCTAATGGTTTTCTTGGAAGTAGAAGGATTATATGATTCTAGCTCTTTCTCTCTCTCTATAAAGTTGGACAAGCTTTGTAAAAACCTCAAATGACCAACTTTTGCTTTGTATTTATAGGCAACCAATATGAGGGTAAAATTGTCCAACTCCCCACCTCCTTACTATTCACTTCTTGATCACCAAGCAAAGTACTTGGTGATCAAGTATTGCCTTTACTTGTCCACCAAGTGGCCGGCCCACTCCTTGATGGATCATCCCATGGGTTGCCCCATGGGTTTTACCCATCCCATGACCTACCGGTTCGACCTGCGGTTTAATTCTTTAGATTGGGCTTGACTTTATTTATCGTTGGGCCTTAACTTGGGCTTTCTCATATAATTTATTGGGCTTGTTATTGCTTTAAGTCCAATTAGATTATACTAACCCTTAATTCATACTCCATTAATACGACTCGTATTTTACGCGTATTACTCACGTATTCTCTTCGTCTAATACTCATATAATAATCGTATTATACGTCGTACTATTCTTCATACTATACTCGTATTTATACTAGTATAATACTCGTATTTCATACGTATAATATCCGAAACGACTATACGCATTGCATTTCCCTTTTGAAAATCTCTTTCACAAACCCTTAGGTTTTACGTCCGCAAGCGAAAACTTCGTTTACCATAACAGAATTATTATTGGATATTCCATACTATCTTCGTATTCTATCATTACGCGTTTCTCAAAATTTCTAACCCTAGCTCCGAACGAAATCGGATGAATAGTGTTTTTACGCAAACATTCTCGGAAAACCTTCATTTTTGTCTTGATAATTCACAAGCATTAATACTAGCATAAAGCCAGAATACTAACCACATCCGTATATTCTAGGTCATAGAACGACCTTCGAACATCTTACTCACATAATAAATCAATTAAATTCATTTAATTCCAATAATCAAATAAAAATTTAATTCATTCAAAATTCGAAATTCTCGGGCGTTACATTCTTCCCTCTTTATAAGGATTCTATCCCCAGAATCTTGCTATTCTTATATAAACAAATGAGGAAACTTTTCCTTCATTTTACTTTCGAGCTCCCACGTTGCTTCTTCAGCATCGTGGTTACTCTAAATTACCTTTACTGAAGGTATTACTTTATTTCTCAAGACTTGTTCCTTCCTATCAATAATCTGAATCGAAAGTTCTTTATACATTAAGTCTTTTTCTACTTGAATAGATTCATATTCTATTACGTGCTTGTAGTCCGGCTTATAAGGATGCAACACAGACACGTGAAACACATTATGTATTCTTTCCATTTCTAGAGGTAAGGCTACTTCATAAGCTACCTCTCCTACCCTTCTTAAAATCTCAAAAGGTCCTACAAACCTTGGACTTAACTTCCCTTTCTTCCCAAAACATATCTTCCCTTTCCAAGGAGATACTTTTAGAAAAACATATGACCCTACTTCAAACTCCCTCTTCTCTTGATGAGGATCTGCATACTTTCGTTGTCTATCTTGAGCCGCTACTAATCGAACTCTTATCAGCTTGACCATGTCTGCCGTTTGTTGTACCATCTCAGGTCCTAACATTCGACTTTCACCTACTTCATCCCAACAAAGTGGTGTTCTGCACTTCCTTCCATACAACACTTCATAAGGCGGCATGCCTATACTAGCGTGGAAACTATTGTTGTAAGCGAATTCTACCAAAGGTAGATGCTCGTCCCAACTCCCCTTAAAATCCATAACGCATGATCTTAACATATCTTCTAGCGTTTGAATCGTTCGTTCACTTTGCCCATCCGTCTATGGATGATACGCAGTACTCAATCTCAAATGCGTTCCCATTTGCTCTTGCAAATTACTCCAAAAGTTCGACGTGAATCATGGATCACGGTCGGACACAATCGAAATAGGTACTCCATGTCTAGAAATGACTTCCTTGACATAAAGCTTAGCTAACTGCTCTAGGTTATACCTAACTCCTATCGGTAGAAAATGAGCTGATTTAGTTAACCGATCCACTATTACCCAAATAACATCGTACCCCTTTCTCGTTGTTGGAAGTCCCACCACAAAGTCCATGGTGATATGCTCCCATTTCCACTCTGGAATCTCCAGTGGTTGTATCAATCCACTCGGTCTTTGGTGTTTAGCCTTAACTTTCTAACAAGTTAAGCACTTACTAACGTATTCTGCGATCTCTCTCTTCATGTTCGGCCACCAAAAGTTCTGACGAAGGTCTTGATACATCTTAGTACTACATGAATGTATCGAGTACCTCGAACTATGAGCCTCACACATAATCTCTTCTTTCAACTCAGAATTATTTGGAACCCAAATTCTTCCTTCAAAACGAAGTAAACCTTCTTTATCAAGGTTATACTTAGTCTTCACGTCATCCTTCATTATCTTTTTCATTTTCTCGCATTCTTCAGTACCTAGCTGTACTTCCTTAATCCGTTCCACTATCGTTGGTCGAGTCTCTATTGAGAATAACATCTCTGCTGTTTCACTTGGCAAATTAACTTCTAATTCAATCCTGGCTATCTCTGTTATTAACTCATTCTGAGTCGTTAACATTGATAGCTTTTCCCTACCCTTCCGACTTAACGCGTCGGCTACTATATTTGCCTTCCCCGGATGATATAAGATATCATAATCATAATCTTTTATCAACTCTAACCACCTTCTCTACCTCATATTCAACTCCTTCTGTGTGAAGATATATTTTAGACTTTTATGGTCCGTGTATATCACACTTCTCCCCGTATAAATAATGTCTCCATATTTTTAAAGCAAACACTACCACTGCCAATTCTAGGTCATGAGTAGGATAGACCTTCTCATAATCCTTTAACTGATGTGACGCATACGCAATGACCTTGCCATGCTGCATAAGGACGCAACCTAGTCCTCTATGCGAAGCATCGCTATAAACTACAAAATTCCCCGTATCATCTGGTAAAGATAATACAGGTGCCTCACACTTTTCTGTCCATACATACTTCACCAACTTTCTTGTCAGATTCGTCAACGAAGTAGCCAATTTAGAAAAGTCCTGAATTAACCTTCTATAGTATCCCGCTAACCCCAGAAAACTCCTAACTTCGGTTGGCATTTTCGGTAGCTCCCACTCATTCACCGCTTCCACCTTCGCTGGATCTACGGATATGCCATCTTTGTCTTTAACATGTCCTAGAAACTGCACTCGTTGGAGCCAAAATTCACACTTAGTGAATTTCGCATACAATTTCTCTCTCCGTAGTGTTTCCAACACTATTCTTAGATGTTCAACATGATCCTCTGGCGTCTTAGAATAGACTAGAATATCATCAATGAACACTACAACAAACTTATCCAAATATTGTTTGAACACTCTGTTCATCATATCCATAAATGCGGCTGGCGCATTCGTCAACCCAAACGACATAACCAAAAACTCGTAATGCTGAGAGTTTTAATACGAATATTGTCTTCTAGACAGTATTCAAACTCAAATGGAGTCCTTATTACATTTATTATCACACTATTTCACTGAATAGTGAGGACTACTAATGCAAACATCTGGACCGTCACTCCGTTCCCCGACTAGTCCCAGCTATATTCTCATTTCTTGAAGAGAACAATAAAAACAAAGGGTGAGCTCAACTAGCCCAGTAAGAAATATTATGACTAAGATAATGCATAATAAATTATCGTTAGCCTTCAACAGTGTTAAACTGATAAAATATAATAAACATCAAGTTTAACTGCAGCGGGACAAACAATCCATTAGAAGAGTCAAGTAGAGTATGATATCTACTATCTTCTATGATTTAAAAAGTTTATCATCAATTTTATCACGAGACTCGACAATAAATAAACCACATCATCGAATCATCCTCGCACTACGGGCCAAGGATATTCATGTAATCATCAATGGTCATGATTATATTGAATAATCCCTGGTCATAATCATACCAATAACTGTCCATCAATGCACTACAGGCCAATGAGGATTTTTACCACATCATTTGTAACATTACGGTCACGATTATACCGAATAATCCTTGGTCATAATCATACTAATCAAAAGTACATCTATGCACGTAAGCCACATATGACTTTTATCACAATATAAGCATGCTGATGATAACAATGATATAAGAATTCAATTAAAAGAAAGCAAAGGATAAATTTTTAAAGATTTATAACTTAATTTATCCAGAATTCAATAATGTCCAAATTGTCAACATGATACTGCTTTGTGGAGTAAAATTTAAGAATAATATTGTATCAAAAATGATTTGGACAATAAGGAAATCAATTAGTGTCATGAAAAATTCCCCGGGAGAATAGTACCCGAGTGAATAGTACCCCATGAATAGTACTTCGAGAATAATACACCGTAAATTGTACTTTGTGAATAGTACTCGTGAATAGTACTTTGTGAATAGTACTCGTGAATAGTACTTTATGAATAGTACCCCGTGAATAGTACTTTGTGAACAGTACCATAAAAATGAATACTACTTATGGACAGTACTCCGACATGAAAAGCTTAAAATTTAACAAGAATGTGCAGAGAATATTCTTGTGAAACGATACTAGATGAAGCGCAAATATCAAGAATATTCTACTAATTTCACGGAGTATAGAAGCAATACTTTAACAAAATGAGGGTATAATCATGAATATGAGACGAAATAATATTACTACATACTACAAAGTATGGAAGAAAATATTATTCCTATGAATACTGAACAAAATAATATCCCTTACCTCAGAAGAAGACTGGAGACTGAAATAGTGAGGTAGCAGACTTCTCTTTTACTTTCTCTCTAAAGCTTCTCTCTCTATAGCTTCTCTTTCTATAATTGCTCTTGTGAGTCTTAGTGAATTGGTGAGAATGAAAGAAGAATGAGCTTCTATTTATAGAAAAATATAGTTTTGATAATTGCACGTTTTGGGGCTCGAAATATTATAGTATACTACCTTCATCTTTTTCTTTATTTTTAATTTAGTCCTGCAAGTATTATCAAACTTGCACCACCTCCCCTAATAGTACATCATGTGAATCAATAGTTTATACATGTGAAAAAAATAGTTACGGTATAGTACCTTCATTTATACCTCTATTTTTAATTTAGTCATGCAAGTATTATCAATCTTGCACCACCTCCCCTAATAGTACATACATGTGAATCAATAATACATACATGTGAACAAATAGTTATAAGCATGTGAATTAATAGCTTATTTATCTGATTAATTACCCGATTGGTCAATATAACCTCCAGACATCAATTATTATCGAAATAGATGTTGATTTCCATTAAAACTAATAATCCCAACATAATAAAAATATCAATTTCATCTTTAATCAATACAAACTTATTCATCATTATATTATAACTCACAATATTTAACAACCAGATCATTCCCAGGAAAAAAGGGGCTTTCCGATAAGGATTTTTCCCTATTTGCGCGCAATTAGGTGACCAAACCTCTCATTGACATAACTTTTAGACATTGTCAATATTACAAATAATAATATGAATAACTTTTTCGTCTCAATTATTGATTTAATAATATAAAATATTATGCAGATGATACTGTGACAATAATTGAATCAATAATATGAGAGATACTATGCATCAATTACTGTAGTAATAATTGAGTATAACTGAGTGACTTCTCACGTAAGCATCAATAATCAATACCATGTGCTATTATGCAACCACGCGTATTACTGTACTTTTACCACCAGGTAGTTCAACAGTTTAATGGTAAAACTATCACCGTTATTTTTATAAAAAGATAATTCTGTCATTTTCTAACTACGACAATACCTCCGTCGTGGGGTCCACCAATGATTGTGTCGTCGTACGAATATTTTCTGTTAAAACGAATAATCCCCGATCAATCGAATATTATATAACCACTTGTTTACTTTGCAAAATTTGTAAATAATACCCACAACTATAACATTATATCAAATCCACACCATAATATTCAAAAATATATTTCGAGAAAAATTAATCTTTTTTCATAAAAGTTGGGGTCTTACAATCAAGGTTCAAGTTATTTACATATTGTTCAAATAATTAATTATATGTACGTTATGTTCACTTGATAGAGGTATTATAGATATGATCCCTACATCATTGAGGTAGATGGTGATGTCATTATTATTGTGCACATCTCGAAGAACTATTCGGTGGTCAGACGAGATGCATATGAGGACAATCTGGGCGAGAGAAGAATCGCCGGGATTATTACTATTCGCCAAAGATCGCCCACCGACAAGATCGGATGTAGCATGGGCTGCCATGTGTACATATTGGGATGATGCTGCCTTCAAGACCAAGTCTGAGCAGATGAAGAAGAATCGAGGCCAGCTACGAGTTGTACATACTTCTGGCTCGCAGTCGTTTTAGGAGGTTAAGCTTATGTATTTATATTTAGTTTAATTTAATATTAAACTACAACTATAGTAAAGTAAGGTAATATTAATTAATGTATACATGATTTAGGATATACTGGAGTAGCTTGGGACCTCCTACTATGATGGAGTTCTCGATAGAGTCCATACGTTGAAGGATTCTACTTCAGGTCGGATGATGTCTCCAAAGATCACTCGTTATATGGGTACTACATTTACTATAATCTCTGTAATTTAGGATCATATTACGTAATTTAAAGGATGATACAAAGTTACCTCACATGTACACATATTAAATTACAGGACCGATTTGAGAAGCTCCGCAACCAAATAGATAGCGTAGTTGCAGTCATTAGTTAGGCGATGCTAAGACGGTTGATCCCACCGTTCCTCCACCTAGAACTACTGGTCAGTATCGAGTGTTGGGGTTGCCGAGGATACCAACCTATACACTGCCTGGAGGTATAATATTTTAGTTTATTTCTTGTTTATGAATAAAGTAAACTTAATTATAATATTATTCATGTTATATTTATTTTTGTGGGCTCTAGCCAACGTCTGCGTCTCAGAGCCCCCGTGAGACCATCACATACGGGCGCTGGCTTAGACGATGCTTTGTTCCAACGGGTTGTGGCTGCCTGCTCGGAGAGGTTTGAGATGGATCTGCTATTCTATCATCGGGACTTGTCAAATTGCTTCGCTTCCATCACTACATGAAGACATTACAAATTTGGTGCCACCGTCGAGAGTACGGGTATCCCTCCAGAGCAGTTCGCTGCTCTACGCGTCGAGATTATTCAGATGGTGGTTACCTTACTACTGGACGCATTTAGGCTGTTGCTGAGTCAGCCCTCGAATACTCAGGTATACTATTCATAATTTAATTCTATTCAGCATTTATGTAATTTTCATTTAATTAGTTATCTTTAACTATATTATATATATGGACTAATGACTTACATTATATTGTCTCAACAAGGTGACGATCGGTGGCGATCTCATGATGATCGGTTGACTTGATTTACAATTAGTGGCATGTGACATATATAGTTTTGTATATGATTTGTATATATTTACTTAGTTTTTAGCTTAATGCGATGTAAATTTTAATAGTTTAGCTAATTTTTGACATATTATAGCTTTTATTTACCATTACTTTAGTTTGACATATTTACGTTAGTTTAAATTCATATTTGATATACTTTAATTGATTAGAACTTTAGTTTAATGTCATATTCAAGTTGGCCTTGGTCATTAATATTAATGTTAGCCATTATTGTTGGTTTTGGATTATATTTGTGTGTTATGTGCTATTGGGAAAAAACTGAAACTACCTGGGTCAAATCCTGAGTCTGGAATAAATCTTGGATCAAATCCCAAGTTTGAATCGAATCAAATCCATCAAAATAAGGCCTCAAACTACTGGCCCAATAGTATCTTCTTGGGTCATCTTAGCCCATCACAGGCTCCCAAAAGATCATGACTTGAAGGTACTATTGGTAGTAACTTATTTCCTTACATGCAGACAAATTTTTCCCCTATCTTTCGATGTGGGACTGGGGTGTTACAAACTCCCCCACTTAAATTTCTGACGTCCCCGTCAGAACCGATCACACACACAGCCCAAAGATCTTTGCCTCTCTATCCATTGTGGGATAATACCGGCTGGCTTCGTGTCCCCACCTCCGGACCTCCATCTCTCTATTGTGGGATAATACCACCAGCCTTCGTGTCCCCATCTCCGCAACCTAATCGGATGACCCAGGCCAGCTTTGAGAGTCGGCTTTGATACCATATGAAACAACCCGGGTCAAATCCCGAGTCCGAAATAAATCTCAGTCAAATCCCAAGTCCGAATCGAATCAAATCCATCAAAATAAGGCCTTAAACTACTGGCCCAATAGTAACTTCTTGGGTCATCTTAGCCCACCACAGGCTCCCAAAAGGTCATGACTTGAAGGTACTATTGGTAGTAATTTATTTCCTTATATGCAGACAAATTTTTTCCTTATCTTTCGATGTGGGACTGGGTGTTACAAAACTGGTTTACTGTACAAAAAATTGTTGGTATTATTACCTTGGATATTGCCAAAACAGAAAAATATATAAAAAAGGGGTAAAGTCGATGGAATAAGGATATCCTCGATGGAATTCTGTCGAGATTAAGCCCTTCCTTTTTTTATAGGATACCACGTGGCAGAGTTATCCTCGACTGACTAACCTCGACGAACCTAATTCAGTCGATAATAGCTTAATTTTGACCGAATATTCCATCTAGGTTAGTCAGTCGAGGATATTTATCTCCGACTGAAATATCGACGAACTTAATTTCGATGTGCTTATATCCGACTGCATTTCTGACCGAATATTCCGTCAGAATTAACATAATCTCAACGGATTATGCTTAATTCCGATGGAATATTTCGTCAGAAATAATCCTTTTTGTTGTAGTTAACAACTCAAAGAGAATCAATAAGTGAGAATAAATATACTTTAATTATTACATCACAAAAGGTTCCATTGTACTCCTAATTAAGAATTTAGTTCATCATCAAAATTAAAACTAACAAATAGTTATTGGAAAACATCTTGAGTACATAAATTAAATTAGTAGGAAGAAGGAAAACTATATCGATGATCTTTAGTCTTGCAGACTCTAAAATCTATCTCACAAATCTCCAATTCATGATCCTAAAGCTCCAATTGTAGCCCCCAAGTATTATCAATTAAAATAATCCCTAAAACTAAGAAATAACTTCCCTTTTATACTCCTAACCAAACGCTATTAAATAAGGGAAATACCAATCCTTAATTGAATCAACTTCTGTTCATAAGGAAACAAAATTAGCATATAGGTCGCTTCTTCGCACGCCCGCGTTAGGTTCCTTTAATAAAAGTAATACCTGCGCTTAAATAGGTACTAAAGATCCTCATTTCATTTCGCCTGCGTTGTGTGTGTGGGTCATTAATGGCGCCCCTACGTGATCGAAAGTACATTAACTTGTTATTTCTTCTCCAAATTTTGTTCTTTAACCTCTTCAAGCCATTCTCCTGCAAGATGAAACAAGAACAATCATAAGTAACATTAATATACCCAAAAACTCACAATATACCAAGCTAATTGAGATCAATTCGTAGGTTAAAAACATACTCATCAAATTCCCCCAAACTTGAAACATTACTTGTTCTCAAGCAAACACAACTATGATAAACACATTAGACACAAATGAATGGACAAATTGAGCAACAACCTTGGCAACTAGATAACACATACACCTCAGCGATAACCCAATAACTTGCATCCATTATGACATCATATATATTCATACTCGTGCACACCATCACCCTTCTAACACAACCTTGGCCAATTTTCCTATGTGTGTGCCCAACATCATATCAACAACTGCAAATTCATCTATGGGATCAAACTAACACAATCACCCTTTTCACCAATTATCAACCAAACTTGTCATCCACATAAATACAGGGGAAATCATGTTATTCACAGTGGGTGCATTTTAATGCTCCTTCCTACCAATTATTTACCATATCTGACTCGTGCAATGTCCACCCCCTTAGGCTTTTAAATGTTACTCGTGTATCAGACTTTCGACTAATTACTCCCAAACCCGAAGGCTTTAGGGAACTAGGTGAAGAGACACCCCTACGGCTTACTTATCCGAGTAACAAAGTCCACAAAGTAGATGTAACGCCTGTAAAATCGAACCAATTGTAAATACATTTACAATGAATAAAATAATATTAATTGTTATTATTATGTGTTAACAAGACGTATGTCGTTCTATAACCTAGAAACGTCCGAACATTGTAGTATTTGAACTACGTGAGGGAATTAAAGTGTTTGAATTTCCAAGACAAAAATAAAAGCTTTCTGAGAAATTTTCCAAAAAACACTATTCATCGGTTATCGCTCGGGAATTATTTTTGAACTTTCGAGAAATACGTAACGTTATAATGTCAAGGCGAGATGGATTATGTAATAATAATTCAAGTATGGAAAACGCAATATTTCGCATACGGAATTAATTTGAGAGCGTTGGGAAATTAATGTTTAATGAATGAACTTGTGTAATATTGTAGGATGTGCAAGTTCATTAAGCATTAAGGGACAAGCCAAGTAGTAACAAGGTTTAGCCCAAGTGTGGATTAATGGGAAGCCCAAACCAAATTAAAGCAAGCCCAAAAGATAAGTTAATCAAACTAAACCTAAGCCCAAATGGTGATCCAATGGGTAAAGTAGGATCCATGGGGCAATCCATAGGTGAACTTGGTGACCAAGGTTTTGATGTGGTGGCCAAGTAAAGTGTGTGGTTAACAAGTTTACTTAAGGCTTAAGTTAGGAATAGTAAGGAGGTTAGTGAGGGGGTGGGTTGTCCTAATGACCTTAATACCCTAACCTTAGATCTCCTATAAATACGAAGCCTTTTAATTTATTTGATGTTTGTTAGTTTCATCCAACATTAAAACAACTTAAGTGTTAGAAAGAATAAGCACTTTGAAGCTTAAC